>CM034152.1:688942928-689433580 GCA_019776745.2 Taxus chinensis
TAGGTAGTTTCGGTGTTTAGGGCTGGTCAGTGAAGTGGCAAGTGACGGTGAGCCGGGGTTAAAAGTGATGGGATTTATCAAATTAGAAGGCAATTAATAAATAATGGTGTAAGGTTTAGGTGATGAGGTTATATTGCGAGATGAGATGCGGGTCACAAGGGGTCGTAAGACATGAATTTGGTGTCTACATACACTTAGGCAATAGGGTCCATGCACATCTTTCCATTCATCTCACCACCATACACTCATTCTATGGTGATATATACTTAGGGATAAATCATCACTCCTCCATTCAACAAAGTCGTAATATACGCTTCAACTATATAGTTCATGCACATATCTCCACATATCGCATTTCATCACTACTACATATACACACTCATCATAGTGCACTAGACATAACCAATACTACTTGACCATTTCCCGATAACACACTCTCGTTCACGGTTCATTCTTGATTGCTAAGGGGAATAATAAAATGAAGCTCACTACATACACTTCCATTCACTCGGGGGGAACATTTCTCCTATAATTCCATCTTGCATTCCATTTCATCCATCCATAACATACCGCATTGTCTTGGTATCATTTACTCTTTCTTACTAGTGTTTTGCATGTTCACTTCTACTATACTATGTTAGGTCTTACTTTCCTATATGTCATTATCATACACATGTGCATGTTCACGCCTTTATTTAGTGTGATCATAAATAGAGGACATTTACATCACAACATGGATGCTCGCCTTCTACCCTTACTATAATCAGTCACTGGGGGCATCCACAATTCAAGTCATATCCAGGTGCTATTGTTTCATTTTGTACTTAACATCTTATCACTACTTGTTTATACACGCTTTGACATGTTGGTTTTCACTCTAACATGCTAACAGGTGTTCCATATGTACAGCACTTGTTTTTTAGGACTACATGTTCCCATGACTACATTATATCTTTTACTTGTCTATGTTATTTGCTATTGTATGTGGGATTTTCCATTTTCTTGAGTGCATACTGTTTCTGTTGTTTGCGTCCATGATGGCCTTGCGTGACTTGCAAAATTGTGAGTGATGTCCCTTGTTTTTAACCTACTTTGTGTGGTATTCTTGCTATTTCTTGCATGTTTACACTACTTGTGCTTAGTACTTTTCTACATTCTTTACATATTTTACACTTATTTACATGTATGTGTTTTCAGACTAATACTTGTATTGGCTACCCATCCCCTTTTGTGTGTGCACATTAGTATCCACCAATCACTTTCCCTTTCCCCCTATAGGGATACATTGGTCTACAAGGTCAGAGTGTGGTTGGTCCTCTTTTAGGGGCCGCATTCTCCTTCCAGGGTCATCGTGTGCACCCCAAAAGAGGGGTGACATCATTGATGGTATTATACTAATATAACATATCTACACTTGTTCACACACAACGAGTGAGTTTCAGACCAGTCTATGAAACTCCATAGATAGTGGCCTTCACATAGGACATGGTGTCCTTTGGTAATTCTATGGAGTGGGTCACAGGATCATGGTTTACAGTGGGCATGGCCTCTCTATACTTTTCCGTCTAGTGGTGTAGGATCACCCAAAAAACTAGTGAAGTACAAGAGATCTCTTCAAAAAATTGTAGCAGAAGTGGTTAGAGGTTAAAACATACAAGCATGATTACTCCCTACAGTTCTTCAGCCAGGGGGGCATGAGATTTCACCCAAAAAAAGTCACTGACATTATAGTATATCCTTCTACACCTTTTTTCTTGAACATGGATCAGGTGCACATATTCCATTTCTATATTTCCATTTGCTATTCGAGTGTATTCGACATCTAGCGTACTTTACACAACATTTTTACATGCATAAATATTTGATTAATTAATCATTTTCTCCTTGTACAGGTGCTGTTGTATGAGAAACAACGTTATCAAATTGGGGGCAACAACAACAACAACAATGAAAATGATAATGATAACACACCACGATGGTACCTTGTCACTACTTACCATGTAAGTATACAATACACATGCAGTAGCTACACACACGTTCTGCCCTAGGTTCACTCTCATAACTTTTTATCAACATGTTTCATCTTTAGAATCCACACTCCTCCACATTTTTTCTTTTTTTCATTCCACACTTGAGTCTAGTCCATCATGGCATTTTTTCTTCCACACTCTACATGGACATTAGGTATGACATTTCTATCTACTTTATGTTATTGAGTATGTTCTCGATCACCCACATAAAGTGAGGGCAAATGTAGACACAAATATTTCACATTAGTACAACATTTAGCCCGACCTTATACTATTATTTAGAAGGTTCTCAAGTGTACAAAGTACCAATTAATCCCACATTTTTTCCATCTATGTTTTATGTTTTACTTCATTTTTCCCGATTTCCTGATACTTATCACCTCATTTTCTAACTTACCCAAAACTCTAGCCCTAATTTTGGGTACACCCCACCCTGTACTAGGAGCACCCCGGGTGCACCACGATCCCACTCTCGGGCACCACTTCTCTATGCAAAACCTCTTTAGCGCTCCATTTTTGGGTCACTTCTAGATTGTTGGTCATAATTATCTTCTTCCTCAGTTAGTCTTATTGTCAGGATTAATTACTAAAATTAAACTTGAGAGCCCTATAAATATAAAGCTTATATAGACCATAATGAGGGTCCTAGGTCATTACATCCTATCACTACTATCACTCCATCTAGGGTTGCATCCATTGCACCACTTACATCCACATAGTACCATGCATTCAATCTAGGAAATTTTGCATCACACACACTTCTTAGAGGAGGAGGGATTCTATTCTATTCCATGCACACATACTATCTTACATCTTCCATAGCTGTCTATAGCTCACTATTTCATAAAGTGCAACTGACACATGAGAGTACCTAAGGCACGACATACACACACACTCACCAAAAACTACATCAGGGTCCGTAAATGTAGTGTAACACTCAATGATAAGTCCACCAGCTTGGTGGCATCTGAGGTCAATAAAACCCCTTCATATGAATCTTTCATTCTTTTGCAGGGTTTAATACATCTCAGTTGAATTATGGACCATTCTCTAGTGTGATTTGATGACATCCAGGGTGATTCAAATGGAGAACACTCAAAGACAATTAGTGTCTATAGCAAATTAGGGTTTTGAGCATTTATATTGTTCTAAGCACCCAAAATGTAGACCAGGGGCACTCCATGGCCACCCTAATACACTCCCAGGTGCCTTGTTTCACTCTCAGAAAATCCAAATACACCCTCTCATAGTGACCCTTGAGTGTTCGTATGCACCTGTCATAGTTCCATCTCTAGATCTGCAACAATTGTGCGACAGTATCTCCTGTTATCAGCTGAGTATTTTCCTTACTCCCCTCTTGCATATCTCATGGTTTTATTTCCATCTAGAATCAAATAATGCACATTGCTTTACATACTATTTTAGCATAATTTACAACATTTTTGTCATCCTAACTAGATTAACTGTTTATACCTCTTTATTACAATGTTTTTGTCCCATCCTAGGAATTTTAGATTAAACACTCATTAGAATCCTTAATATGATCAATCCATCATAAGGATATATCAGTCAAGACTTCATTTCTAACGATACCAATTAATGACATCCTCATTTATCGCAAATGTAGCATTATAGTTGCCCTTGCATGTTAAGTTTGCAACCCTGGTCTGGGGATTAATTAACTTGGACCTATTATGCTCGAGCATAACAAAGAGCTAGAAAGTATGTCCTAAGCATCCGCTAACTGTCAATAATCAATTGTAGGTTGTTATTCAACTAGAGTTTTGTCTGATTAACATTAGAACCTTAATTACCCCATTTAAGGATTTAGCCACTAACTTCATTTTTGTTAATTATCCTGACATCCCATATCGCTTTGAAATGTGCATTAAGTGACCCTTAGCCTAAAAAAATAGAAAAGATAGCAACCCT
Source organism: Taxus chinensis (assembly GCA_019776745.2). Lineage (NCBI taxonomy): Eukaryota > Viridiplantae > Streptophyta > Pinopsida > Cupressales > Taxaceae > Taxus > Taxus chinensis. Next base: position 688,946,891 of record CM034152.1, read on the forward strand.
ATTGAAATGATAATTATACTTGGACCATATTATGTACGAGCATAACAAAGAGGAAAGTATGTTATCTGCTCAATGTCATCATGAAGATCTCCTCAAGGTATGTATTCGAACTAGAGTTTTGTATTTTTCCATATTTGGAGTTGTATCAAAACGTTTTGAAAATCATTTGAAGTTTGCATAGCTGTGAAGATTATGCCTAGCCATTATTAGGCATGCAAAAACACTATTTGCCAAAAATGATTTCCTGTGGCCGCTAACCTTTGTATTAGGTGGAACATAAATTTAACTAATGGCAATTAGCATCTTTATTAGTGTGATTACAAAAGTTCCTAGTGAGGACTAACCTCATAATAGTGTTTATTGATATGAGACAAGCTAGCCTTTTGAAACATCTTGGTGACCTCTAGAATCCTAAAATAGGCAATAAAAAGTTATGCTCATTGTGAAGTTTAAATCGTTGGACAAAACGATAAAACATTGAAGAGCCTAGCAAGTCAGCTAACCTTCATACCAACTGGTCGGAGAGAAGGAAAAATAACTTGAAACAATGAAAGCTTTAGTCCAAAAGCCTTGGTCAATTTGGAGGAAATGAGCCGAGCCAAAGAAAGAATCTTGAGACCTTAAACATTACCACAGGGATGCCACCAAAGACGTAGGTCTATAGAGACATGAGATCAGATGTCACTAAGTCTTGTGTTTGATTTTGTTGGATCGTAAGTCCACCCATCGTCAGCTAGCCCCACCCAAGCTTCAGTATTTATCTGTGTCATTAACATGGAGAATCAAATGCTTTTCATCAAGGGAAATGTAATAGGCCTCCTTATTTATTTTATTACAGCCAATTATAACTTCCCAGTCTCATGAAAAACATCATTAATTTTGTAAAGCATTTATTATTTTGAGGCCTCTCATTCTCACTCAATGTGAAAAATTAATGCTATGAGAGAATGAGATTTTTTTATCCTATTCTTTATCAATGTGTAAAATAAAATTTGATAGAGATTGATGTTTTTTTCATTCTCTATAAGCATTTATTTTTTACATCATGGGAGAATGAGAGGCCTCCCATTATCCTTATTTATTGGTTTTTATGTTTAGGAAGAATGAGAGTTTTTTCATTATATGGCGAATGACTGAAAAAAAATAGATAAATAAGTCTAGTGACCCACTAAGGTACATAAGGCTAGCGATCTATAAGTTACATAAGGATAGTGTCCGCTATAATGATTCTATTGCATACTTTATTTTTTATATGGTGGGAGAATGGGAGTCCTCCCATTCTCTTTCTTTATAGTTTTATGTTGTCAGGAGAATGAGATGATTTATAGTGTGACATGATTTGGATGAATCATAATTTACCTAAAATAAAAAAACCTTCCTATTCTCCATAAAAATAAACAATAATTGTTAGGGATACTTGGAGGCCTCCAACTCTCAATCAATAAATAAAAATAATGTTGTGAAAAAATGAAAAACTTTTCTTTCTATATTCACCATTTTATTTTTTATTTTTTATTCACTTTGAAGAAATAATTAGCAATTGATAAGGAGAATGAGACACCACCCATTATACCTCAATGTGAAAAATTAGAGCTAAGAGAGAATGAGAGTATTTTCATTATTTCAACATTTATTCCTTTATGACAGAATGGGAAGCCTCCCATTTTCCTTATTCATTATTTTTTAGGTTGTCATGGTGTATTGATCCTTTTTTTCTTTATTTTATTCAGTTTAAAGAAATAAATAAAAATCCATAGGGAGAATGGGAGACCTTCCATTATCCCTCGATGTGGAAACAAAGTAAAGAGAGGACGGGTGAGTTTTCATTCACTCTCAACTTTTATTTTATAGATTAAGGAAGAATGGGATTCCTCCCATTATTCTTCTTTTTTTGGAGGGAGAATGAGAAGCTTTTCAGTAAGGTAAATTAATATGCCACTTATTTTTTATTGAAACTGAAAAAATTCTTACTCTCCCAAAAAATAAACAACAATTGATTGAGAGAATGGGAGGTCTACCATTCTCACTGAATGTGAAAAGTCTAAGTTATGAGACAATGAGATGGATTTTATCCTATTAGTTATCAATGTGTAAAATCAAAACTAAGAGAGAAATAGGGTTTTTTCTCTTATTCTCATAGTTATTGTTTTTTTATTTTCATGGAGAATGAGAAGTTTTTTAATTTAGAGAGAACAAATGACACATAATAGATACATAGGGAGAATGAGAAATAGAACTTTACAAAAGTCAGAAACCGAGGTCTCCCATTCTCACTCATAATGAAATGTGTTTAGAATATTCAACCCCCATATATTTCCTTGTTATTACATCATGCAAATGTGATCCCTCCTTTTTTTGTATTCACAAGGAAATATATAATTGTGTAATAGACAATAAATATCCCACCTATTTTTATTTTCAAATTTGTCCCGCCTCATTATGAATTTGGAAGAGTTTTATTTTATAATTATTAAACCCAACATGTTTTTTATTTTTGAATTTTTATCCCACGCAACTCCATTTTAAAATTCATCATGGCTCATTTCCAATTTGAAAAATCCACCCAAAACGTGTATAATGCTATAAAAAGGTTTCTTTAAAAATTAAAACATTTTTTTTCATTTCATGAATTTATTTTTTACAGGATTACCAGGGAATGAAATGGTGAAATGGAGAAATGAATGCAATGTTAGAATCATGGATGTAATGAAACAAATGTCCAATAATGGAAATTGATCTCATAATGAGGAGGATTTAAAATCATTCTCAATGAAAATGAATGATCAGTAATGGAAAGTGGGATTAATGAAAAATAAACATTTAGTCATGGTGGTACATACAAAATTTTATAATGATTTGTGAAAAAAACAAAGTTTGATCCAAAAAATATTAAGGTTAGCTCAACTACACTGGACATTATTTAATATTATCTTCTAAGTGGAATATATCAGAGTTATATGCACCTTAGTTCCTAGAAGGAAAAGAAAAAACACACAGTAATAGAAATACATAGTTTACAAGTACCATTTCTCTACATTCTATACATTTATTTAAAAATGATTAAAGATGTTTTAATAGAAGACGAATACCTGTGAATATTTTCTTCCTCTAGTATCTCTTCCCATTTCTATTCATCTTGATATCTTTTCTTTCATGTGTTCAAAAACAAAAAAATCAGCTCACAATATTTTTATTATGGATTATGTCTATAATTCAAAAAACAATGATTAGGGATGAACAATGCCTATAAACATGTAAGTATTATAGTATCACTTATTTTATGTCCTTAAACATAAAAAAAAACCTTCTATTGATATTATTTTTATTATGAAATTTATCTACTCTATAATGAACCATTTCCAAAATCGCCCATTTTTAAATGCAATGTGTGGGAAATAAAAACTTTGAACTTATAAATTGTGCATTTTTAATTTCATAGTTATATGCATCTTATTATTTAATTTTTAAATAATGGGATTTTTACTCTGTCATTCACATTGACATAAAAATACATTAATAAATAATTTGAATGTATACAAGAAAATATTAAACGTATTATTGTTTTTGAATAACGTCAATGTTTTCTATTCTCATTAACCAAAAACATAATTTAAACATAATTTTTCATCTTGAAGGAGAATGGGAGGCTTCCCAACCTAATAATATCACTCTTAATATGTTTTTATTTCGAAGAATAATGCGAGACATTCTCTCCATCATAAGTAATTTTTAATTTGATGGAGAATGGGAGGCCTCTAATTCTCTCTAAACACAATGTTTTTTTTTAAGAGATAAAGAAAAGCCTCCCATTCTCTCTCATTTTTAATAATCAAATCCTAGAAATATTGATAGACCACTACAATGACTATATTTAAGATTTCTTTTTCTACATGGAGGGAGAATGGGAGGCCTCTCATTCTCTTTATTTATAGTTTTTTGTTTTCAAGGAGAATGAGAAGGTTCGCACTGTGAAGATATTTAAAGGCATCGTACTTTACCTAAAACTTAAAACCTTCCTATGCTCCATAAAAATAACTAATTGATGTTAAGGAGATTGGGAGGGATCCCATTATCGCTCAATCTAAAAAGTAAATGTTTTGAGAGAATGAAAAAATTTGCTTTCTATATCTACCCATTATTTTATTTATTTTATTTAGTTTGAAGGAATAAATAATAATTGATAAGGAGAATGAGAGGCCTGCCATTCTTCCTCAATGTGAGAAATCAAATCCAAGAGAGAATGAGAGGTTTTTCATTCTCTCAGTATTTATTTAAATTACAATAAGGGAGAATGACATGCCTCTCATTCCCCTTATTTATTATATTTTAGTTTTTCATGGTGTATTCATTATTTTTTCTCTATTCTTATTCAATTTGAAGGAAAAAATAACAATCCATAGGGAAACTAGGAGACATCCCATTGTCTCTCAATGTGAAAAACATGAAAAACTTAATGCAAAACATCCTATTCTCTGAAAAAATAAATTAAAAAATGATAAGGAGAATGGGAGGCCTCCCATTCTCACTCAATGTGAAAAATCAAAGCTATGAGATAATAATACAATTTTATCCTATTATTTTTCAATGTGAAAATTCAAAAGTAAGGGAGAATGAGGGGTTTTTAATTCTCTCTAAGCATATAATTCTACATTATGGGAGAATGTGACGCCTTCCATTCTCATTATTTATTGTTTTTTGTTTTCATGGAGAATGAGAAATTTTTTGTTGTAGGGAAAATGACCAACAAAAAATAGTTACATAAGGCTAGCATCCACTAAGCTACATAAGGCTAGTAGGCACTGAGCTACATAAGGTTATTAGACACTAAGTTACATAAGAATAACATCTAATTCAATCATTTCATTTCAGATTTGATTTTTGACATGTGGAGAATGGGAGGTGTCCCATTTTCTTTACTTATAGTTTGTTTTTTAAGAATAATGAGCATTTGTTAACTGCTACGTGATTTGGAGGCATCAAAATTTACCTAAAATTATAAACCTTCCTATTCTCCATAAAAATTAACAATAATTGTTAGGGATATTGGGAGGCCACTCATTCTCCCTCAATATAAAACCTAAATGTTGAGAGAATGAAAACTTATCATTCTATATCCACCCTTTTATTTTTCATTTTTTATTCACTTTGCAGGAATACATAGAGATTGAAAAGGAGAATAAGAGGCCTCTCATTATTCCTTAATGTGAAAATTCAGAGCTAAGAGAGAATGAGATATTTTTCATCCTCTTTGCATTTTTTCTTTTACATTAAGGGAGAATAGGAAGCCTCCCATTCTCCTTATTTATTATTTTTTAGTATCTCATGACGAATGCATCTCTTTTAATTTTCTTATTTACTTCGAAGTAATAAATAAAAAGCCATAGGGAGAAGGGGAGACATCCCATTCTACCTCAATATGAAGATAGGGGTAAGCTTCATAAGGTTAGCAGTCGCTAAACTACATAAGACTATCAGTCATGCTGGTTGTAGAATTTAATCTTTTGAAAACAAGCAACAATCAAGGGACAACAATCCCTCCTCTTTGTGGGAGAAATTCCCTTATTGAAATCCAAAAAACCATATTTACAATATAAACATTTCTTCAATATTTATGTGCAGATTTTGATATCTCTAGATGCATTTATTAAAACATTTTCAATACAGAAGAAAATAGGAAAAATCAGGACTGATATTCAGAAACAGAGGATAGGAGAGCATTTTCAGACATATAGATAGTAGAGAGATATCTTACTTATTCTTGATAAAATAACAACATTTATACTATGCATATGAAACAAAGGAAATGCATGTATTAGACACAAAGTTCCAAATACACTTATCAAGTGAAATACAAAAATTTATTTCTTCAAATACATATAACTTTTTATGAATTAGACAAATAATAGAAAGAGTAGAAGCATGAGAGAGGGTGAAATTTCTTCTGTATTGATTATTTCAATGTTCTCTTTTTACATCTTGATATGAAAAATGTTGATCCTTTACAATGATGCAAATATTTCTTTAAATAACCTCAAGAAACAGTTGCAAAAAACCTTTCAGTTTCCTTTCTCTAAATCCCAAAGCTAATATCTAATTAAATATTATAATTTAAATTTATCCCTTAAGTACATAACACATGATTTTAAGGGGATAAAGACACTTTAACTAGATATTTTACAATAAGAAAGGAAAATAAGAATTAGGAAGTCAAGACACTAGTGGAAGAACTTGTAGTCCCCTTTGCCTTTAGTATTTGATTTTTGAATCACTTCAAAGATGCGGTTATGTCCATTCCCCGAGGAATTGTTGTATTGGCCATGGTATGTTTCTAGCTTCCCAAACACTTCTCCATGTCCTTCTCAAACTTTGCATTCTCCAAAAACTCTTGGTTAGCATCTATGATGGAAGCCTATAGTGTGCAAATTTCTTTCATTTTCTCCTTAGAGATGGTGTCCTACTTGAATATATTTTCTTAAACAAAAGTGTTGAACTAGGATTTGATCTCCTAAATAGTGAATTTATCACTTGAATTCTCTTTGAATATTTGGAAATGTATATCCAAGAAGGTAGATATGACACATGATTTAAAATCTTCTCCTTTTTGTAGCATATTCCTAAGTTCTCCAATGAGTTCTTCCCAAACTTTGATTTTCCAGTTAATGTTGAAGACCCACTATTTGGATAGATTCTACTTAACATCATTAAAAACCTTATTAGCCAAAATGAACTACACATTTATCTAACTCATAAATTTGAGATCTTGAATGAACTCACTCCATAATTTCAACTCTATATCTAAAGCACTGAGTGGTGTAGAGAACTTCAGTTGAATCTTGGTAATTTTCTCATATGCCTTGAATTCTTCTTTAATAAAATTCAGGCCCATGATTATTAAATCATCAACCATAGCTTCCATTTCTTTACCATAATTGGGATGCTTGTAAATGTCTTCAATGGCTTGGATTTCATCAGTGGGCATGATAGCAGGATGTGGGATGTAAGCTAGGGGCGTGGGATAAAGAACCTTATCTTCTTCCAATAAGGATTTGGTGAAACTAGATAGAATTTGGTTCTCCTCATCCAAATTCTCTTGTGTTTGCTTCCTGTTCTCAACTCTTTTAATCACCCTAGACACAATCTCCCTTAGATTATGTACTTCACTTTCTAGGGTTGATTCTCCATGGGGAATTTTTGTCAACTCCATATCATTCATTGATAGGTCCTTTTAATCTTTATCAAACTTGGCTTTTATAGTTTCCATGATTTACTAACCTTGAGAGTCTGAGACCAAACTTGATGTGAGTTTGGAATTTTTAGCTAGATTGGGAGGAGTAATTCCTAGAAGAGCTACCACTACATCAAAATTGGGAACAACAACACTAGAAGTAGCCTTTCTCTTCTTGATTTCCAGTAATGGTTGTACCCAGGAAAATGAGGAACTAGAAGTGGAAGAAGCAATGGGCCCAAGTGTAGAGGCACTCATAGCACTCAGAGTTTACGTGATAGCCACCTCTAACACCAAGATATCATTTTGAGTGGAGTTAGGAGCTTCCTTGGAAGATGTTTCTACAAACTCTGAAACCATTTCCTTTGAATGATCGTCCATCATATTGATTTCTTCAGGTGTATTCTATTTAGGATTTTCTTTCTCTTTTTATTGATTGTCATCATTATCATCTAAATCCACAATTGTTTCCTTTTCTTCAGCTTGTTTAGGAGAAAGTTTAATTTATTGAATAACATCAGATGCCTTATATTCTTTCTGTATTTTCCCTTTTTTTGTATACACTAGAGTTGACGATTATTGAAGAGATGGGATAAATTTCTCAACTATCTCAAGAGCTAACACAGGAATTTCCTTATGAGGAATAGGGGTATCTTGGGAAGTAGGCCTAGATTTCCTTTCCCTAAACCCTTTCATTTTCCTATCAAACCAAAGTATAATTCTCACTAGGACAATATTATTTAGTTCCTTCAAATCATCTGTCTCCTTGACAAACCAATCAATGGTTTCAATAGGAGTATGTTTGATTGATATTTCATATTCAAGAGACTATATCTCTTCATCATCCTCCTCCAATCCCTCAAGGACATAAAATGTACCAAAATGAATTATCTACTATAGAGATAACCTCCCATAGTACCTCCTCCTGGCTTCATAATCATTTGAAAAATCTACCCAGTAGTCTTCAATATTAGGAAGATGTTGATAACCCATTCTAAAATTGGAGGAAATGAACTCCTTAATGTCAAAAAAAGTTCTACACTTATATTAATGAAGAGTGAGAGGATAAATGTTTCTATCAAAATTCTGAGCATCTAGGGCAGTCCTCCAAGTGTAATTAGCCAGTGTGATTGGAAATTGATTACCTAAAATGTTCTTGTCCCTACAAGTTTTATGCAACTTGTATAATTGTTTGTAGATTTCTACTAAATCCATTTTATCACTACAATACATGGAAATTTTATGGGGCTGTCCCTAAAATCCTGCTAATCTTATATATGAAAAATTAATGAATTGGGTGAAGAAGCTGCCATAGAAACTAATCAATTGTTTTTCCTCATTTGAAAATATTTTAGCAATATATCCTCCAAGTAACCTAGAAATATACATAGTGAGTACATCATTCACCCTCCTAAAGTGATGATTAATGATCTTCAGGGTCAATTGTGGGTGATACATATAAATGGGGGCATCGTTCTTGTCATCTATAGGGGAGAAACCCAACCACTCTATATAAGTTGAAATGGATTACATCAGATAGGAGGTCATGTAGAAGGTTTGGGTTCTTTGAACATGTGATAATTACACAGTCAGGATATCACAAATGATTCTTGCCTAGTTTAAATTTTTCTTACCCTCATATATGATATTGATGTAGGGGCACATCTAATAGTGAAACTTACTGGTGGTGGGCATTGCTGCTATGCTAGCCAACACAGTGATGATGTATGACAATTATTCGTGGAAATAAAATCTAAACATTGTCATAGGCAACCTTGAGGATCCTTTGTTAGGGTTTTTGAACCAAGATTTGGCAATTTCGCTTTTGTATTTTTCAATGTATTGATCAAAAGTAGTTTGGGCCTGATCCTTGGTGAGAGTATTTGAGTTTTCGATCATGAGAATTATGAGGGCAACGCGAATGTAATCTTCATGAAGTCATGCCACCACCTGACCTTGAGGATCAACAATTTCTTTTATATCAAGATAAAAATAAGAGCTACAGGTAAGAATTATATTGGCACACTAGAATGGAATGGGAAAACCCCCCACCTCTACAATCCCACTATCTTTAATCAACTAACCCATAGGAGTAGGGTTTTGACAATTGATTCGTGCCCAAATTTCTTCCAAGTCTAGGTGTTCTGCTTCATTATCGCCAATTTTTGGTACAACTGTCTCCAAGGAAGACATGTGTTCATGACCTTTAAAATTGATCTTCATCTTGCGGCTAGATCAGAAGATTAATAATGAGAAAAGGTTCCTTAGTTCCTTGATCAGCACCTTGATGTTTCACAACTTCTTTTTACACCTACAAATTTTAAAAACAATGGAACATGACTCGACCATGGCTAGAAATGGTGGAGGAGAGAGAACATGAACGGTTAATAGTAATTTGCAAGTGAGGTGGTGAAAATGATTGATTACCCAAGTATTTATAATAATTTAAACCCAAGTAAGTCAGTGGGGTAAAATAAATGAGGTAATTAATACTTATACCAATCTTGAAATAATAGAAATCAAGTAAGGCGGAAGAAAAGAGAACTGTCCCATAGGACATCAGGACAATTGGGATGTGCAAAGCCAAAAAAGATGATTTTTGGAAAAATTTGTAAAATTTGGCACAACTATCCTAAGGGACATTAGGACAGCTGGGACGCACAAAACTAAAATACATGTGAGGAATAGAAATAAAAAAAGGTGGGTTTATGGGGAAATGATGGTCAAATGACACTCGTGACATGTAGGACATGAAAATCCAAAACACCCACAATGTATGCAAATTAGATTAGTTAGAAGTATTTGACACAGGTCGTACTTAGGACATTGGTACAACCAAGATGCGTAAAGCTAAAATAGTTGACTACAGAGGAAAAATCAAGACCAATTAGTAAAAGTGAAAAATTGGGGAACACATGGCTTACATGAACTCGGGACATGAGGGGCAAAAAATGCAGAAATAATTGCAAAAGAATGGAAAAGTCTCCAAAATATTTTTTTTGAAAAATGAATAACTATTTGGAACTAAATTTGTTTCTTAGGAGACTTCTACAAGGGTATTTAGAGTCACCAAACCCATAAAATTCTCAAGAATAGAGAAGAAAAATTGAAAATCTTGGGAAGGTGGCAAGTGGTCTCTAAGCTACAAATGGCTAGCGACAGCTAAGCTATATAAGGCTAGGGTTCACTAAGATACATAAGTAAATCATAGACTAAGATACACAAGGCTCCAAAATAGGCCCAAAAAATGTTCCTGGCAGCGGCTAACCTAAAAATAAGTAGGAAAAATTTCCTAGTGGTCGTTAACCTAAAATTTAAGTCAGTAGAATTTCCTACAAACCGCTAACATCAAAATTATCTTGGTGACCACTAGTATTGAAACATCTTAGCGACCACTAACTTGTAAAAATGGATAAGATAGTGACATGAAGTGACATACAAATTATTATTCCTATTTTTCACCCACTTAACCTCCTTAAGTCCTTGATATGATAAATCCATCATTAAGATCTACTTAATACCTTTCCTACAATATAAAGTTTTCTTGATTTGGATTATAGAATGAAATTTATTCTCATGTGAAGTTTTCATGGTCCAGTGAATTATGCCTAGTGTCCACCATGTTGTAAAATAGGCCTTAAAATGTCCCTAGTAGTTGTTACCTCAAAAACAGTAGGAAAAATTTCCTAGTTATCACTAGCCTTAAAATTAAGTCAGTAAAAGTGCCTAGCCATCGTTAAGCTCAAAAATATCCTAGCAAGCCCTACCCTACAAAAATATCTAAGAAAATGAAATGAAGTGAGTTCTAATTATTTTTATTCTTCACCTCATTAACCGCATCAAATACTTAATATGATAAATCCACCATAAAGAGCTCCGCTATACCTTTCCAATGATACCAAGTTTTCTTAATTTGGATTTGTTGAATGAAATTTATGCTCATTTTTACTTTTCATGGTCTAATGAATTATGGCTAGGCTCCAAAACAGGCTAGAAAAAGTGCCTAGTGGCTGATAACCACAAAATGATTAGGAAAACATTCCTAGGGGCTGCTAGCCAAAAACGTATGCCATAAAAACTTCCTAGTAGCTGCTAACCTATAAATTATCATGATGACCGCTAGTCGTGAAACATCATAGAGACCATCAGTGTGCAAAAATGAATAAAATAGAGGCATGCAATGAAATTCAAAAAAATTTGCCTATTTTTAACCTTATTAACCTCATATAATCATTGATATGATAAATCCATCATGAAGAGATCCTCAATACCTTTCCAACGATACCAAGTTTTCCTAATTTGGATTTTTTGAATGAAAGCTATGAAGAGTTGTGCAGCTTAATTAATTCAAATTAGCATGCAATGAAAAACTTGTTGAAAAACATAGTAACCTTCATCGGTTAGGAGGGACCAACATCGGTTAGGGTGAACCAACATCGATTATCTGTGCATGAGTGTTTTAATTAACTCTCAGGAATTAGATCTATTTTTAGGATTAAAGTATACATATTGATTGTAATTGCATGGCTAAGTGTAGTAAGTTTATACATGCTTATATAAGCATAAAATCTAGGGTTTAGAAATAGAGAATTAACAATAATTAAGAATAATTGTGAGAGACAGAATTCTTGGAGAAGAAGAAAAATCTTAATATAAAGAAAGTATTGTACATCTGAGAGGTATGGAAGATTGGAAATCTTTAATTGTATATCTTTTCAAAGCTTTGGATAATATATTTTCTTGTTTCTTGGTGGACGTAGCCCACATTGGGTGAACCATGTTAAATCTGGTGTTGATTTATATCTCTTGTTTTATATATTTCTTCTGGTAGAATATCTAGTTTTATTTACATGTATGCTTAGATCTGATATATTATCTGTACAATCGGCGTGCTAATCCCAACAAATGGTATTAGAGATTTGTTTGAGGGTTTTTTTTGTTGACATATTTAATCACAAAGGGTTTTCTGATTGAGTAGGAGCTACAACAATGGAAGAAGAAACCAAATAGAAGGTAGAGAATTTTAGTAGCTGAAATTATCAATTATGGAAGATGTAGATTAAGGATTATATGTATCAAAGAGATTTATATTTACCATTGGATGAGAAGTATAGACCTACAAAGATGATTGATGAAGAATGGATTATTCTTGACATAAAGGATTTGGGATCTCTAAGATTGAGCCTGGCAGCATACGTGGCTTCCAATATTATAGAAGCGACTTCTATAGTAGAGTTAATGAGATATATTCCTAATTTATATGAAAACCTAGTGCTTCAAATAAATTTTATTTGATGAAGAAATTATTTAGTTCTAAGATGCATGAAGGTGGATCTGCATCTAGTCATCTGAATGCTTTTCAATCTATTATAAATCACTAAAAATTAGTTGATATACCATTTGGTGATGAAGTAAAAGAACTTTTATGCTTATGTTCTTTTTTTGATAGTTGTGATAACTTGGTAATGGATCTTAGTAATACAACATCTGCTAATAATATTTTGAAGTTTAATGATGTGGATAGTATAATCTTCAATGAATAAATTTGTAGGAAGATTACATAGGAATCATCATCTAGGAATGATTTGATTGTAGAATGCAGGGGTAGGAAGAAGGAGAGATCCAAGAATAAGAGTAATGGGAAATCAAATTCAAGGCATAGTAGATCTAAATCTAGAGGTAAGTTAATTACCTGTTGGAAATGTGGAAAGAAAGGACATGTAAAGAAAGATTGTTGGTCAAAGGATAAAGAGAAAGAATTACCAAACAAAGGTAAAGAAGAAAATATTTCTGCATTAGAGGTAATTCAAGATGCTCTTATTATTTCTTTAGATAATAGAATTGAATCATGGGTTTTATATTTAGGAGCTTCTTTCCATGCAACCCCTAATAAAGGTTATTTCAGAAATTATGTTCACGACAATTTTGGGCATGTTTATTTGGGTGATGATGAACCTTGCATTATTACTGGTAAAGGGGAAGTTCATCTAAAATTACAAAATGAAAATACATGGGTATTGAAAGATGTGAGGAATGTGTGAATCCTTAGGAGGAATATTATTTCTGTAGGGAAAGTAGTGAAGTTGGTTACATGGTTACTTTTACAAGAGACTCTTGGAAATTCACCAAGGGTGCTCTTGTTGTGGCAAGAGGTAAGATTATAGGAACATTATATTTATCTACTTGTGTTACTAATTCTTTTTCTACATTATCTACTTTAGATTCAAATGCATGCATGTCACATTTAACCAACTAGGCCATATGAGTAAAAGGAATGCATATCTTAAAAGCTAAGGGTAAGTTGTCAGATTTGAAAGATTTCGATCATGATTTCTTTGAGATTTGTGTCTTTGGAAAGAAAAAGAGAGTGAGATTTCTCAAAGTTGGGGCAACTAAGAAGGAAAAAAAATTGAAGCTTGTAGACTCATATGTGTGGGGACCAACTCACATAGCTTCTCATGGAGGATCCCAGTATTATGTTACTTTCATTGATGATGCTACAAGAAAGGTATGATTTTATTGTATTAAACATAAATATGATGTTTTTGATACTTTTAAAAAATGGAAATCCCTTCTTGAGAATGAATATAATTCAAAGTTAAAATGCCTTAGATAAGAAAATGGTGGTGAATACTATAACAAAGATTTCAATGATTATTGTTCAGTGAATGGGATACATAAAGAAAGAATGGTTCCAAGAACACCACGGGAGAATCGTGTTGTAGAAAGAATGAACATGACAATCATGGAATGTGCTAGAAGTATGAGGATACATTCTGGATTTCCCTTGAAGTTTTGGGAAGAAGCAATTGAGATAATGGTTTATTTGATTAACTGTGGGCCTTCAAGTTCACTAGATGGATGAATACAAGAGGAAGCTTAGACCAGAAAATAGGTAGATCTTTCTTTTCTTAAAGTTTTTGGTTTAGAAGATTTTTTGCATGTTGATAAGGAAAATAGGAAAAATTTGGATGCAAAATCATAGAGATGTACTTTCATTGGTTATGGATTTGGTGATTTTGGATTCCATTTTTGGGATTTAGAGAATTCAAAAACAATTAGGAGTCGTGATGTTGAATGGAGGGAAAAGAGAATGTCTAATGATCAAAATTTGATACCCAAGGATGAACTAGTTGAGAAGTTTGTGAATGAAAATGAACTCTTAAATTAAAAAGTATTACCTATAGGGTTACACAATAACTAGTGTTGGTTTACCCCTGACTGGCATTAGTCAGCAAAACTAGTATCGGTTAGCAAAACCAACATCAGTTATAGGTGACCGATGTCGGTCACTGTTAGATTTGGATACAAATGTCCAAGAGGTCCAATAGGAGCCTCTAGTACCTAAAACTCCTGTGAGAAGGTCAAAAAGGGTTAGTAAAGCTCCAGAAATATTTACACCTTCTCTATTTTATCTATTATTGACTGATAATGGTGAATTAGAAAGTTTTGAATAAGCACTAAAGGATAAGACCCATGTCTAGTGGGAGCATAGCATGGATGAGGATATGAACTTCTTATAATAGAACTAGACTTGGGATTTGGTTAAGTTTCCAGCAGGTAAGAGGACATTGCAGAACAAGCGGGTTTACAAGATCAAGGAAGAAGAAGGTGGACATAAACGTTACAAGGAAAGGGTTTTAGGAAATAGATTTGCACAAAAAGTAGGTATTGAATTTGGTGAAATATTGTCTCCTATTGTTAAGATGACTTCTATTAGTACTATATTGATTTTAGTTGCAGTAGAGGATTTGCATTTAGAGAAACTAGATGTGAAGAAAACTTTCCTTCATGGTGATTTTGATAAAGACATTTATATGTAGCAGTCGTTTGGGTATGAAGTCAAGGGTAAGGAGAAATTAGTGTGAAGGTTGGAAAATAGCTTATACTAGCTCAAATAAGCTCCAAGGCAATGTTACATGAGGTTTGATAGTTTTATGCAAGAGCATGGTTACTTGAGATGTGAATCTGACCATTGTGTTTATTTTAAGAAGCTTGAAAATGGGAACTATATTATTTTTTTACTGTATTTGGATGATATGCTTATTTAAAGATCCATTATGCAAGACATTGGTGAGCTTAAGGGAAAGTTAGCTCACACATTTGCTATGAAGGATTTAGGAGATGTAAAAATAATCCTTGGTATGCAAATAAACAGAGATAGGAAAAATAAGAAATTCTATTTATCTTAGGAGGATTATATATACAGGGTTTTAGAAAGCTTCAAGATGTAGAATGCAAAACATGTTAGTACACCTATGTCTAGACACTTTAAATTGAGAAAAGATTAGTTTCCTTCATCAGAAGAGGAGGTCAAATACATGACACGAGTACGATATGCTTCAACAGTTGGGAGTCTCATGTATGCTATGGTTTGTACCAGACCAGACATTACACATGAAGTGGGAGTTGTGAGTAGATATATGGCTAATCCAAGTAAAAATCATTAGAAAGCAATCCAATGGATACTCGGGTATTTAAAAGGGACATCTAGCATGTAATTATGCTATGTAGGTTCAGATATTTCATTATATGGATATGTTCATTTGGATATGGCTATAGATATAGATGGTAGAAGGAGAACTACTGGATACATTTTCACAGTAGGTGGTACAACAGTTAGTTGGATTTCAAGACTGCAGAAGGTTATGGCTTTGACTACTATAGAGGTAGGGTATGTTACAGCTACAGATGCTAACAAGGAGATGATATGGATGAGTAGGTTCATGGAAGAATTGGGAGAGGAGAAAGATGATTGCAAACTGTTTAGTGATAGTCATAGTGCAATTCATTTTGTAAATAACTCAACATTTCATTCAAGAAGGAAACATATTTAGTTGAGGTATCAATTCATATGACAGGTATTAGAGGATGGGAAGTTTAGTATGTAAAAGATTCATACGAGTGATGACTCTACGAATATGATAACGAAGCCATTAGAAAAGGAGAATTTGGAGCTACAACCCACTTCTATTGGTCTTCGAGTTTGAGACTTGAAGAGGAAGAAACAAAGCTAAGGAAGGATCCAAGAATGATGTTGTACAGGTATGGTGTAGTAATTGATCTCCAAGTGGGATATTGTTGATTTTTGGAGTTCAATTACTTCAAATTAGCATGCAATGTAAAACTTTTTGGAAAACACAGTAACCATCATTAGTTAGGAGGGAGCGGCATTGGTCACCTAGGATTGACATTGGTCAAGCAAGGAGGAACTAACATTAGTTAGGGCAAACCAACATCGGTTACCTGTGCATGATTATTTTGATTAACTCTTAGGAATTAGATCTACTTTTAGCCTTAAAGTATATATATTGATTGTAATTGCATGGCTAAGTGTCGTAAGTTTATAAATGCTTATATAAGCATAAAAGATAGGATTTAGAAGAAGCGAATTAACAAAAATTAAGAATAATTATGAGAGAGAGAATTCTTGGAGAAGAAACAGAAGCTTGATAGAAAGAAATTATTATACATCTGAGAGGTGTGGAATATCATATATCTTCAATTGTATATCTTGTCAAAGCTTTGGATAATAGATTGGCTTGTTTCTTGGTGGACGTAGCCCACATTGGGTGAACCACATTAAATCTGGTGTTGATTTATATATCTTGTTTTGTATATTTCTTCTGGTAGAATATCTACTTTTATTTACATGTATGCTTAGATCTGATATATTATCTATACAACCGGTGTGCTAACCCCAACAAGATATGTTCATTGGAAGTTTGCATAGTCCAATGATTTATGCCTAGCAGTCATTAGGCTCCAAAATAGGCCATAAAAAGTTTCCAAGTTGTCACTAACCTCAAAATAAGTATGGAAAAGTTCCTAGTAGATGCTAGCATAAAAATTAAGTTAGAAAAAGTGTGTAACAACTACTAACCTCCAAATTATCTTGGCAACCACTAGCCTTGAAGGATCATAATGACCGCTACCCTACAAAAATAGCTAGGATAGCGAAATGAAGTGAATTCCATATTTTCCCCCTATTCTAACCCTTTTACCCTCATCTATTCATTGATACGATAAATATATCATGAAGATATTCTCTATACCTTTCCAACAATACCAAGTTTTCCTAATTTGGATTTGTAGAATGAAAGGTATGCTCATTTGTAGTTTACATACTCCATTGAATTATTCGTATCAGCTGCTAGGCTCCAAAATAGCCCAAAAAAAGTGCTTAGTGGCTGCTAACCTCAAAATTAGTAGGAAAATGTTCCTAGTGGCTGCTAGCCTCAAAATTAACTCAGGAAAAGTTCCTAGCATATGCTAACCTATAAATTATTCTTGCGAACACTAGGATTGAAACATCTTACTGACCTCTAGCCTACAAAAATAGCTAATATAGCAACATGAAGGAAATATAAATTGTTTTTTCTTTTTTTTGCCATTTTAACTCATCCAATACTTGATCTCATAAATTCATTGTGAATATATCCTTAAGACATTTCAAATGGTACCAAGTTTTCTTGATTTAAAGTTGTAGAAAGAAAGTTATGTTCATTTGAAGTTTTCATTGTCGCGTGAATTATGCCTAGTCGCCGTTAGGCCCCAAAATAGCATAGAAAAGTTCATAGTGGCCAATAACCTAAAAATCAGTATGAAAAAGTTCCTAGTGGCTCCTAGGCTCAAAGTTAAGTCCGCAAAATTCCCTAGTGGATGCAAAGGTCAAAATTATCTTGGCAAGTGCTAGCCTTGAAACATCCTACTAACCTCTAGGTTGCAAAAATGGCTAAGATGTCAACACGAAGGTACATCAAATTTTTCCTATTTTTAACCTCTTAACCTCATATTATCCTTAATATGATAAATCCATCGTAAAGAGATCCTCAATACCCTTCCAATGATACAAAATTTTCATGATTTGGATTTGTAGAATGAAATTTATACTCATTAGAAGTTTGCATGGTCCAATAGATTATGCAGAGCATCCGCTAGTCTCCAAATTAGGCTAGAAAAGGTTCTTAGTGACTGCTAACCTTAAAATCAATAGGAAAAAGTACCTAGCAGCCAGTAGCATCAAAACTAAGTCAGCAAAGTGCCTAATGGGCACTAACCTCAACATTATCATGGTGACCGCTAACCTTGAAACATCCTAACATCAGCTAGCGTATGAAAATAGCTAAGATAATAACATGAAGTGACTTCCATATTTTTTTTCCTATTTCCCCCTCTTAATCTCATCCAATCCTTGATATGATAAATCCATCATGAATATCTCCTCAATACCTTTCCAACGATACCGATTTTTCCTAATTTGGATTTCTAGAATGAAAATTATTTATAGTAGGAAAACGTGCCTAGCGACCATTATCCTTAAAATCAATAGAGAAAAGTTCCTATTTTTTGGTAGTCTCAAAATTAAGTCAAGAAAAGTTTCTAGCGGCTGCTAACTTCAAAATTATCTTAGCGACTACTAACCTTGAAACAACATAACGAACACTATCCTGCAAAAATGGATAAGATAGCAACATAAAACAATATGTAGGTATTTCCCTATTTTTCAACCTTTTATACTTATCTAATACTTTCTATGATAAATCCATCATGAATACCTCCTCAATACCTTTCAAAAAAGTCCAAGTTTGCCTAATTTTGAGTTGTAGAATGAAGGTTATGCCCATTTAAAGTTTGCATGGTTGGGTGAATTATTCCTAGTGGCCAGTAGGCTTCAAAATGGGATGGAAAAAGTTCCTAAAATTATAATGTGTATTCAATAAAAAAATTAAACATCATAACACATTTTATGATGTTATAATAATATGTAAACATCATGAAATATTATAAATATGCAACATATAGACTACATTTTTAATGTGTAATTGATATTTTTGTATTTATAAGTTGTACATAGAAACCTTAATGTTGTTTAGAATTATAAATTATACTAAAAAACATGTCTTCTTTGTCACTTTTATTTTTATTCGATTTATATTTGTTTCTTTTGTGTCTATACATTATGTTTATGTGTACTAATCTATTCTTTTTTAGAAATTTTCTAGATTTCCCATAATACATCATATACTTGAAGAAGCCAAACATGTTGATTTACTTTCATAAGGATTGAAAGTTGCAGAGGGGAGAGTTTATCCAAGTAGAAAAACTCTACATTGCAATGTAATGGGAGAAGGTTTATTTTCCATCAATGTAGATAAAGTATTAGATGGGAAAGCTTGGTTTCCTTATTTGGTTGATGAAGCAAAAAAATTAGTAGACATAGAAAATAAAGTGTACTATATTATATGGAATGAGAGGAAAATGTTAGTGCATGTACCCCATATCAATTATATAGATGAAAAAATTAATTTTAATGTAATGGATGTGATTGATTCATACAATCTTGAAATTGAATACAATGAGAAAATTAATGGAACATATGAAAAAAATCGGATCCAATTTATTACAGATTTATATCGAAATTGTTATGCACATGGAGACAATATAGCCAAGGGTTTTATATCAAATGTGATTGAGGACCACATTTTTCAATGTGAGAAGTTGAGTCCTCTAATGTTTGGTGTGAAGGTAATGAAGATATTGATTTCTTGCAATATTTTTTCATCATTAGTGAAACCGAAAATGATAATAGCATGGAAAATAGAGAAATTGGTGAATCAAAATACATGGTCTGTACTGAAGGTCAAAAGGTTTCAGAATGTTTAGCCTCTTTAAATCCTATGAACACAACTTGAAATTTATAGGACTTTAGGAAAAGTTAATCCATCTTTTTTCATTTTAAATTACAAATGTAGTGGAGGAAGATATGGTTAATTTTAATTTGCTGGATGGAAATCATTCTGGTATTCTAGTCAATACTTTATTCAACCCTTCTTGTTATATATGCACCATATCAGAAGGTTCACGCATATAATGGCCTACAAATCAACTAACATACATTAGTGGTTCATTGATGGATGAGAAAATAAAGGAAGTTCCAAATGAGATATAATTCAATATATGGAGTGAATTAGAAGAATCACTTCCTCAATTGGAATGTCCAATTCCTACTGATGTCTTGAACTACACCTTTCCACAACCTTTGGAAATTAGACCATATAGACATCACAAACTCAATCCCACTGCATCAAAATTCAATTTGTCAAATGAAATATGTACTGAAGATGAATATGAATTATATTCCTTGGATGAAGTAATAAATATGGTTTGTTGAAAAACTAAATGTCTTAGCTACATAATACCTACTGGATCAATCATTAGTGGTTGGCATGAGTTTAGATATATGAGTGAGGGTTAAAGAAGAAATTTTGTGTTGAATTCCTTTGGAGAATATGGGAACAAAGTATTTTTTACCATGAATTATGACACCATCTATGTATTCAAAATGATTGGTTTAATGATTTTGGAATACCTAGAAGCAACATCTTTAAATATAAGAAAGACTTTTTAAATGGTGATATTAGGGTAGTGAATGGTAATGTTGGCTTACAAAAATGAAGGCCAAATACTATGGAAATGATTGCTACTATAAGAAAAATAGTTAATGAAAATTCAGATATAGCTCCTTATATGACTCACTCCATAAACAAGGATGAATCAAGAGTTCATATAAGGAATTTGCTGGCAAATTATACATAATGTTCAATTCTCAAAAACTAAAATGTAGACCTTGAAATCCTAAATCTCCCTCCAATGTCACAATCTAACATTAACAAGATATGGTCAAACCATTTCCAAGATGTTTAAATTTCAAACAATAAGTTCTTTGCAATATGTGATGAGTGTGTGGATATTGCAAAAAAAGAAAAGAAAAAACTGACCCATAGATAATCAACCAATTGAAGAAGTATAAAAAATGTCATAATGATTAATTTACAAGTTATCGTGAATACTATTATGCTGATAGGATTGAATATGAGAAAAATATAGAAAAATGATTAATAATTGTACATGATAATATGGATAAGATGAAGACTTCCATACCAAGGTTAGGGAAGAATTCTAACTCAATCAGTAATGTTGGGAACCTCCCAGTCTCTTTAATAGTTATTCTTACTCATGGACATAATACAAGGTGTTTCAGTCACTTAAGCCCTCCATTTATACAAAGAGGCTAAAACTTCACAGTAAAATCAACAGCCTTGTGCATTTACATGCTCAAAGAACCATTTTTTGATGTATATGGGCGTCTACTGTATAAGACTGAGTCTTCAAAACAACCACTGCATGATGTATTATTACAAATTGATCGATATGAAAAATTTCAAGTGTATAAGGATGCAACAATGGAATATATTTCCATAAATGTATCTGAAACGTGATTTTCACTCAAAAGATTGCCACCAATCCTCTACTTATAGTTAGATAATGCTTCAAGTGAA
Source organism: Taxus chinensis (assembly GCA_019776745.2). NCBI lineage: Eukaryota > Viridiplantae > Streptophyta > Pinopsida > Cupressales > Taxaceae > Taxus > Taxus chinensis. The sequence goes on from CM034152.1 coordinate 688,968,458, forward strand.
AATAAAAAATCACTATTTGTTTTATTTTTTATATATGATGACAGTTAGAATGGTTTTTAATGCAGTATATGTAAGCTTTCTTCCAGTGGGACAAACCCATTATGATATTGATAAAACATTTGGGAGATTATGTGTTATGTTATGGTGAGAAGATACATATTCTCTACCATAGATCATGGATACATATAGAACATGTCAAGCTAATTCAAGTTCAATCACATTGTACTTGATTGAAGATGACTATCATTTCAAAGCCTTTGTGGTGCCACATTTGTTAGATCAAAGTCATAGAATAGTGGTCTAAGAAAGCCTCAATACTTTAAATTCCATGTCATAATGGAATACAAAGCAAACAAATGGGATGTTTCATGGTCTAACCCTATCAATGTATGGTGTATATTGCCTGATGGAAACATAGACTTTCCTAAAGGAAAACCTCAACTAACGACATTTAAAACTTTGAAAGAGATGGAAGAACTAAAGATAGGAATAAGAGCCTATATTAGTTAATGTAGTAAAATTTATTTAGATGGAGGGAAAGAATTTTGGTTTCCAAAAATAAGGTATTGGGAAAATGTTTTATATACTTTTGATAATCCCTTCATCAATAGTGATATACTAGAAGGTGATTTTTTTCCATGAAATAAATAGAACTCGAATACTAATAATGATTTTCATTATTACTTAGATGAATACTCGAGACAAAATGTCTTTACCAATGAAGAAATTTATGTTGGACCTAAATGTAAAAAACTAGAGAAGAATTCAATCTAAAGGAAGATGTGGTACAGGGAAAATTTGTTTTACTGTGGAGAAGATCAAAGGGTAAATAAGAAGGGAATGTCTACCCTTGCAAGGATACTGAGAGTGAGACATATAAGGTAAAGGTTTGATGGTGGATGTCAACTAGAAAAGGGAAATAAGAAAAAAATTCTTTTTTGATTTCTTACATAAAATAAAAGAGTGGAAAGAAGGAAGTAAAGGAACAAATGAAATAGATGTGAATAGTATCATCTAGGCTTGGTTACCAAAATTTGGTTGGAATCGAACAAGAATACGAATAATTGAAAAGGGGCTTGAAGACATTAATGAATATCAACTGCAACTTCAACAAATTAAGGATAGAAAAAGTGATGATGATGTTGAATGATTTACTATAGATATTGAAAAATATATCGAAGACAAATATGTTATATTTAATCCAATCTCTAGATATGGGTTTTATGAAAGAATATATTTTTTGAAATTAAGATGATGGAAATATATGTTTTATGCAATCCTTATTAATATTCTTTAAAATAATATTTTCTTTAATCTTGATGTATATCCAATATATCACAAAATGATATATTCCCTCGAGATATAAATTTAACATTTTAGTAAGGATAATGATAAGAAACCCGTTATACAACTTAAATAATTCATTTCAATATGGAGAATAGTAATGTCAATTTGAAATAAAATGGGTGTGTAATATGGTCATTCCTATATTAGTGTACATGCTTTAAACATGACCAGTTTTAATATCTTTTCATGGTTATGTGACAAACATAGTAATATTAGATGGTCCTTCAGACTGTAAAATCACAAGATTACAATGAAATGGATAGTTATATGAGTGGTCCTTCATACCACACCATTACAAGATTAAAATGAAAAAATCATTTGATAATCGATAGGAAGGAAAATATCATGTAAAAATAAAATGAAATATAAGTAGGTAGTACACATGTATAAGTTAGAAGAAAATGCAATAGAACTAGTTATAATGCACATTTGTGGAATGTTTCCCCCAAAATCAAGGAAAAAAGTTTCCTTTCGGTGTGGGGATAGTAAATTTGAACATAAACCATAAACCAGAACTAATTTTTACGTACCTAAAATTATATTATTGTTGTCTTAACCCTTATTAACTTGTCACATATTTTCTCTCACTAGCGGCCTCTACCTGAGATTTCTTCATAAATTTTAGGGTTTTCAAAATCTGAATGATTAGGATTTTACGAATGCATTTCATTCTTTAGTTTTCGTTTGAAACATACTTTATTAATTTTATGCCTGTTTATAGTTTTTCATGACTTTATTTGTATAATAATTAAATGTTTTTTTTTAATAACTATCAGGTATAATACGCTTCATGGGAGGTTAAAAAATAGAAATGTATGGAGGTTAAAAAATACAATATGTTATGATGGAGGCTCAAAAGTTAAAAGTGTAAGATAATAAAAAATTATATTTTTCCTTTGAAAGTTTGGGAAGTTTCATTTCCATATTTATTACACTTTGCAAGTGTGAGAACTCACACTTTTGAAGTGTGATAACTTACACCATTAAAGTACGAGTTATCACACATGAAAAGTGTAAGAACTCACACTTGTAAAGTGTGAGTTTTCACACATCGTAATTACTCTCGTGCACTTCTATTTTTATATATTTAATTTTTTATTCTATAGAATGAACATATGTCCATTCTCAAACATTAAATATAAAGGAACAATAATTGATCCGTTCTTAATTTCTATATAGTTTCAAGAGGAAAAATAAATTGAATGTCATAAAATAAAAATAGAGGAAGAATAAAAAAAATGAATAACTGTAGAATGACATGCCTTCCAATTTCATTTATTGTGTAAAATTAATCAAGAGGGATGATGGGAGGCCTCCCATGTATCTAAAAGTGAAAAAAAAAAGATGAAAAAATATGACCTTCAATTCACCATCAAAGTTAAATGTAGAATGAAAAAGGTAGATTCTATAGAAAAATGATAAATATTCAAGAGGGAAAATGAGACAAAAAACTCAAGAGATAGAATGGGAAAGTTTTTAAAAATAAGGGAAAGAATTTGACGTTTCTCATTCTCTCTTAAAGTTAAAATACTCAATAATAACACAATTGGTCACCAACATTCACATGTTTGGAAACCGATAATAAAAAAATTGGATACCAACATTCACATGTTTTGAAAAAGATAATAACACAACTTGAAATTGATAATCACATAATTGGAAACCGATATTATCACAACTAGAAACTGATAATCACACAAGCAGAAACCAAATTTAATGTTTATCAAACCAATAATCACATTATTGGAAGTCTAGAAATTTGCTGGTTAGTCCAAATTTAATGAAATGGTTGGTACCCACGGTTTTGTTCATATCTTGAGTCTTGTAACTCCCCTTTTTCTCATAATTTTCCCCATAAGGATCATAATCTACTCTAGCACCATACCATACAAATTTCAAAACCTCATATTCAAATCTTGCACATATACTAATAAATATTTAATCATACTTTAACAAAACTATCCCATACTATTTTTCTTTTACTATTACCACATCTTATACGTCTTGTTTTCAAATCAGTACGAATTTCTTCTCCCTTTACCTTTTTTTCAAAAGTAGGGCATACAATCGAGATCATCTAATAATCCCCATTAGGATACAATACAATTAATCAACATACTTAACACATTAACTATAAAACTTTTCTCTGATCTCATTGGAATAAAATCATTCTATATGAAAGCCAATACTTTCTAATATTCCAAATATATCCCCACAAATATCCTAATTTTGGGGCATAACAAAAAATTATCTGTGAGTAAACTCCTAAATACATATTATTTCAAGAAATCTCTTATAACTCAAAAAATAACAATCAATTGTTACAATAAGCACATTTACTATATCTCCAAGATGACCTAACTTGGGAGTTGCATTACTTTACTATTTCTTCTAGATGACCTAGCATGGAATCCATCCAACAATATTCAAATCAAAACACTCGTTAATGTAGGAGTGGGGGAAATGAGACTCCATTTCCTTTTCTATATTGCTCATATGTGGATTCTTATATCAGAACTAATCAAAAATTAAATCATAATTTTATTTCGTCTTTTATATGTCTGCAATGGTTGGAACTTTCGAGGATGTAGTCATTAATGAAGAGTAAAGCTAGACCACTCTCCCAAACACTATTCCTCTAGTGGAAAGACACCCAAATCTTCCCATTTTCAAATAAACAGGATTGGGAATTGATCACTTCCTACCTCTTCAATCTCCTTTGGAAATAATTAAAAATATGTAAATACTCGAAATATTTTCAACTATTGCTCTACACTCTCCTTATAATGGTTTTCGATCTCTACTTACACTACCTAGGTCAAAGCATTGATTCATGCTTCGAAACACTATAAGTTTCTACATTCTACATGGACTTTGCAATATGGCTTCTCTCAAATTTTTACATGTATGTTGATCAATTCCTTTATACTAATTGAATTCCATTCAAATAACATAAAGGAGGAAAAATTAGACATAAAATCACGCACATATTACTATTTTAGCATGCTGTCAGTATGTTGTTATATATGCATGGATCTTAAGTAACAAAAGTATTCAACCGTGACACTATCCTTTGTCTATCCAATTGCTTTGATTGATTTCAATTATATTGATCTCCTACATCTATAATTTCTATATCCAATTCAGCTCAAGTCACAGGGACCCCTGTCTGTACGTCCTTTAACAAATGTCATCATTTATTTTAGGACATTAGAGCCAATTCTAGACACTAGCACCTAGGTGCCCATGTCCATTCTGGGTTCTCCTTTCTAGTTTAGTTATTTAACACATACTCATTATTTTGTAAATATCTTGAACTAGAAGAGAATAAATATTCTTCTTCATTATTCCAACCTGGATTACAGTGCTTCAAAAATAAGAAAATAACTGCCAACTTGATTTTTCAAGAAAACTCTAACTAAATTTTACTAAACTACTCTAGGTGGTGAGATTTACTATTTTTAGTAGTTTATTAGAACCTGTTATTCTTAGTAAGTTCGCATGCTTATTCGTACAGGCACAAAAATTTCCACACATCTTCTATATGCCTATATTAGAGGAATTTCCAAATTTCTAACCTACCATGCATGTAAGAGACTAAAATTAATTAATGCCCTAACATAGGAAAAATACCAAATTACCACTAAAATGTTAAGTTTCAGCCCTCAGACGGTGGAATTTGGGGCCAAAAATGTGTGGAAAATGGCTCCAACTAGAAATAGAGGTTGACTAGTGTGGTCGTCTTATCGAAGAAAGTGGTTTAAAAAACCAAACTCAAACATAAACCTGAATCATAAGATATGACCATTTCAACTTTTTTGCTAAAAAAAGTGCATCAAATATTAGATTTAATTCATATTTAATTAAATCAATTATATCCACATAATTTACCTCAGTATGAATGACAAGTAATTAGCATATATTTTGACAAAGGACTTCTCTTATTTTAAAATAAACATGATGTAATTCTATTTGTGGTGGATAAGCTTACGAAAGTGGAACATTTTCTACATGTGAATCTCAAAGATGATTCACCAGTACTAGAAAACCTATTTTTTTGAGAAATATATAGATTGCATGAAATACCATAGTTGATCATATCAGATAGAGATCCTAGGATGACTTCCATATTTTGGCAGATGCTAATTGCTGCATTTGGGAAAAAAACTAAATTTTAGTTTAGCTTATCACTTGGAAACTGATGGACACACAAAAAGGGTAAATCAAGTCTTGGAGGATATTCTCATAATGTATTTCATGGATTAGCAATACAAGTGGAAATAATATATTCCATTGCTTTATTTTTCATATAATAATAAATATCACTCATCGTTAAAAATTGATCCTTTCTTTGCCATGTATGAAAGAAGATGCATAACACCTATCATCTAGGATACCATTCAAGATAAGAAAGTTATATATTCTAAAATGTTAACAGAAATGGAGAGACAAATAAAAATCCTCTGTGAGACGGTTTTTTTTTTAATTATTGGCAAATAGTTTTTTGAAAGGGACTATACCCTTGAGTATAAAAGATGACCTAGGAGCCAGAATAGGAATGAGAACCAGAGAGAAAAGGATCAGAATCCAAATGTGACAATGAAGCTCGAAGTAGCCCGAAAACCGCTACCCAAACGAGACAAAACAACAAAAATACTGCAAAAAAGTAGTAGAGAGACCGCAAAAAAACAACATAAAAACATACAAGAATAGCTAAAGCATCTACAACTACTTTTTGGCAGCTTTGTCAATGCTAGTCTTGATATTATTCCAGGAGTGGAACATACCCAAAGTTGTCATGTGGGTAGCGTCAGTATTATCTAGCTGCTCAATGGTCCTTTTGCTTTCCTTTTCATTACCCCAAAGTGTTGCCAGAACACCGCTGAGGTTGGAGACACTTTCGACATGTTACTCAATGAACTCCTCAATCGCCCTAAAGATGGCCATGTTGTAATCATGTCGAGTTTTGGCCTTCCCTAAATGGGAGTCTAAGGAGTTCAGCTTCTTGTAGATATCACCAATCTGGCTGCTATCAATATCTCCCTCCTCCTCCTTTTTCCTCTTGCCTTTCTATTTAGCCAAGTTCTTAACCTCATCCTTCAGTAGTTTCATATCAGTCTCTAAGGCATCCAACCTTTTTGAAGAGCTTTCCATATGCACATCCTGGGGATTGGCACTGCTAATATTCAGAAGGTCGTGTGCAATTTCAATTTCATGAGGCCCCTTCTCCATAGCAAGAGTCTCAAGGTTGAGCTTTCTAGAAGCCCTGGTAACCGGTCTGTTTGAGGAAGTATCTAATAGACAAAAATTTTATGCTAATTTAAATAGAGTGGACAGGAAATTAAATGTTGGTGATAATGTCTATTTTTGGAAACACCCAAAAAATGGTCAATTACCTTTCACAAGGCTTCCAAGTTGTCATCTAGATTTGTAGGACCATTTGAAATATTAGAGGTTATAGCTCATGTAGTATATAGACTATTTTTACCTCCCGCAATGTCTAAAATGCATGATGTATTCCATGTATCCTTGCTGAAAATGTATGCTTCTTAATTAACATATAATAAATTGGGATTCATTTTAGGTGTAGGATGTGAGGATCATCATAGTTGAGCCCATAAGTATTTTGTAAACACACAAGTTACAACTCATAAATCACTATATTTCACAATATAAGGTCCAATGGGACTAGTATTATGAAGAAATCACAACTTGGGAAAATATAGACAACATCTTGGCTGATTTTCCTTTTTTGTTTCATCAAGTTTAAAATTAAAATTATACTCTTAATTGTTGTTACAAAATTTTGGTTGATTCTATTAATGACCATCTGATTCAATACTACTTATTACGTTCAAAATTACTATCTTTTTTAAAGTTGTTACAATTTGAAGAAATTTTGGAAGTGAAACTTTTCTGGTTAATTTGGATTACAGTCATGGTTTTTTGAATATATTTCTTTTTGTATTGGTGAAGTGTTTTATTGTCTTGAATAAAATGAATATGTCATTGAGATGATCACTCTTTTTAGGGGAAAAATATGTAACATTCTTCCATTTCGAATCCTATAACTAATGACCATATAGATGGCTAATACATCGTCAGCTAGTTGAAATGGAATATTAAGGGAAAATTCAACATTGCTAAAAATAATTCAAGCTTTGTTTAAATGAAGTTAAGTTAAAATTGGGGAGTCATATCTCACAAATTCATTTTCTATCACATATATATTTTATCACATGTCAGATAATGATTGTTTGGATTGTTTACCACTTATAAGATTGTCACATGATCATTATTATTTGAGAATATGAATGTTTGATATTTTTCACCTAGAGAGTAAAAATAATTTTTTGAAATATGGTAGAAAACTATTATATTGTGTGTTTATTTTATTGCTAAGACTCTTATTTTGGGTAATTTGTAAGACCAATCAACATTAGTTGTGGGATGTTATGAGTATTTAACTTATCTATACAAAGTGTTGATTTAGTAGGGTAATTAGAATATGTGCATGTATAAATACATTAATTTTTAATCAAATACATGGAGGTTAATTAGATTTATTAAACTTAGCATATCAATCCACTTGATAAAGAGTGGGTAGTACATATTATTGTCATGTTGGTTTTTTTGCAATGTTAAATTGTGTAGCAAATTAACTGTGGAAAAATCCTAGTAAGAGTAAATAGAAATCATATATGACTAATACAAAGTGAAGTTAGCATGGTTATGTGGTAGGTGGAAACAATTTTGTGAGGTTTTAGGTTTAATGCTACATTAATGATTGGTCAGCTCCTCGATAATGGTTAGCTTCCCCAATAAACTAACCCTACTTGGCCACATTCTCTCTCTCCTTGATCACGTGTTTTATTGGTTTGAGCTATTTTTGGGGGTTTTAATTGAAGTGGAATTTCTCTTTGTTGTGCATTTTTTGGTCATGATTGCTAAAATGGACATGGATTTAGAGGAAATATATTTCAAAAATGGAATGTTTTCATGAATAGATTGTTGTTTTTGATTTTAACATAATTGTTGATGCGTAATCACAGCACCCCTGAATGTCTGCAAATTGGTGGGGTTGAGAATCTTATTGTGATTTCATAACATGGAGCTTCTCCCAAAGTGTGGGAATTTGTGAATCAGGAGAGCTCTCTGGATGAAGGCTGGTTCCTATTCCTCTGTTTAGATGCACACTTTAAAATTGTAGAGGATTTACTCTAAAATGTCCTCTAACTTGCGAAGGAGACAAGGCTGAGAAATATGCATGAAATAAACCTAACCTAACAAGGGTGATGCACCAAAGGAATGATGGACACCTACTTTACAATTAAACATAAACCATTAAAACTACAATATAACCACCATGCATAGATAACCAAACTACAATGAGAGATCAAATGAATGTAATGAACATTGAGATGATTAAAAATCATCCACAGAAATGTATTATTTCTCTAGAATTGATATAGTACATCACCATGGATAAGAGGAAATATTACATTACAACTTGAATGGGAGGTTTGAAAACTCCACAAATTCACTTGCAGATAAGGGAAAAAGGAAGTGCACAAAATAAAATGTCTAACCTTTAGAAAAATATGCCCCTCCTTACAATATATAGGTAGAATTAGAGAAGGAGACAGAAGAAATCAGAATTATTTCTCCAACCACCCAAGAAATGCATTCAATTTACCTGTAAAAAATGATGGGTTCCATGACAAAACCCATGCCTCCACATACTGTTCCTTGTTAGGCAAGAAGGGAAGCCCATACTTCATTAATGGTGGTAGGTGAGAAACCTAGGATACCCTAAAAATGGTGAACTATATTTTTCATTTTTAAGAACTTAGTCCCTATGCTAGTTGAGTAGCCAATGTCGAGAGATTTCCAAAAAGTCCTCTGTTGCTTGAATCCAAGCTCCCAGTCAAAAGATATGGACATTTGAAGGTCGAGGTGCATTCTGTGAAAAAAGGCCTGAGAGCTCTGAAAGTTAGAAAAACATGCAACCTCCGAAATACCGAAATTTGGGTTTTCAAACATTTTCATTTTAGAGAAAAAAAACTGTTCATTTGCCAAATTGCTTGAGAGTTCCAAAAGTTTGAAACTCAAAAGTCCAAAATTTCAAACTTTCGGACTTCGGGCTTTCATAAGTTGAGGGGTGATTTTCAAGTTTTGGGGCTTGATACTTCCAAAAATCCAAAGTCTGAAACCCTGAAACTCCGAAATCTAAAATTTCAGATTTTTAGAATTTCAGGTTTCATAACTTTTCTGCTCCTTTTTTGGCAAAATTCTTGAGGTCTTCAAAACCCCAAAATTCTGAAAATTTAGACTTTCAGAGTTTGGGATTTCAGAAATTTGAGCTTCATTTTCAGCATCGCTCCTAAGAATTTCTGAACCCCGAAAGCCCGAAAGTCTGAAATTTTAGACTTTTTGTCTCTTTTCTTCTTCGAATTTATATTTTCCACTCCTTTGCTCATTTTTCCTTTCGTTGAGGATCCCGTTTGCAACATGAATTTTGAAAGCGAATGCGAGCTTGCATAACTGATCCACCCTCCCACGGCTTTTATACAATGACTTGTTTGATCAATTTTTCTTGAGGGGAAAATTAGATAACACTATTATTGTAGGAGAAAGGAAGCTAATTTTAGAAAAAAACATGGACATTGAATGCATGAGCTTCTCCCTGATAATCTAAATCATAATATAATATTTTGTTCAAATCAATTTGGGGTGTTTGTGTATTTGGTTTTTGTGGTAGATTTTTTTTATTGGTTTATACCCATCTACTGGGATGTATGTCGAAACTATGATTATATTTTTGAGTTTAAGTGTTTTATGCTAACTGGGTTTATGTATTCTTATGAGTGGAATGAGTTTAATTTTTTTATCATTCTAGGTTCACTTATTATTATGAATGGGATGGATTCTATGAGTTTTAATGTTTATGAAATTCTCAAAACAAAAATTGTGAATGGAATGAGTATGAGTTACCATGTTAGGATTACATTTTTAATAGATCTAAACTATGTGTTTTATGGTATTTGATGCAAATACCAAAAACGGGTTTGCATGTTATAGTGTTGTTATTAAATTTCAAGCATGTTTTTTGTGTTTAGCAGTTATTAAAATATTCGATTGACGTTATCTTACAATTAACAATTAGTGATTTAAGATAGGATGCAAGAATTTTTTATTTTGATTACCTCATTATGAGTGTTTATCTCCCAATATTTTAGTAGGAGTAAATGATAGAGTACGAAGGTCTTTTGTTATATGTCATCCTTTTAAGATCTGAATGTTTTGTAAGATAATACGAATGATTCAGTCATATGATCTTGTAGTTAGATGAATTTTTTACTTAGTGTTGTGCTTGAATATAAAATTTGATCTTTGTTGGAGGATGAAACTATAACAATGGTTGGAATATTTCCGTTATATGAAGGTAACAATGGCTTGTTAGATATTGATGTTTTTAAAAATGGATCCTTGACTGATGGGATTATAGAAAAAGTATGAATCTTCTGGATAACTATATTCTATGATGAATTTTAATGGTTTTATAGGAGTTAAAAACTTAAGTTCATTATTTAATGATAAAATTTGATTCGATGCGAAATACACGTAAAGGTAGAGATTATTATTAATTTATTTCAATTTGATACAAGTTGATTATGTTATACTTGTTGAATTATTTGTTTATCTCGAATTAGTAAGTTTATTTGATCTAGTATAGGTTCAAACCTTCATTTTTATTCTCGTGATATAAATTTTATGATATAGAATATGATTGATTTGACTAGTTCTAGCTCTCTCGAATTGACCAATGTATATTTCTCTCTCTCGTAGCAGATGTATAGGTAAATATGAGAATCTATGAAGTGAATAATACGTATTGGTTTAATATTATTTTATTCATTACAACCTCATGGTAATATGTACAAATGATAACGTCAATAATTTCCTTATTTTTTATTAAAATATTTCACGAAGTAAAAGTAATTGTTAGGATGGGCATATTGCCCTAATTTATAATTGTAGTATGGATTTTGTTGCTTTAATAATGAAAAAAATTTGTTTCGCAAACTTGAGAGATTTTTTTTTTATTATGGACCTCTTTGTTCTAAATAAATATAATTGGTTTATTTAATCGGTCATGGTATATAAAAGTAGATATTTTTACATTCCTATTTTGATGGCTATGTCTTTGTATAAAATACTACTTATCTAATAAATTAAGTACGCACAATACTTTTGGATATATTATTATAACATTAAATAATTTAATCAATCACTTAAATTAGTCTTATGATTAATTAAGTAAGATCAACAAAAAGTATGTTGTTGGATATGATTTTTATCATGAGAATAATGGTAATGATCATTAACCAATTATGGAGTAAAATGTATATGGTCGTGAATTGTAATATAATCTATACTTCGTAATATGAAGGTATGTCGATAGTAAATGTGGTTGATAAATACTTAGCAAAGAAGAAAAAGGGCATGCTTAACTTAAATTGATTAATATTAATAATTATTCTTTAAGAAATAATAATTCAACCATAGCAAGATAAAACTATTATAATGTTTATTAAATAGATCGACATTTAATGAAAAAACCATCATTTCATACGGGTAATATATAAGAAAAAAAGATGATTTCTATAAAGGATAAATAATAATTAATCTCTAAGTCAATTAAGTTATTAATCCTCACTTGAAACATGACGAATGATGTAGAACAGTTTCTTGAAAAGACGTATCAGTAAAATCTTAGATAAATATTGGAATAAATTAAATCTCATAGGACTTGTTGCACAATGAAATATGATTGTGGATAGAAAAGTTTAATTACGACATATATTTGATATAATCTCACCTTTTCATGAAAACAACTAGACATGTTACTAACTAGGGGTAGTTATGGAATTTAGAAAGAGGACATAATGGCAGTAACCCATCAAGTGGTCTCTCCCTATTCCATAAATACGCTGAGTGGATTGTGCTTCTTTTCATTTAAGGAGATGATATTGTAAAGTAAACACATCCTCTCTCTTAACATGTTCACCTTCTTAAACGAAAAGATCCAGATAAATTTTTTGAGATTTTTTTTGGTGGTGGAAGACTATGTTCCTAAGACTAATGTGTAGTCTTAGGATAAGTTGTTTATGCATAATTGGAAACTTTGATCAAAGTAATGCAAGTAGATAATTTTATTGTATGTTAACTGTATCCTTACTTTATATATGTCAAATACTGGAGTATGAAGTTCGGAAATTGAATTTTTTGGTAGACATTAAAGGATGGAAAACATATTTTTCTCAATCTAGAAATAGGTAAACTTGAATATAATAAAGATTTTATGATTTATCACATAGAGTGGATTGAAGGGAAATATAGATTTACCCTTCTCAGATGCACAAGTTTGATACATGTAAGAGTTATCGGATGTATCAAAATTAACTAAATAATAAGTTATTTAAAATTGTTAATTATTTTGTATTGTAGTAAGTCTATTGCATACTTCATGATTAGATTGTGGAAGTAAAATCAATAAAATTCATCTTTGGGAAAATAAATGATGTGTTACACTACCATATTCTCACCAAAAATAACTAGATTAGGTACACATTCACCTAGAATAATCATACCATGCAAACAACAATGAGATTAACAAACTAGAGACATAGAGTACTTAATAGTTTTTTTGTCAAAAGTTAAATGGATTTTCTTGGCTGTGATATATCATCATGTATAAAAATTTGAGTATGTGAGAGGTAGAGGAAACTTAGAAAAATACAAATAAGAAATATATCTCTTATTTCTGGATGTAGTAAATATGAAATGCTCAATAACATACAACAATCCACAATTACTAACCCTATGAAATGGATAATCCATTCCTATTTATGACATTATTAAATGTCCTTTAAACTCCCCAACATGAATTTTCACCTTCCCTCATCACTTGTGACCTTCCACATTTCTCAGAATGGAAAATAATTCATTTTCTTATTAATGAAAAAGGGCTCTTATAGTATTGAATTAAAGGTCACTTAAGTAAATAGGACAAAATAGGTAAAACATTCATTTTCAATGAGGAATTAGAATATATAAAGAGAAGGGTTAACAAATCAAATGAATGTGAAGTGTTTTCTGATGGATTATTTTCTTACTTGAATCATTGTGATCATAGTCTCCTTCTTATGTGACATATGGGAACATTCCAGAGCATTGCATACGTTTTCAGAAACACCATTGTTAGATTTGCATTATGGTGTTAAAATGATCATGTCTTCTAATCATGTAACATGATTGAGGATCACTTTCTTACTTCTTTAGGAAATTCACAATCCACTTCGTGATGAAAAATATTTTATATGATTCAATAAACCCTTTTATTTTTGTTTATCACTCACAAAAACAGACCCTTAGTTTGCAGATAAAGGGTTTATCCTTGAATGAGATTCCTTCCCTATGGCCATCCATTGAAAGAAAATGATGTGATTGTACACAGTTATTCCTTTGAGGTGTGACCACACCACTAGATGATGAATGAGTATTTAGGAACACCATTGTGTGAATTGTTGAAGGTGGAATTGAGATAATTTATCATTTTTACAAATAATGTACTAAAAATTAATATTAACCTCTTTCCCGTTTTGGTTACTGAATCCTTACCTTCCTATAAACATTCCTCTTTACAGAATACATGAATCCTTAAAACCTCACTTTTGATTTTCCTGAGTATCTCGATGGCTTGACTAGATCATTATGACTCATTACTCAAAGAGATTTGGACAAAATGGTAGAGTCAGGATGTGATGATCACTACCTCACTCCTTTAACCTCACACTTCACCTAGGAACATGATGAACACTTCAATACTATCATTCTAGACCATGAGTGGAAACAACCTTATGGTGTTTGATCACCATATTGATCAATTTCTCTACATGGATATGGGTTTTTGCCTATAGATAGTAGGATTGATGATTGAATTAATATTAAAGGTATACTTTAGAATGAGCTCCATTTTGTTAACCTCCCCATGACACTTAAAGACTTGATAATTCAACCATCTAATTTTTAAGAGGTGAGGTCTTTATCAAGCACAGATCAAATGTTTAGAAATAATGCATGAGGTATGCATTAATTGATATGACTACTATCATCACTCATGGTGATCATTTATCGTCAAGCTCATGATTATTATATTTTTAATGAATTAAAATTATGTTCTCAATGTTTCTAGATCATTCACAGACCCCATGATGCTCTTGATTTCTCCCACTTCCTAAGTGACTATGTTTCACACACATAGTTATTAAATCTGATATGTTTCTCATCATATATAATTCATATGTATTTCTTCACCTTTGGGGAGAGTGTTAGTGAAAATTATGTTTCCTTTATGATTGAAACATACTTATGATGACTCTCTTCTACCATAATTAGGATGATATGGACCATTAAACAACTTTGCAATGAGATTTGCCTTGGAAAAATCAGATCTGGACTAATAATTAGAGAGCATGTGGGGATTTTATTTCCTTTTTGGACCACGAAAAACCCTATTGGATTTTTGATGATGGAAAAAAAAAATAAGATAAGAAAAATGGGATTTTCCACAGTTTTATGATCTCAATTCTAGGACTTACAATGTTTACTTGGTCCTATTAAGGATTTCTATTTTTTTTATCAAATTTTCATTTTTTTCACTTCGAAAAGTTTCATGTTCATTCAAAGTTTCACCAATTCCAAATTTTGACTATATTTAAATATTTACTTTCTTATTTTACAAAGGAAACTTGTAGGTGTCAAATTGAGATCAAACTGGTCTCTAAAGTTTTTTTGTTTTTAAAGGACTCTATACTCATATTTTCAGATGATTTACCTATCTAGATTCATGGGAAAATAATAATTTCATGGGAGGGGGAATAATATTGGGAAAAAATGATTCCTCCATATCTCCAAGTATCCACCAAATCATCATGAAAAAAAAGGTTGGGATCTAATAAGATTTTTTGAGGAACTCTCGCTCCGATTTTCAGATGATTCCATCCACTGAATCTCCTTATATATTATAAAAAAAAAAACTTTTTGTAATTTTTTTTGTTGTGGCATTGAAGCCATTAATAGAGGTTGGAGGATTTTTCAACAACTCTTTTCCTATTTGACATTTTTCATTTTTGAGGGAGATTCTAGAAAATCTTAGAGGCAATTTGGTGTCCAAGTAATGAGTTATGAGAAAATCCTCATTTTGGTGGCCATGGATGTCAAGAAGATTTTTTATATCATGTAAGAATGAAAATGGAGATCCGAAGGATGTTGCAATAGTAAATTTAATCAAAATGTCTAACTATGTCGTGAGTGAGGAATTTAATTGAGTTTTGAAATGTTTTAACTCTCCTTGCTAAATGCACACTGACCCCAGGTTATAATGAAGTTTGAATGGAGTTTGAATATGGTTAAATTGGGAAAATTAGGAAAGTAGGGGAAGAGAAGAGAGGCTTGTAGTAGGATCATGATGATTGGCATCATGTGGGGAGAGGAGGATATGATGATGAAGCTGAGAATGAATTCTAGGGACTTTGAATATACACGTACGGAGTTATGTGAGGTCATAGGGGGTCCAAGAGCTTAAAAAATGTATGGGTCGTAGTTTTTTTCCCACATTGTCAACTTAGATAAATGGGGGACACTATGGACAAAAAAGTGTGACATTGATGAGGTATTCCACTCACACTTTTGTGCACATCTTGTCCCCCTTAAACTATGGAGATTTATGGGATAATTGGGATAATTTTGACACTTTGGACACAAAAGTGCAACTTGGGGAACAGGTTGATGTCACACTTTTTTGTCCCTCATATCCCAATTATACCTTAGTGGGATAAAGGTGAAACAAGTGTCTCAAAAGTGTGACTAGGCTATTATGGGAAAGTAAATTTTGCCCTAGATGTGAAAATTATCACACCAGACATGATGTTTTCCAATGGGAGCTTAGGAAAATGCTTTTGGGTAAAATATTATATTATTATAACTCATAATCACATTTCAAGATAAATGGATCATCTTCAAATACTTGAATATTCCTAAAACTAAACATTTATTCCCTTTGTTGTCTGAAATAGAGAGGGTCGGCTACAATATTTTGAAATGCTTCATGAAGCCTTAAATCATTTAATAAAAAATGATGTTACCACCTTGTATATAATTCACACATATTTCCAATTCCTATTTTATTTCCTCCTTAATCCTTTTAGATCTCTCAAAATTGTCCAGAGAATTTAGGTTTCACAATTACGATGTTTGTTATATGCATTTAGAAAACCCGTGATTGAGCAACTTGTCCCTAAATGATAAATTATTTCATAATTCTTCTTAAATTACCTCACAAACCATCAAGAATCCATGATGCCACCTCCAGATACTTTATATCTATCATGAACTCTTTCAAAGGATGCATACTGGTTAGAGAATGATCAAAATTGGCCTTTTTAGGCCCGCACTAGGACTTTTCTTCTACTAAACTTCAATGAAACAAACGATAAAATTCATCACACTTACTCAAACCCTGATGCATTCTTGATAAAATTATTAATAAATTTTTTAGGGATAGGATGATGGTTTCATTAGAGATAGGTTGGCCAAGAGGAGGGTTTAGTGGGGTCAGGAAGCAATATTTTGCACTATGGGCTTAATTGTCATGCTTTAAAATTGGAAATTTTAGGATAGTAATTTTGCATGAAAAGACATAATCCGATGAATATCCCACCATAATTGGTAAAAATAATAGCCATTTGGTATCAACCCAAAACTCTACATTAGTTACAATACAACCATGTCATTATCATAATCATTTATCATAACTACTTTATCCACATCATCAACTGGTGGTGGAAACAACTCTCTTATGGTTGGCCCTTGTTGGACCCATTTTTCTATATGTTGGATAATTTTATCTCCTAGGCGGGGATGGGGTTAGGATAAATTCTTTCAGAAGGTCATACTACCCCATGATACGCTACTATTAGAAAAAATCCCCTCAGAGGAGAAATTTGTCTTGTAGATACATGGTCTAGCGTATCAACTACATCTGCATATCATCCTTTGTTTGCCATCTATAGCCACTTTACGGCCTCTAAATAATATCTTATGGCCCTAAATCCATCAAGAAATGATATCTATTTCATTATATCCATACCTTTCCACCCTAACATGCCCAATCATCTAGAAAATATCTCTAAGTGTTTCCAGTCCAAACATGTCCCACCAAGGAGACACATATTTAATATGCTTATATTCCCACACATGAAATTATGTTAGTACTAACAAAGCACCACCATGTTTCTCCAATGTAAAACTATATAATTGTTTTTATAAGTGCGATAGGATACACTGGGCTTGTGTGTATCATCAACCATGGTCCTATATGGACCTACATATCTCACACATCCTCTACTATATGGAAAATCCTTCACCATCTATCATAAAAATATTAGGATCACAACAATATACATTTATAATTTTGGAATGCTAGAAATCGGAATGGAGCTCAATATAATAGTCAGCTTCATGAGATAACCACGAAACACTGAAAATATTTATGTATGTCTCATGCGTATGGTATTCCTGGGGGAAATAATTGAACCCTCTAACCTATAATAGGCAGAGACATTATTTATTATTCATCCTCCTTTGTCATTTTCATCTCCCCTATCAAGATCATAAATATGAAAGTATCGACATACCACCACTCACAACATTTTAATCAAATCCATATTTAAGGAAACTTCATGCATTAGTCATACCTGTCATAATCTAGCCCTATCAATCAAATTGCATATTTCATCATCTAGACTCAAAGTAAAAACGGTCATCACATGTTGACCAATACAAAACTTGTATGCATTGATGTCCCTATGCAAGCACAATGCACACAACAAACATCATGTTATCATATCACAAAAACTATCAAATGTACATCATACATCAATAAAAATGTATGCATCATACCTAAGCCTAAAACATAAAACACTCACATTTTATTCAACCCATTAGAGCTCTATGGTTTTGCAGGTCATAGCTCAAACTTTATTTACTTATTTTGCACATTTCCTATGGCATTGTGATCATAATTATCATTATTTCATCATTGATACATATTTATCATACTTTAAGTTTATTCTCTATCTCTACACATACATTGATCTCATAACCTATGTTATTATAAATATTTTCTAACTTACATTATATTTTATATCATTGATTATTTAACACAACATCAAAAACTATCATTTTAATCTCTCCAATTCCTTTGTAGTACATAATAATATCTCCTAATATTTCACATATTCTTCACTTTCACCTAAAAAAATAATGCTTTACACTATCCCTTTGTTTAAAAGGTGGAAAATATGTGGGGCTAACTATTCAAGGTCACCCCACCTCATCTAACCACAAATCAATAACCAATTATAAAGGGTTTATCTATGAAAGGATATCTTATAATGTACACGTTTCTTAAGATTTTAGTGAGATTATTATGTAATGTCAACATTTATTTCTCAATAAAATATAATATGAACACCTAATTTGACACTCATGATTACCCAAACACACTGAGCAAAAAATGCCACTATATTGAGTATGAATACATGGGACAATATGTAACTATTAAAGTAAAGTATAAGTATCCATATCATAATATGCACCTATATAATACATGTTGGGGGTGATGACATGTCCTTATCTTTAACCTTATAGGGTTTTATAGAAAATTTGGAGACCTAGATCTTTCTTTAGCAGTGTGTTCCCATTATTGGGAAGCGTTGTTGGAGGAAAGCTATGTATCCATGTGAAAATATTCCCTTGGTTTTTGAGAACATCCAAGTCTTAAAAGAAAACAAAATCAAGCACTTTCTTGGGTTGTTTATCACCACCTAACTCTACAAATATTCCAAGTTTGAATCTGCATGCTTACAAATGCTTCTCTCCATAATTATGACATCCCATCTTCATGTCACCATATTTCTTCTCCCTCATCCTTTCATGAATAGTATTATGACTCACATTGTTTTCCATAATGGGATATTTTCTCTGAATAGGCTGATATGTTTTTTATTTTAATATTATCTTTCGAACCAATATATTTTCCTTTATATTAATATATTTCATTCACTAGTTTAAAGGGGAGTAAATGTAAAAACTAAAATCTACAAAAAAAAAAAAGTGAATATTGCATCATGACTTTATCAATTTGTTATATATATGAGTTTTGAACAATGAAATGATATCTTAGTGGAATCATTCTTATTTTGTATTATTATTTGTCTCTTGATTGAACCTTATTTCTTACTATTCTATCTATTTGATTTGATATTAATTATTCTTATAGAGATGTCTCACAACTTAATTTTAGTATGTATTTTCATCTTAGCAATATCCAAGATTGTATAACAGTGTCAGAAGCATTGAATTTATCTTTAAATTAATGTACGGTCTTATCCCATTTAATTTGTCTTCACTTTTATATTGTGGATTTATATCTTATTTGTAAACCTTTACCACCACTAAGATCTAATATCCAATTTAAAAACTCATATATATACAAGTCTAACCTAAGGATTTATTATTTAGCAATCACATGTTTATCTAACTATTATTAGACTGAGAGACCAATGAATGTGTCTGCATACCGCATACACTGCATAGTAGGTTAGAATTTTGAAGTTTTCATTTTCATATAAGTGTTTCTATTTGAATGAAGTAACATTAAATTATATTAGTGTTGACAAAAAAATTGGAAACATAAATTAAGTGATAGTTATATGCACTTTTAAACAAATCAATAGGAGAAATACATCAAGTTTTGTAATGTAGTGCAATGCTCAGTGATTCAAAAGCTGGATGACCATCGATGTCAGTATAACTCAAGCATTTCTATATTAAATTTTAGAGCTAATGATGGTTTGAGTGTGTTGCATGATGCCTAGGGTTTGTTTCATATAAATTAAGTGCTAAATACATGGTTTTCTTTGTAGGTTTTTGGTACTACATATCAGATTCCATACAAAGTTGAAGATATGAAAGAGATAAAAATAATGAATAAGATATAAAATTTACACATCTTGGTTTCTTGAAAGTTGATGAACATGTGGTTTTTTCAATAGTATAGCATATTTTCTTCATCTCTAAGTATGGTCATAAATTATTGATTCTACAGTTCTAAAAAGTGACTATCCCAAATTTCAAACTTTTCCCTTTCCTAAATCATTCATCGAAACATGTTGAATAATTTATAAGTTAGCTAAGTGCATCTTTCCATATATTTTGTGCTTCAAATTACATATTATTTATTAAATAATTGATGTACATGACCTAAGTTTTAAATATAATGGATTTTTGTAGTGTATTCTATGTAATATTACTTCAAACAAAACCTAATTAGATTAACATAAAAGTTAATTAAGGGTTAAACAATATGTAGTAGTTATTATAATTTGAATCTTGATTTGTAAAATACAGATCTTCGATAATGTCAACTACTACATTAATTTAACTTCCCTTTATCATTTGTTCCTAAGGGATGCTCTTTATTGTTTGAAAACCTTTTCCTTCTTGTGGATGTTTTTTTTAAAGAGCGTATTCTTATTTTAGGACATTTAACTTCCCCTTGGGCATTTATTTTTCTACTTCTAATATTTTTCCTCTAAATGGTGAACTTTTTCCTTTCTTATGAAGATCATTGTTTCTTTTACAGGTTTTATTATCACTTATGTATCTTATTCCTTGCATGGTCTATTCATGTGTGAGGTTTGTTATTTCATTCAAATATTTTATGTATTACAAAGCTTCTACTTTTTTTTTTGCAGAAAAATGCCTCTATAAAGTATACCATTCTCTATATTGTTTGTTCATTCTTTTTTTTTTTTTCATCTTTACATATTTGTTTTATCTCAATGAATACAATTAAAATTAATAGAGAAAGATAACAATCATTAAATCTGCATATAATGCTACATATATTTCTAGCTATTTTTGTAAAATTCAAAACACTAAAAAATCATTACTAAGCATACATTTTCCACTAATCTCTAACAAAAATCAAGTGCATGGAAGCTACGTATTCTAGAAAGAAATATCTAGTTGAAATCGGTAATAACACAAATGGAAGATAAATCCTAGTGCCCTATATACATTTATCTTTGGATTTTAAATTTGATTATTTAATATTTATGTGTTGTGGATATGTTTCGATATTTAGTTAGTAATAATTTATGGTAATTGTTTGTAAATCAATTTCAATTTAGAATAGTTTTTTAAAGTCTGAACAAACATTATGTTGGTGACATAGAAATCTACATTAATGTGTCACCTCTAATATGTAATGAAAATGATATATTGGATTTTAAATGTTACCATGCACCAAATAAAGTAATCAATATGACATATTTTTTATTGAAGATATTTGAAATCAGAGAAAAAAATGATGATATACACTAAGAGGCATATCCAATATGAATAGTCTAATTTACTATAAATAATTTTGAAAAGATGAAAAAACTTCTTAAAAACTATTTCCCTATCCATTCCTTTTTTACCTTCCTTGTCACGAAAATTCCAAAAAACAATATATTGGTTAACTATTGTTGAGTCATTTTTTGTTCATTTTTATTTTTTATTAATAAAAATTGCCGAAATAGATTCAGATAAGAATAGGAAAAATACATGTAATAATTTTAAGTAAAATTAGATTTTTTCAGATATTTTTAATAGTGAATAAATCCTTGTTATGCATGATTTAAAATTAGATTGGAATTTTTTAGATAAGGATAAATGGAAGTTGTTTGACTGGGACTCTACCCATGTATAAAATATGGGCTAGAACAAATATACAACATAAAATCCCAAAAGAACCAATAAAAAGTACTTCTTCCCAGCAAAAAAGAAACAAGCAAGTGACTGCCACAACTAGCTTGTAGTAAAATCAAGTAAAATACAACAAAATAACAACTAAAAAATAGCAAAAAGGTAGTCAGTACAAAGTAGAAGTCATTTGAAAATAGGGTGAGTCAAACTTAGATGAAGACATTTAATTTTCTTGGATAACCATCCACTCATCAGAGTCATTTACATCAACAAGATCAGACCATCACAAGAGAAAAAAATCAATAGAATTTATTGGCTAGTTAAAATTCATTGAGGTAGAAGAGAGGGAATTCATTTCCTTAACCATCTCACATGAATCCTAAGGAAGAATAGCCAGGGAATGTGAAATATGTAAAGTCTTATAATGAGGAATATCAACAAAAATAGGATAATATTTTTTACCTTAAAGGGAATTTCTCGAAGAGAACAAAACATGTATCATCAACAAGGTCAGTGGGAGAACTAACGATGAAATGGGAAAGATGATAGCCCTTCCACAAGATCAAATTAAATCCACTCTTGCACTTAGGATGCTAACAATCCTCAAGAAATTGATATGTTTCAAAGTAACGATAACAATACAAATTGAATCTTTCATAGTTGAACCTTTGATTCAAAATCATGTCTCCAAACTATAGGTTAAGAGTCTCAGGGAGATAGAAGGATATGTCTAAATCCACTAAGATTTGAGCATAAGTAGTATGTAACAACTGATCATTGTCTTAGTCATATTTTACAAAGTCCCCTACATTATTCACAATTACTTAAAAATGAGGTTAGATTGGACCCTATTCCATCCCAAACAAGTGACGATGTGGCGTCTATCATCTCGCAACTCTCTTTGGAAAGCCACTAAACATCATGTATCTCAAACACAATTATACATAAACATATTCATTACCCTATGACACATTCTAGTTCTACATTTCATACTCAACTATTGAGGGTCTAAATCTAAAATGAACCTCAACACATTCAATCTTCACTCTCTATGATTCGTGATTTATCTTTCTAGCACACATTTGCAAACCATTTCTTGATGACGCACTATTGTTCTATGGCTTATTATTGACTGTTGATTGGGAATTTATAAATGAACATTGTTTCATACACATCCATTGGGGGGAGAGTTCTTCTCCAATGCATCTTCACCCATTGTATGCCATCCCATTCACACTCATAATATATTGCATATATTGGTTGCACTTAATCTTTCTTACTTACACTAGTTGCATGTTGCACCTTTATTATCATGCTAGTCAGATACTTCGTATGTCAATATATTTTCTGTACACACATGCGTGTTCACTTAGTCTTTTGGAGTGAATGTAGATCTCTTATATATTTTGAAATGTAGCAATGGTGCTCGAAATTGTATCCTTTTCCAGTCTCATGAATCTCCTGGGGGAATTTCATTTTAAACCTCTCACACATTAAAGGTGTTATTATTTCATTATTTACTTCTTCTACGTTGTAGAAAACTATTGTCTATTGGTACATACATTTTTCGACATAACATTTTATCATTCTAACATGCTAATGGGTTCTTCATGTGTAAAATTTTCCTTTCAGGAATATATGACACAATGGTTGTCTCTTAACATTTTCTTGTCATTATTTTCCATAGTATGCTAATGTTTGTGGGTTATGTTGTATGTCTTGTTTGAACACATTTTGTATCCTTTTGGCCGTATCAGACATAATTGTCTTATGACATTATGAGAGATGTCCCATTTTTGAAACCCACTTTTCACAATCTTTATTATATGTGCAATTACTACTTACATTATTTCTTGATGACTTCTTTATTTTACTACTAACACATAGATCTAACTACTTTGTTTTCATGTGCCTTGATTTCTACCATACACATCCCATACCCCCAACTGGTTTCAGATTTACGTCAGCATCAAGTCCTATCTTTTGGAATGAACACTCCTACCAATGTCACGTGCACCTAAAATGAGTGGGCCATACATTGGGTGAAAAAAACACCCCATGTACAATATCTTAGAGATACAACACAATATTGTATAACAAAAAAAGATGAAAGGATATATTTATAACATTGGCTCAGAATAAGACTTGGGTTAGAATCATAGAGCACATACCAATTCTAAGACTTTGACAGAATTCCCTGGGTTACTATGTCCTCCCTTAGGAGCTAATTTCATTTTCACACATACAATTAGTTTATTAGATAAGAACAGTTCACATGTGTATTTAGAATATTTTTTCAATTAGAGGCACATACCTCGAATAAAGAAATATAATTAATCTATTATATTGATTTCAATTGGTACGAATCAAAACTAACAAAGAACAATGGGGACAATAGAAACAAAACAGGGATGCATAATCTGCAGTGGTGTTGTTATCCATATTTCACCCCCACGGGTCATAATCAGGTCAGCTATGACCCCGCATAGAAAGAACTTGAGAAAAATCATTTGGATCAGTAAATGGTTACAGAGGAACTCAGAAAATGGAGTGGTGGGGGATGAGAAAGAAAAAAGGGGACCCTGTACAAAAGAAATGACTCTGTCAAGCCATTTCCATGTCTCGAATCCATTTCCAAGATACAGGTAGACTCAACAATAGAATAATAGGGTCAAACTAGAAGGGGCAATGCCACAAAGAAACCAGGAGTAAGAAAGAGAAAAAATGGTGAAGATCTGAAATCCTTGGGCTCGAAACCATTTAGGAAAGGGTCCAAAATCGACTAAGTATGGAGGAGGCACCAGAAGGGACCATGTGTCCTAACGGTCCTTCTCTAAAGGTGACTTCAAAATGGGAAGCCCAAATGAGTGCTAAGCTTCCACACGTCCAGAACCCCAAAAGATTACGTGGCTGTTGAAAAGTCTTCAACTAAGAAAGAAGGATCCAGGTGTCAGCTTGACATAAATCTAGAAAGGAAACCCAGAGTGGAGACTCAAACTTGCGCTAGCCCTCCATGTAGCAAATAGTCAAATAGGGTCAACAAGTAGACAGGGCAGGCCTCAAAACTAGCTAAGTATGAAAGTGTAAGTGGAGAATGCCAAGTGTCAGTGTCTCGTATCCTCAAGAGTTAGTCCCAGAGTAGAAACCAAAACAAGTGCAATCTTTCCACGTAGCCCAAAGTTCAAAAGGAAAGAAGGACCGTTGAAAAGTCCAAAAACTAGCAGAAGCTGAAAAAGTGTTAGCACGTTGCTCCTTCCAAGAAAAATTTTGAATCAGGCTTGCAAGCAAGCATGATGCCTCCACATGTCCAATCTCAGAAAGGGTCAAAGTCATTTGAATAGTCAATGCATGGGGCAGGCCAACAGAGGCTGCCAAGTGTCTAAATGGTGCTAATTCAAGGATTGAATTAAGGGAGTCTTTCCAAATGAGCGCCACACTACCGCATGTCCTAGATCAAAAGATATACCCCACCCAAGGGAAAAAGTCAGCGTCTAGGCCCATGTCAAGGAAAGTTGGCCATCGGGGAGAAAGTTGGTTATTTTACCTTTGTCATCCTGTTGGTCTAAAAATCTGTTGGGTGGGCAGATGTATTGATAGATGGGCCAATAGTGTGTAGGGCATAGCCCCTCTTTGAGACAGCAAAGTGAAACTAGTTTATTGCTATTCTATAAGCAAGAATTTGTGTAGGTCTTACAGTATTCTGCCTTCAGGGGGTTTTTAGATCTCATTCTAGTAGATTTAGTTCCAACGAAGAACATAAAGGATTGAAGGAAGGAATGAAAGAAAGGTAGATCTGAAGGGAGAAAAGAAAGGTAGATCTTAAGGGAGAAAAGAAATAAATTCCAAAGTAGAAAGGTCAGAGGGTTTATGTTTTGGGCCGATAGTAAATAGAGCCAAACTTACTCACAGAAACAAACAAAGCAATACTAATAAACAAATGACAAAAGCATAGGTGAATCCAACAAAATAAGCATGCATATCTAACTTAAGAAAGATCTAACACATAACACAGAAATTTAGCACAAAGTCTTAATTTTTGTATTAATAAGTTGTTCTATTACAAGAAAGCTCAATGTCTTTCTCTCCTCATTTTTGTTTCTCATAAAAATTTTCTCACCCTTGAATACTACAAGTATCCAAATATTTAGAGAAGGAGAAGGAGAAAGAAGACAAAAAGGAGCCAACAACTATTTATAAAATATCTAAAAGTCAAATGTTGACTTTAGGGCAATTTTTTGGATGACAACATCTCATGGTGCAACATGGATGATGTCATTATTTGTGGCAACATACTGTTAAATGCTTTTACAAAAATGGGATTAATCCCAAGAGGAAAGAGCCTATTCGTCATCATCCCTTGGCTTGAAAGGAGTGTCTTGCTTCTGCTCAGGGGAGGTAATGTGAAATTGAACTTGATACTCCATGAAATTTCTTACCATCACTTGAAGTTGATCCTGAGCGAGACCCTTGGTGTGATCTTCGATGACTTCAAAAGTTTCCCACTCATCTCTGAGTCTTTTAGGGAGTTTGAAGTATTCATTTTCTACCTTCATTAGGTATCCAACAAAGTCATGGTAGGCCACAAGGTTGTTGATAGATTCTATATCAAAAGTGGCATTTGACTCCAATCCTTGCGACATGATTCCTTTAAAAATCTGAATAGTGTTATCGGCCTTACTCAAGGTGTACACTATACCAAGAAACTCTAGAGACATCCTTAAGATGATCTGCTCTATTTGATGTATGGCATCTAGGGATTTCTCCTTCATCTTGTCTATCTTTTCCAAGATAAACTCCATTTTGTCAACCCGATAGTCTAAAGGAGGAATGACTTTGTTGGGTTCTCTCAGGTGATCAAAGATGCTAAATTTCACCAATTCATCGACTGGGTAGTTGAGCATCTTTTGGAACATCTCATGTTACAACCTGGCATGGTCCAACTCTTTGGAGATAGGCCCTGCTATTTCTTGGAGTTCCTTGTTAGTTTGATCTATAATTTGATAATGCTTTGTGATCTTTGTAATCACTTCCTCACTATCTTTGAGGATCTTCTCTCTCTAAGTGGACATTGTACACCTTGCTCACCAATCTTGGTGTACTCATTTATCTTCTCTTGACTAAGGGCTTTAGGAGTTTCGGTAGTAGCTATAGGAGGTGCATTGCCCATATTTTGTAGGGCTTGGAGAAGATGCTTGTTTTGCTCTTTCAATATTCCTTTCTCTTCCTTCGCTTTTTGAAGCTTCTTGCAAAGGGCATGCACTACCGATAAGGCCTCTCCTTGCATGTCTCTGATGATGACCCCATTGTGACCTGAGTCACTATAAAATCTATAGGAGATAGATCTTCTTTCTTCTTTGCGGGATTAGGGTAAACGATCTCCATAACCATTTCATCTAAAGTGCTTTGAGAGAAGCAAGTTATATCCTTTTGCTTCTTAGCCCCTGTTGATGCAAAATCATAGCACCCCTGGATATTGATCAGATTTCTAGTTTGATCACTCTAGCATCCAGTGTGATTGCACAACATGGAATCCTTTATCCAAGTGTGGGACTTGTAGAAATGAGAAAGGAATCTCTAAAGAAGGCTGGTTCCTATTCCTCTTTTTAGATGCACATGAAAAATGCAGAGGGTTTATTCAAAATCTAATCTAATCTACCAAGGAGACAAGGTAAGAAAATGCATAAAGATAAACCTAAGCTAACGGAGGTGATGCACCAAGGAATGAAGAACACCTATCTTGCCAATAAACACAAACCATTCAAATGTGATGCAAGATCATGCACAAATAACAAAATTTGTAGTGAAAGATTAGGAGGATA
Source organism: Taxus chinensis (assembly GCA_019776745.2). Classification (NCBI taxonomy): domain Eukaryota; kingdom Viridiplantae; phylum Streptophyta; class Pinopsida; order Cupressales; family Taxaceae; genus Taxus; species Taxus chinensis. The sequence continues at coordinate 688,996,504 of CM034152.1, forward strand.
CAAATGAACATAGAGAGGGTTGAGAATCATCCACAGACATGTATTACTTGATCCAAAGATTGATAAAATACATTGTAAAATGACAAGAGGAAAATTTGCAATACAATTTTAAATGTGAGGTTCGAGCTCCACAAATTCGCCTACCGAAGAGAAGAAGGGAGGGGCAAAACAGGAATGTTCGACCTTTAGAAAGAAGCCCCTCCTTATAATTTATAGGAAGAATGAGAGAGGGAAGAGAGAGGAAATCTAGATCTATCCCAACCACTTCTAGGTTGCATTTAACTCATCTCATTATGGCAGAAGTGGTGAATCCTGGAAAAACGGTAGACTTTCTAGCAGGAACGACGAACTGTCTGTTGTATTAAAGCTGGTTGTTGAAACATCACTTCTGTCTATTATTACATGCCAGAGGAGTTTCTCAATTTTATCTCTCCAAACTGAACCAACTTGTAAGATTGACCCTAGAATCATGTAGATAATTTTTCCAGCTTTCCATTGATATAAAGAACGTGAAAATCCGAGCTCTGGATCGAAAGTTATGGCGATTTGAAGATTTAGGGCAAAAACAGGCCAAAACGGATATTTGAATTTTTTCCCGCACTCTTCCACTTGGATGACATGTGGCAGACTTATATTCATCCACGGGTTCATTCTCTAAAAATTCCTTTTAGGCCTTTAAACTTGGACACATGGCATGATTTTATTGGTTCAGGCCTAAGGGGCGCACTTGGCAACTTTACAACCTTCTGACACGTGGCACGTTCTGATTCGTTGGCGGCTCTTTCGGATTTTCGCGCCCCTCACGTCCCTCGGGTACCTTTGGCCCAGCTATCCCAAATTTCTTGGGACAAATTCCTCTGAACCTCCTGATTCAGGCTTCCTTGTCCCTGTTTACGGTGAAGACACGTGGCACATTTCCATTGGCTCTCGGCTCTTTCGGATTTTCATGCCCCACGCATCCTTTTGGCCCGGATGTCCCAAATGAAAGTCCTCTGTTTCGGCCGAACCGGTTGGTTCGCGTCCTCCGCGTACTTTTGTCCCAATTGTCTCAGAATTCTTGGGACAAATATCTTTGAACCGCTCAAAATGGACTAACTTGCGCCAAACCAGCCGATCCGCATCCTTCGCGCACTTTTGTCCCAACTGTCCTGATGTCTACAAAACAAGACTTAGGAAATTTTCTTCATTTTTTCGGCTGGTTCATCTTTTCGCGCCCCACGCATCCTGATGTCCAAAATGCTATGCAGAATACCTGGCAGATTTTTTGCTGATTCAGGCCTCGACGTCCCAACTGTCCCTAGTGTTGCCTTAGTCGATTTTCTCTATATTTCTGCCTCAAGCCTGGCTCTTTGCAACTTTTTCACATACTTTTAAAATGTTGGGTTTTCTTCTTAGATAGGAGGGTTAGAGAGAAACCGAGGGGACCCCCAAAACATGATTTCAGGCCTTGAATCATTCTACTTGCTCGAGACTGATAATCTGATGCATGTTATCAAAATTACCTTGGGGGGGAATTTTTGACAACAGTTTGGCGACTTAGCGGGGTCACCTGCCTGCTAGGTAGAAGATCAGTGGCCTTTTAACAATCCATTGGGCATGGAGTAATAACTCGAAACCAGCCTGATCTCTGATCCCGATCCTGATACCGCAACTCATTCTTCGAGAGCGCTCTGAACTGTAGAAATTCAACCTGAGAGCGACAAAACCTGTGCCAAAGCACTTAGGAAAAAGAAACCTAACTACAACAAGAAAATGTGCATACGCACTTAGAGGAACTGAAATCTAGGCTAATATTTACAAGGGTAAACCTTTTCCTTTTTAGTAGCAATGTTTAAGATAGATTCCGTTAACTGGAATCAGGACTTCTTCTCCATCCAATGTAGACAATTAGAAGGCATTACCACTTTTACATCTCGTGACCATGTAGGGGCCACTCCAAATGGCATCAAACCTAGAATGCCTTCCAGGTTTCACCCGATCTGCATCCCATTTCAGAACTAGGTCCCCCTCCTGGAAGGTCCTTGCTCCTGCCTTCTTGTCAAACCATATTTTTACTAAGATCTGATCCTTTTCAATCATCAGAACTGCATGTTTTCTTATTTCTTCCAATTCCATCAACTCTGCGTACCTGGCCTCCATTGGTTTGAACTTAGACAACTCCAATTGCTTCATGAGCTCCAATGCTGGAAATTCTAATGATATAGGCAATACTGCCTCTTTCCCATAGAACAATTTGTAGGGAGAACTACCTGTAGACCTCTTTGGTGTTATCCTATCAGCCCGTAATGCTGATTTTAGCTTGGTATGCCATGTCCTTTTGTTTTCATCCAGAGTTCTTCTGATGATCCTTAGCAAATTTTTGTTCGTGGACTCTGCCTGTCCATTACCCTATGGGTAATAATTTGAAGAGGTGCTCAAATAGATTCCATTATTGACAGTCCATTCTATGATCTTGGAACCTATAAATGCTAATGCATTATCTGATATGATAGTGGCCGGCACACCGAACCTGGTCACTATTTCTTCATAAAAGTCTAGTATGTTAGACTCACTTGCCTCTTTGAGCGCTACTGCTTCGGTCCACTTGGTGAAATAGTCCGTCGCCATGAGAATCCACTTGTGGCTTTAACTCGAATTGGGATTGATGACTCCAATGAAGTCCAATCCCCATTGCATGAATGGCTGATCTACTAAAATTAGATGAAGGGGCAGCACTGCTAACCTTCCTTTCCCTGTGAAGAATGCACATTTCTTGCATTTCTTAACCCATGAGTAGCAATCATTGAATACAGTAGGCCAATAGTAACTAGCTTTCATGATTTTGAGAGTTTTTACTTGTGGGGCAAAGTGGCCTCCTGCCTCCCCGTCACGGAACTCGTGTAAGATCCTCTCAACTTGACCTATCCCAATGCACCTCAGTAGAACTCCATTGATGTCTTTCTTTAACAAAACACCATCAAAAAACACATATGGGATGGCTTGTAATCTAAAGTATCTCCTCTTTGCTTTGCTCATTTATGGAGGGCATAGGCCTGTCTGTAGGAAGTGTATCATATTCTAAGTCCAAAAAGGAGTGGGCACATCATCATTTTCCTGTTCTTGACCATCCTGTAGTAGTAGGACAACATCTTCTTCACCTTCTGAGCCGTCTGGTTGTTTGGAAGCGAGTTGCTCACACAAACCTTTTCCATAAACTAGTTTGGTTACTCTGATTTCAATATCATATTCCATCACCCGAGTGATCCAACCTGCTCTCTTCTCGTTTAAATCCTTGTTTAGGAGAAAGTCCTTGACACCAGCATGAGACACCAACAACTGAATCTTATTGTTGGAGACCAAATGTCTGAACTTCTTCAAGCTCCTGATGACAGCAAGGACGTGCTTTTCAATGAAAGAGTACCTAGTTTCATATTCCTCCAAGTCTTGACTGAAGAAAGCAACTGGTTGTTCTAATCCTTCTTTGTTTTGTTGTGCCAGGATTGCAGAAATTGTGTCTCCATCACCAAAGGTGTATAACATGAAACCCTTGGAGAAGTCTAGATTGACAAGAGTGGGAGCTTGAGATATAGCCTCTTTTATTGCCTCAAAACTTTCCTTGCCTTCAAATGTCCACTTAAATGCCATGCTCTTTTTTAACATCAGCGTTATTGGCTTTACGAGAGCTGCAAAGTTTGGAACAAACCTGCGGACAAAATTGATCCTTCCCAAGAAGATTTGAAGAGCCTTCTTGTGACTTGGCAATGGAAATGCTTGAATTGCTTCAACTCTTTCTGGGTCAATCATCAATCCCTCTTTTGAAACAATATGGCCTAGATTTTTTCCCTCATGAGCCAGGAATATGCATTTTTTGGGATTCAATGATAGCCCAAATTTTCTACACCTCTAAAATACCTGCCTCAGATTAAAGAGGTGATCCACTGCATTTTTGGAGAATACAGTGATGTCATCAAGATATATCAAAACTATTTTATTGATCAACCCCTTGAATGTCATATCCATTTCCCTTTGGAAAGTGGCTCCAACATTTGATAGTCCAAATGGCATCTTCTTGTAGGAATATGTGCCCCATTTGGTGGTGAAGGATTTCTTGAACTGGTCTTCCTCCTTCACCATTATCTGATTATAGCCTGAATATCCATCTAGCAATGAGAACCTTTCTGAACCAGCTACAACCTGCAATATTTGCTCCATGGAAGGGAGTGGGTAATGGTCCTTGAGAGAGGCTCTATTCAAGTCTCTGAAGTCAACACATAATCTGATCTCCCCACTCTTCTTTCTGACTGGAACTAAGTTGGAAACCCAACTAGAATGCTTGATTGGGAATATGATTCTTGACTTAATCAACTTGTCTAATTCTTTCCTCATGAGAGGCTCCATGTGTGGATTGACTGGTCTTTGTTTCTACCTGATAGGCTTAGTATTTGGATCCAATTCGATGGTATGATGAGCTAAGTTGGGATTGAAACCTTTCAAGTATTCATAGCTCCAAGCAAACACATCAGGGTTCTCTTGGCATAGTTGTATGAACTCATACCTTTCTTGTTCAGTTGTCATCTTTCCAATTTGCAATGGTTTGTTCTCTTACACCAAGATGGATACTGAATCCTCTCTCTTGACCTGAATGTTTGATTTCTCCTTCCTAAACTGATCATTGGGATTAAAAATGGACTTTAAAGTGATAAGTCCCTTAGGCAAATTATTAGTTCTCAACTGTACCACTTGGTCACCATACTGTTGTTCCAATTTTTCTTGATTCTTGGCTGATAACTCAGCTTCTTCTTGCAAGAAATGGATGATTTGCTGGTCATTTTCAAACACTTGCCAACTGACATTGTTATCTGGCACCGAAGGCCTCACAACCATGTGGATGTTTGGCTATACCTTGTCTTGTTGAATGCTTTCCACAATGTCAAAGGCTGCCCCTACTGCTGCAAGCCTATCATCAGCTTGATTCTCTTTCCTAGGAATGGATTTGATGCCAAAACCATCAAAATCTTCCATGAGGTCCCACACCCTGTTCTTGTAGCACTTGAGTAGATCATTCTTGGTAGCATGCTATCCCCTAACCTAATTTACAATTAATTCATTGTCCCCAAAGACTTGCAAGTTCTTTATTTTCTTCTTGATTGCCCAATGCATCCCTTGCACCAAGGCTTCATATTCAGCAGTGTTATTGGAGTATGAAAAATGAAATCTAAAAGATGAATAGTACTTTACTCCTCGAGGTGAAACAAGCACGGCTCCACCTCCTGCACCTTGTCTACTCCTTGATCCGTAAAAAAATAGCTGTCATACCTCATTGTCATCCTTGTGGTTTGGCTTGGTGATGCTAGGAATATTTTGATTTTCTTCATGTATACAATATACCCCTAGCTCATATTCTTCTACTTCTTGATAAGGATCAAAAGCATGTATCTTGTTTGCCCATTCATCAAGAGTTAGATCCGGGATGCTTCCAACCTTAGTGTCAGCTTCATCAGAGCTTGGGTGATCTTCTTGATCAAATGTTGAGCATTTGGCATTAATCTGACTTGGAGTGTAAGGCTCAATATGGAAGTTTGCAATAGGTTCTGACCTGATTGTGGCTTTGCTTCCATACCTCATTCTGAACAGCATGTGCATGACCAATCAGCAGACAAATATCCTCCAATCCTGGTTGTGAAGTCCCTTGATAAGCAAAGGGCAAAGAGTGGTGGAAGGTCTATGACTGATACATCTTGTAAAACAACAACGTTTGGACATGCATGCAAGGTAAGACTCAAGTTTTTAATCACTCTAACTGTTGCTACTGCTATCCCATCTAGCTGCACTACCCCTTTGGATATTGTTTCATACTGGAGCCCTAGCTGATTAGCTATTTGTTTACGCATTACTAAGCTACTTGCCCCAGAGTCTATCATGCAATTGTGCACTAGCTGATTTCCAATGATCAATAAAACATAGAAAGGAGGGGGTTTCAAAATTTTACCTTGCTGTCCTCCATGATCTCCTTCAGGATGGGCATCATTTGTAAGAACTTTGTCTTACATCTGAACTTGATGATTCGAAGTTGGCCAGTCCTTCATGGCAGCTTGTAGCAAATCTCTTTGGCCTGGTATGGATAGGGATTCTCACATTGATATATTGACGTTTTTATTCTTCATCTGATCAATGATACTGAATGGTGAAGAAGGATCTCTTTGTTGTCCCTTGGTTTGCATATTCACTCCTTGCACGTGGGCAGCCACAACTGGTATTTGAGTTGGCCTAGGGGCTGTTCTTGGCTGCCCTTGTGCATTTGAAATTGGATTTTACTTGCCAACCATTTGTGGAACCATGGAAGGTTGTGGATTGGTTGGGGCTGATGACTGTTCCTCACCCAAATTCCTCCTTTTTGACCTTGTGTTGGCTGCAACACCTTGAGAAACTACTTGGTTCATGCCACAAAAATCCTCTGCTTGCCAATTTACCAATGTGGTGTCATTTGGGGCTGATTGCTGTTTGAATGTTTCTTGTTGTTGGTTATTTCCTTGACTGCCCTCACCCTCCACACCAGTAGTTGTCACCATTAATGCTTGATTCAAGGCACCATTGAAGCACATGGATTGGTTATGAGGCTCATTGCATGGAAAACACCAATCATACTCCTAAGCAATGTTGTTTTGTGTTGGCACCAATGCCTTAGAGGCAGATATGGCATTTGGATTATAGGGCTGAAATGGTCTATTGGTAGGAGGCCTTGTTTGATTTATATTTACAACTGGATTAGGAGGCCTTTGTGGTTGGTATGGCTGCCTGTTAGGCTGAGCTTGGGGTTGATAAAAAGGTCTAAAACCTTGGGCTTTCTGCCTTTTGAGAGTAACAAGCTCGTTGCCTAGGTTTTGCAATTGCTTCATGACTTCTTGAAGCTCATTTGGGGCACTTGGAGATGAAGTGGAAGCTTCATTTGAACTCTGATTTCTAGGAGTGGGAGAAGGAGCCAAATTAGGTGCTTGATTGGTGTTAGGACTCTCTAAACTTGGAAACAATGGCATGGGAGGTCTAGGGGCAAGTTTGCCAGCTTGGATCAAACAATTTTCAGCCCTAATGGCAATGCTATAAGCCATAGGGATAGTTATGCCTCCCATGGACTGAATCAAGATAGAAATATCAGAATTTAGAGCTTTGAGATAGTAGAGAAAAGCACCTTTTGCTGTTAGCCTGACTGCCACTGGAATTCTCTCCCAAATATTTTGAAATCTGAAGTTGAAATCGGTCAGCTGCTCATTGGGAGCTCTCTTGATGGTTGTCAGCTGCTCCAAAAGAGACAAGTTGTCTCCCTTTTCTCCAAATTTATCATGAAGTGCTATACACAGCTAATTCCAATTTGTGATAGAACCAGCTCCAAGGCTCCTACACCATTGCAATGCTTTACCCTTGAATGAAGATGCCAGTAACTTGACAGCCACTTGAATTTCATTGATTTCATGGATTGCACAAAGGTTGGCAATGTCTTTAACATGATCACCTGGAGTAGTCTGATTTTCTCCAGTGAAGTACGAAATGTTCTTCAAGGCTGCAATAGGAATTGGATGTTGTGCATTGAGGGCAAGTGGGCTGCTGCTTGTGAAGTTGACATAGGGATTGTTTTGTGCCATTCTAATTGGTCTTAAAACCCTTATTGATTGAATTAAAGGCCTACTAGGTGGAGGAGTTGAGAGAGTTTTTTTTGGTGGAGATGGAGACCTTTGAATCCTTCTTCCTCTTTGCCTTCTTCTTGGAGATAATTGCAGGTATGAAAACAACACCTCTTCTTCTCCAACTCTTGACCTTGTGGTGACTCTTCTCATGAGTTTTCAGGCCTGCACTGCTAAAACCAGTTGATTCTTCCCCTTGGAGTCGCCAGATATGCAAATAATAGCTCTTTTTCCAGCAAGAAAATTACAGCAGATGCACATCAACTTTGCTGCAATAAAAATGAGACCTCTAGTGTCCCACCGGGCGTGCCAAAACTATTGATGCAAAATCATAGCACCCCTGGATGTTGATCAGATTTCTAGGTTGATCATACTAGCATCCAGTGTGATTGCACAACATGGAATCCTTTCTCCAAGTGTGGGACTTGTAAAGATGAGAAAGGATTCTCTAGAGAAGGCTGGTTCCTATTCCTCTGTTCAGATGCACACAAAAACACAGAGGGTTTACTCAAAACCTAATCTAACTTTCCAAGGAGACAGGGTAAGAAGATGCATAAAAATAAACCTAAGCTAACAAAGGTGATGCACCGAGGAATGAAGAACATCTATCTTGCCAATAAACACAGACCATTCAAATGTGATGCAAGATCATGCACAGATAACAAAATTTATAGTAAAAGATCAGGAGGATACAAATGAACACAGAGAGGGTTGAGAATCATCCAAAAACATGTATTACTTGATCCAAAGATTGATACAATACACTATAAAATTCCAAGAGGCAAAGTTGCATTACATTTTTTAATGTGAGGTTCGAGCTCCACAAATTCACCTACCGAAGAGAAGAAGGGAGGGGCAAAAAAGGAATGTTCGACCTTTAGAAAGAAGCCCCTCCTTACAATTTAAATCATTTAACTCATCTAGGTTGCATTTAACTCACTTCTAGGTTGCATTTAACTCATCTCATTATGGTAGAAGTGGCGAATCTTGGCAAAATGGTGGACTGTCTAGCAGGAACGGCGAACTGTCTGTTGTATTAAAGTTGGTTGTTGAAACATCGCTTATGTCTATTATTACGTGCCAGAGGTGTTTATAAATTTTCTCTCTCCAAAATGAACCAAAATACAAGATTAACCCCAAGATCATGTAGAGAAATTTTCCATCTTTCCATTGATATAAAGAACGCAAAAATCTGAGCTCTAGATTGAAAGTTATGGCGATCTAAAGATTTAGGGCAAAAATAGGCCAAAACAGATATTTGAATTTTTTCCCACGCTCTACCACTTGGATGACACGTGTCGGAATTTGATTCATCCACGGGTTCATTCTCTGAAAATTCCTTTCGGGCCTTTAAACTTGGACACGTGGCACGATTTTATTGGTTCGGGCCTGAGGGGCGCACTTGGTAACTTTTCAACCTTCTAACACGTGGCACATTCTGATTCGTTGGTGGCTCTTTCAGCTTTTCACACCCCTCGCGTCCCTCGCGTACCTTTGGCTCGGCTGTCCCAAACTGCATGGGACAAATTCCTCTAAACCACCCAATTCTGGCTTCCTTGTCCCTGTTTACGGTGAAGACATGTGGCACATTTCCATTGGCTCTCGGCTCTTTCAGATTTTCGCGCCCCATGCGTCCTTTTGGCCTGGATGTCCTAAACGAAAGTCCTCTGTTTCGGCTGAACTGACCGGTTCGCGTCCTCTGCGCACTTTTTTCCCAACTGTTTCGGACTTCCTAGGACAAATATCTCCGAACCGCCAGAAATGGACTGACTTGCGCGAAACCGGCCGATCCGCGTCCTTCGCGCACTTTTGTCCCAACTGTCCCGATGTCTGCGAAACAAGACTTAGGAAATTTTCTTCATTTTTATGGCTGGTTCAGCTTTTCGTGCCCCACGCGTCCCGATGTCCCAAATGCTGCGTAGACCACCTGGCAGATTTTCGGCCGATTCGGGCCTCAACGTCCCAACTGTCCCTAGTGTTGCCTTAGTCGATTTTCTCTGTATTTCGGCCTCAAGCTTGGCTTTATGCAACTTTTTCACATACTTTTAAAACGTTGGGTTTTCTTCTTGGACAAGAGGGTTAGAGAGAAACCGAGGGGACCCCCAAAACATGATTTCAGGCCTTGAATCATTCTACTTGCTCGGGACTGACAATCTGATGCATGTTATCAAAATTACCTTGGGGGGGAATTTTTGACAACAACCCCTTTAGCTAGAATAATAGAGAATTCCATAGGTGTAATATGGACTTTCCTCTTGTGCTAGCTCAGGTTTTCAGAGATCCATTCTAGACTTAGGGAAGTGGGACAAGAGGAAGAGGAGGAAACAGGGGTAGAAGAAGGAGAAACTACAGTGGACACAGGGAAATGTGTCGAGACACTTAGTTGTGACATTGAGAAAGAAGCCAACATTCTAACACTTACGGGGGTAGGAGTCACTGCAAGAGAGGAAACCGTTAGGGTGGAAGGGATCTTTGAGATGAGGGAAGAAATGCTGGGGGTCAGATATGTAAGGGAAGAGAAGATGGATGAAGAGGGAGGGGGAAAGGTAGAAGACGGGGGAGAAGACATAACCAAAGGAGTGGTTGGTCAAGTAACATGAGGAGGGGTAGGAGGAATGAGAGAGGGGATGGTTGGGACCTCACCAGTTGTAGATGTGACAACATCTTGAGTGGATGTGTCCGTTGGAGCACTGGCTGCTTCTTCTCTTCTTGTGGACACTAAGTCCACAACATATTCTTCGGTGGTGGAAGGAGGGCTATTAGGAACTTCTTTCTGAGTAGTTCTTGCCTCTCCTTTAGTATATTTTCCTTTTCCTTTAGGCAAGTGTTTCGGCCTAGTGGGTGCATCGCCTAAGGGAAACATGGTACAGTCTACCCCAAGGTAGATGATACCAATTTTATTGCACCAATGTTTGGTGCACTGCAAAGTGCCTTTGACTCTTTCCTCAATATTCTGAGGGGGTTTTTTTCTATCAATTTTAGCAAACAACCAATTGGACCCATCTATGTCTACATAAACCTGATCAACTTCTTGATCAATTTCTTGGAAACCCTTTGGGATGATAGCCACACCATACTGAATGATCTCTGCCAGGGCCTGTCAGGAGTCATCCTTTCATCTGAGATCAACTTTGTGATATAGATCGATGTAGATATCTTCGATCTGAGGGACGTGAATCAGATCAAGTTTTTCCCTTGGAAGGTAATCACAAGGATCAAAGGTTGTCCTCGCTGGGAAATTATGCTTCAAATTAAGCAATTCAATCTTTACAAACATCTCCCAGGCTATGCTTTGTTAAGTACAAGTGTACCTACCCACCTTGAGGGGGAATGGAATTTCACCCTTCCTTCTTTTCAAACACTTCTCATGGTATGTGATAAACTATCTAGACAACTCTAATAGGATCAGTTTGGGTCCCGCATACCCCGGTAATTTGGTGGGCTCTCCCAAGAAGTTAGCAGCTCTGAGATAGGTGAAAGTGGGGAATTACATGAATAACACTCCCCATGTCTCTGTGGTGGTGACCATGCTTTTGGTCATTCGACCATAAATCATGTTAGGCCTTAAGAGGTAGATGACGCCATAGAAGAATACGTCATTAACTTTACTAAATTGGGCTATATTGTTTTCCAGGTTTAACTCTGGATAGTACTCGTATGTCCTGACCTAGGGCCATACCCCATATCGATTCAATGTTGGGTAGTCCCTCTCTGAGGCAGTAGTATATACCACATAATATTTCATATAGAACCTCCCAGTTGTTGAAAGTTGTTGAAGCTATTTCGAGATTGTGCTGCTAATAATCTCTCCCCATTCAAAACGCTGATTAGGAACATTTTTATTCATTGTTTCTAAATAATGGAGCATCCATTTATTAAAATAATGGGCATCGGGGAACCTAAACACACTACTCAGGAAGTTGATGGTGTCACTCAGCTCCTCTAAAAAGTCATTGTGATGAATGACTTGTGGCCACCTATTTATCACCTTCTTGTTCTTGAGGTACACCTCATTCATCAGCTGCATACATTTGTCTTCATTCTCGTTTGATGTCTTCATGCAGTACTCTTGGCTTACTAATAAAAAATGTTACTGGTGAGGGATACGCAACATGATCTCAAAATGTTAGGCCATGAGGTTGATTATTACCTCACCCTTCTCATTTTCGACACATCTTGTGTCCTTATTGTAAGATTGGCCCACTAACATCATAAATTCATTATCAATTGCGCTTACTGGGATTCCCGCAGCAAAGTGTAGACCACTGTCAACCAATTTTTCCATCCATGGGCTACCTATGACCTTCTTGGTCCTAGCCCAGAAGTCTTCCATGTCAATGTGCCTGAGTTTTGAATCTCTAATATCTAGATCACACTTTGCGAGGGATTCAGGCATCCTGAACCTTTGATATTTATATTTCATTTCTTCTTCTATTAGCTTGGCTTTACCCTTGGACTTAGTTATCTTCTTACTTGATGAAGACATGTGTGGATCTGAGTTCAGTTGTTGATCTGTAAGAAGAATCAGGGAATTCCATCGCAAAAGAGCCATGTTAGCTGTTAAGTCATCCATTAAAGCTTATAGAATGAAAAGTTAGCAATTTACGAGCCTCTAGGTGCAAGACATCACTCTACTGCATGCTGCAGGGTCTTATAAAAGTAAGGTGCACTTTTCGAAAGTTCTGCATGGGAGAATCGAACACCAAAAGGGCTGAGGGGTGTAGAAAGGTTACATAACATTCAGATGTTGTTGGTGTCAAGGAATGTGCACTTGCACCATTGGAAGACATAATTGGGGCGCATATATGATTGGTGTTGCAAGGTCCTAGGATGCACCATTGGTGTAGATGTGGTAGATGCTACATGAGAGTGAGGTGCGCCAAGTGGTTGAGATTGTGCGATTCTGGAAAGGTTTGCACAACATTGAGATGTTGTTGTTACTGTAGGTGCACTTGCACCTGCACCTTAGGAATTTTTGTTGTTGTTTAAAAGGCACGGGAAAGGTTTATATTACATGTAGGGATAGTGTTCCTGTGGCGTGATTGTGTTAGATGTAACAATAATGAAGCTTGCGCCAAAGGAAAAATAGTGAGTGTTTGTAAAAATATATGATTTTCACTCTTTTGGCTCAGATTGATAGCAAGGGGTTAACCTTGGCAAAGCAGGGGACAGGAGAAAAGAGTTTGAGTTGTCCATTCTGAGGAAGAGCCTTCCAGATTAGTAGATCTAGAAGGAGAGTAAAAAATGGTTTAAAGGTGGGTTTACAATATATGTTGAGATTGTGTTATCTTCTTAGTTTCATTGTTAATTTTAACAATCCTAACCACCTAAACCAACATAAAAACCACAACAAATCCACAAGGAGGTCAAAGGCCACTTACTAGGAATATATAAGATAAAGTAGATGATGTGGGGTCCACGAACATGACAAATAACAACACATGGGGCTAACAAGAACGCTGACAAGTACAGAGGAATAAATTTTTCACTTTTTTTGAATTTGTGAAAATGACAGGTCGAACGCGCCTATATATAGCAAAAGGTGTAATAAATGAACCACCAATGTTTCCTATAATGCACTTAAGTGGATGTCAACACAAAGATATTTGAGCCATGACATAACTTTGAAAGTGTCGACACTTCATTTTCAGTGCCCACAATGCACTTTTAGAGAGTGATAACAAGGTGACACTTGTGCCTAGGTGCAACTTTGGGAAGCACAACATTAGGATGTGCAACACTAGGAGGCACAACATTTGTAGTGTTGACACTCCCTAGAATGCACCAAAGAAAAAGAGGGGGCGCAATTTTGGTTGATGTAACGTGAATGAAAATTGTGCCCAACCCAAAAAGGTTGAAAATGACCAAGTTCTAAGAACTAGATTTTCCAGAAAGGGATTTTATGTCGTTCTGAACGTTAAGAGACCTCAACAAGGGACCAAAATGGAAATTTTTGTATGGTTACCCACAAATTTTCCCTTGCCAATTTTATGGGATAACAGCTGGCTCTTTTTGGGGACTAACTTTGAGTGAAGCTTAAGGGTAGAGAATCCCAAATCTACATGTTCCTATCCATTGGGTTACATAGTAAAAAACAAGGGCAATGAAAAAGAAAGGAAAACACAAAACTAACAGAAAGCAAAAACACAACAAAAAACACCACACAACTAAAGAAAATTGTACAAAAGAGAGAGCAAGCTCTACTTCCTAAAAATTTTGAGATGTTGCCCGCTATAGGGAAGCGGGAGCTTAGTTCTATTCAAATATGAGAGATAAAAGCTATTCTCTTTGTTGAGCTGCTTGATCTTGAAAGGCCCTCTCCAAAGAGAGTTGAATTTCCCATGCATGCCCTTTTTCTCTCTTTGATTTTCCCATAGAAGGATGAGATATCCCACCTGGAAATCCCTCTGCTTAGCCTTTTTATCAAACAGTCTCTTGACTTGATTCTGATGCTCAGTAATCCTGTCGACTACTTTTACTCTCTTTTCTTCAAGTTCTGTTAGATACATGATCCTATTTTCTAGAGAATTTTGGAAAGTCTCATCCTCGATCGCTCACGCCAAGCATAGAGCAGGAAGTTCAGTGGAAATGGGGAGCTCAGCATCGATTCCATATAACACTTGAAAATGTGACATATCGAGAAACCTCTTTGGAGTAATACAGTCTACCCACAAAGCACAATATAATGACTTGTGCCAGGACCGCTGATTCTCATCGACCAACTTTTGTATGATGGTCACTATGTTCTTATTACTGGATTCTACCTAACCATTTCCCTGGGGGTAATAATCTAAGGCATGGGCTAAGGTTATTCTGTATCCATAGCAAAAAATGATAACTTCCTGTGAGGATAAGTTAGAAGCATTATCAGCAATGATCTTGTGTGGGATGCCAAACCTCATGATGATATTTTCTTTGATGAAGTTTTAAACAAATTCAGAGGTGGCATTCTTAACAGGTATGGCTTCCACCCATTTGGTGAAGTAATCTGTTGTTGTTAGGATCTAACTATGTTCGGCACCTGATTAGGGATGTAGTGCTCCGATAAAGTCAATTCCCCGTTGCTTGAATGGTTTGTCAACAATGACGGGTCTGAGGGGAAAAGAAGTCAGTTTTGATTTGCTAACAAACTTTTGGCAGAGCTCACATTTTTCTACCCAGGTGGCTGTATCCTGAAATAGTGTTAGTCAGTAGTACACGACCCAGATTATCTTATGTGTTGTTACAGACGAGGATAAATGATCACCGTAGACCGAGTCATGAAAAATTTCAAGTAATTTAATCTGCTACGATTTGTCAACGCATCGTAAGAAGATCCCATCAATCTCATGCTTGTATAGACCATCATCCCATATGACATACCTAGCTGCCCTGAGCTTTACAGTCTACTTTTCCTTTGGAGTTAGATGAGATGGGCACTCACTGTAAGTGAGAAAGAAATTAATGTCTGAATACCATTCATTTCTATTCGCAACAAATAGAACCATAGGTAGAGAATCCACTTTCTCCAGCTGACCCTGCACTCCGTCAATGCAATCAACTTTGTCTTTAGGGACCTCTGAATCTTTGTTTTCAGCCATGAGTTGAGATAGGCCCTTTCCTCTTACCATCTTGGTTAGTTTGATGTCCAGATCATACTCTTAGACCTTTACAATCCAGTTCTCTCATAAGATTCCTAACTCCTGTTGAGTTAGAATAGACTTAACTATCGTGTCAGGAACCACCGTATGAGAGTTTGGGATGCAGTACTAGAATTTCTTGACTGCTTTGACTACTGCAAAGGCATGTTTGTCTAAATGAGACATCTTCAATTCATAAGGCTTGAGAGGGGATCTCATGAAAGTGCTTGGAGATTCAAAACCCTCAGAGTTCTTCTGCATTAAGATGGCTGATATAGTATGCATAGATGCATAACTATACATGTTAAAATCCTTGAAGAAGTCAAGACATACCGGGACAGGTGCCTGAGAAATGGAGGCTTTTATATCCTCAAATGATGTCTTCCCTTCTTCACTCCACCGGAAAGTTTGTGACCCTTTCATCATATTTGATATGTGATGAGTGTTTTTAGCGAAGTTGGGAACAAAGCGTCTAAGAAAATTCACCTTTCCGAAGAAGGAGTGAACACTAGTCTTGCTTGTGGGTAAGGTAAGGCTTTGAATAGCCTTAACCCTTTTAACATCTATCTTTGTTCCTTCCTTGCTAACAATGTGTCCCAACAAATTTCCTTTGGTGACCCCGAAAATAGACTTTTTGAGATTTAGGGAAATCCCATGTTCTCGGCATGTAATCAATACTTGCTCTAAATGATCATAATGATAACTTCACTTTTTTGAGAACATAGTTAATTCATCCAAATAAACTTTGATGACCTTTCCCATCATACCTTTGAATGTGAAGTCCATCGCTTGCCGAAAGGTTGTACCACCATTGGTCAAGCCAAAAGGCATCCTGTTGTAGGAAAATGTGCCCCAGGGAGTAGTGAATGTTTTTTTGAATTGGTCTTCGGGTGAGACCTCAATCTGATTATAGCCCAAAAAACCATCAAGTATGGACAACATCTTTGAACCGGTTACTACCTGTAGAACCTGATCCATTATGGGGAGCAGGTAATTGTCCTCTAAGGACTCCTGATTTAGATTGTGAAAATCTATGCATATGTGTATCTTGCCATTCTTCTTTCACACGGGCATGATATTCATGACCCAGGTACTGTGATGGATAGGAAAGATAATTCTTGCATCCAACATTTTTTGTATTTCTGCCTAGATGGTACCCAAGATCTTGGGATTGTAATGCCTTTGTTTCTGGCGAAAGGGTTTGACATTTCCCTTTAACGGGATGTCATGCTAAACATCCTTAGGCTTGAAAGACATTAGATCAGCATAAGACCATGCCAATACTTCCATATATTTCTTCAGTAATTTGACAAACTTTCACTTTTCTTCAGGTGTACAACATTTCTCGATGTTCACAAACTGTAGATGTTCTACAATACCCAGGTTGATAGATTCGGTCTCTGGAGAGAAGTTAGGATCATCTTGTCACTTCTTCTTGATAAAACAGTCATGTTTGTCAAACAAACATTCCAAAGAGACTAAACCCTTCAAAATTTTATTTCCCTTGAGCTGACATATGCCATCACCTTCTTCTGATTTGTTTGCTTGACTAGTGACAGATTCACAGCATGTAGAAGTAGATCCTTCAAAATGAAGCTCATTGAAATTTTCTACTTTCTCTAGAAAGGCAATAAGCTGATTGTCATCATTAAATACCTACCAGTGCTGAAAATTGTCTGGCATGCTTGGGTGAAAGACTACCTCAATGGTATATGTGTCTTTTTTCAACCCTAGGTGAGAGAGCATAAGGGATGTTGAGATGGCTAATGAATCAGCCATGTCGTTTTGAGCTCTTGGAACGGCTTTTATCGAGAAAGTGTCAAATTCCTCAATGTTTTCACATAATGTGTTACGGAAGTGCCTTAGTCTATCATTCTTTACCTAGTACACCCCCTTTTACCTGATTGACAATCAGTTCAGTGTCACCTTGTACTTTTAGGTTCTTGATTCCTCTTTCCTTTGTATCTTGCATGTTGAGCAACAAAGATTCATACTTAGTGGTATTATTTGTACTGAAAAACTACAATTTGAAAGACAGAGGAAAAATCTCCTCTTTAGGAGATATCAGGACAGCTCCAGCGCCACATCCACTTGTTACACAACTGCCATCAAACTATAGTGTCCATATCTTGTTAAGGTCCTCCTCCTAGACGAGAATGTCCATCCTATCAGACTCAGTGGATAAGAAGTAGTTCCCCATTCCTGATGATTCGAAGATAATTTGGGCTTTGGGGTCGTCAGAATTGGTGACCAAGTACTTCTTTTGTGATTCAGGCTCCAATGTCTGTATTACACCTTTGACAGGGATTCTAGCTTTGGACCAGTTCATGTGAATCTCTCCACCAACTTCTCTGCAAAATCTTCTCAGTAGTAGAATTCCATACGCTGTTGGGATATCAGCAATGAGGATGGTCATTTTTACCCTTTTTTCTTGAAACACTACAAATGTGAATTGTGCATCTTTGATCTGACTATTAATGGAACCTGTTTAGTTTCCATGGAGTAACATCTACCAAAAGGCTTGGTAAGGGTGAGGCCTAAAGCATGAGTGACCCTTACCAGCATGACATTATCGGAAGCCCTAGAATCAATTATGTAGTTGCTTAGTTTGTGACCATTAATTAGGAGGGAGAGATAAAAAGATTCAATTTTTCCTTACATGGAATTCGAGGCAACATTTATGTGAGATGTAGGAGGAGTGGAAAGGATTCCTTTCAGGGAGACTAGAGAGGGGACGACAGCTTGGCTTCGGATACATTCGGTTAATCTTACAAGTTGCTCGGGGTTAGACTGAAGGTACTCAACTTCAGACATTTGAATCTTGGTCTTTTTAGTGTGATCAACTATGTCGAATACGACCAAGGGCTGCGTTGATGAAGGAATGAGTCCCTCATTTTGCAATGGTGTGGTAGGGTTACTGGTATTTATGGGAACAAAAAAACGCTGATTTGGAGGAGAGATGGGAGGAAAATATTTCTTCGTAGAAGTTTAATAGGAGGTTGAGCAGCAAGAGGATTACCTCTTTTAGCAATGGTTAGACGTGTGTTTGACACAGCCTTCTCTTTTTGTATCCTGGCAGCAACTTCTGCTTCTTTTCCTTATGAGTGGGTGAAAACAACATATGATTATTTTCTTGCACACCCTTGAGTACCCTCCTCTTCATTAGACTCTTTATCTTCAAATTCCATATACCTGATTATAGAGTCACCAGCTAGTTCACTGACATCTTGATCACCTTTGCCTTGCGACAAAGGTTCGTCTCTTCGATCTTGACTAGGGCATTAACCAAAGGGGCCTTGAGTGCTAACTTTAGAGCAGCAATAGGAAAATGCAGCCTTTGTGGGGTGTTGTTGGGAGTGAAATTCCTCCGTGGGATATCCCAGTATGGAGTGGTAGACGAAGCTTGAGCTAATTGCTTTTTTAATGCAAGCAAGTCATTTTCCATTTTCTAGAATGTCAGATCTGATGAAGTGGCTTGAGAAGGAGTTGAATCCTTAGGTTTGGATGGCTCTCATTTTAACTCACTAGATATAAGTAGGTTGTCTTCTATCTAGATGGCCGCAACTTGAATGAGGACTAAGGTGATGATTTTTTCTTATAAGAGTAAGAAACTCGCTCTTGAGCTCATGGCATTAACAAAGAAACAATTTTGATTTTCTAGTGTTGGCAACATGGTAGGTGGAACACGGTTAATCAACGAATTGAAACAGGTGATAAAATCACGCATGGTTTCATTTTCTTCCTTCTTCAAATGATTATTCTTTGACAGTAACACAAATGCATCGTTTGAAGGCTTATACCTATCTTCAAACGTAGTTTGTAATGTGGTCTAACTGGTGATAGATTTGATCAGCAAGTGTTGGAACCACTCTGCTGTAGGTCCTTACAAGGTCTCTAGAAAGAGGTGTACCCACACATCTTCATGGGTCACATCTAGGATGTTGCATGACATGATGAAAAAAGATATATGTGAATCCGTGATTTGATTTCCACTCCCATCAAATCTTGGGAAATTATTGCGATTTCCCTAAGGGAGTGCATGAACTAGATGTGGCAATGTAAGAGGGCCCATAGTTTTTCCCCATGGTACTTCCATTGGAAAATATGGAAAGAGGATGCAAGCCGAGAGTGCAGTTACACTTAGCAGAAGAACAATGCAAATTGATGTGGAAGCCCCTTATGAGAAATGGTTCTTTCATGGAGGCAAGGCACTTCTAGCTAACCAATCAGCTGAACTCAGCAATGTGAAGCATGTCAGTGTAATACTAAAGTTGTTCCTTCGAAGTAGGTCAAAGATAGGATCAACTTCTCCATAAGCTCTCTTGCTATGGGTAAATGGCTCACTTGCCAATGTATCTGTTTAGATCTCCAATGATTTTAGAGTAGATTTAAAAACTCCTTTCATTTGTACTTGGTGATTTTCTTACTTTTCTGACAAAAATCAGCAGCATGTACTTTTCTAAATATTTAATTTTATCCCTCTTTTGAAAACCGATTACAGTTTAATGAAAAAGATTAATGAGGATAAAATGATGGTTAACTTAGTAAGCTGATTTTCGGATCTTAGATTTAATTTTTGCAAGGGTTTAAAAATATTTACAAAACTGTCAAAATCTAAGATCTACAGAAATATACAGGTTTTTATAAAAACTTAGCAAACTAAAGCCTTCTAACTGGTCTAGATCTATGGATCTCTTAAGAAAATTTTCAGCTTGGATCAATTTTGCAAAAGAAATATATTTTAAACAAAGAGTTAAGATTTGCAACCAGGTAGTGATTTTTATAGTTTTATCTATTTTCTTAGTCTCCACAGCAGCTTTAAAAATTGTTGGTGTCTTTTAGCTGACATACCACTTACATAGATCTAGTTCTTTCCCCAGCAGAGTCACCAAAAACTGTTGGTCCAAAAATTTGTCGGGTGGGTAGATCTATGGATAGATGGGCCAACAGTGTGCAGGGCATAGCCCCTCTTTGAGACAACAAAACAAAACAAATTTATTACTATTCTACCAGTAGGAATCTATGTAAGTCATATGGTATTCTACCTTCAGGGGTTTTTTGGATCTCATTCCAATAGAGTTAGTTCCAATGAAGAATAGAAAGGAATGAAGGAAGGAATGAAAGAAAGGTAGATTTGAAGGGAGAAAAGAAAGGTAGATCTGAAGGGAGAAAAGAAATGAATTCCAAAGTAGAAAGGTCAGAGGGTTTATGTTTTTGGCCAGTAGTAAACAAAGCCAAAATTACTCACATAAACAAACAAAGCAATAGTGATAAACAAATGAAAAAATCATAGGTGAATCCAATAGAATAAGCATTCAAATCTAACTTAAGAAAGATCTAACACATAACACAAAAATTCAGCACAAAGTCTCAATTTTTGTATTAATAAGTTGTTCTATTATAAGAAATCTCAAAGTATTTCTCTCCTCACTTCTTTTTTCTCATACAAATTTTCTCACCCTTGAATACAAGTATCTAAGTATTTATAGAAGGAGAAGGAGAAAGAAGACAAAAAGGAGCCAACAACTATTTACAAAATATCTAAAAGTCAAATGTTGACTTTAGGGCAATTTTGTGGATGACAACATCTCATGGTGCAACATGGATGATGTCATCATTTGTGCCAACATACTTTTAAATAATTTTATAAAAATAGGATTAATCTAAGGAGGAAGGAGCCTATTCATCATCATCCGTTGGCTTGAAAGGAGTTTCTTGCTTCTGCTCGGGGGAGGTAATGTGAAATTGAGCTTGATACTCCATGAACTTGCTTAACATCACTTGAAGTTGATCCTAAGCGGGACCCTTGGTGTGATCTCTGATGACTTCACAAGTTTCCTGCTCATCTTTGAGTCTTTCAAGGAGTTTGAATTATTCGTTGCTTGCCTCCATCAGGTATCCAATGAAGTTTCGGTAGGCCAGAAGGTTGTTCATAGATTATATATCAAAAGTGGTCTCTAACTCCAAACCTTGTGATGCACTTCCTTTAAAAAGTTGAATACTTTCATCGGCCTTCCTCAAGGTGTATGTTGTACCAAACAGCTATGGAGACATCCTTAAGATGATCTCCTCCATTTGATGCATGGCATCTAGGGCTTCCTCCTTGATCTTGTTTATATTTTCCAAGACAAACTCAATTTGGTCAACCCGATAGTTTAAAGCAGCAATGACTTTGTTGGGTGCTCTCGGGTGATCAAAGACACCAAATTTCACCAAGTCATCGACTGGCTAGTCGAGCATCTTCTTGAATGTATTATATTGCAACCTAGCATGGTCCAATGCTTCGGAGATAGGCCCTGATATTTCCTAGAGTTCCTTGTTAGCTTGATCTATATTTTGATACAGCTCTATGAACTTTGTAATCACTTCCTCACTATCTTTAAGGATCTGCTCTCTCCAGGTAGACAGTGCTACACCTTGCTCACCAATCTTGGTGTACTCATTTATCTTCTCCTGAGTAAGGGCTTCAAGAGTTTCGGCGGCAGCTATAGGAGGTGCATTTCCTATCTTCTGCAAGGCTTGGAGAAGACGTTTTTTTTTTCTCTTTCAATATCCTTTTCTCTTCCTTTTCTTCTTGAAGCTTCTTGTAAAGGGCGTCCACTGCAGATAAGGTCTTTCCTTATAGGGTCTCTGATGATGTCCCCATTGTGACCTGAGTCACTATAAAATCTGTAGGAGACAGATATTCTTTCTTCTTTGCGGGATCATGGTACGCGATCTCCGTAACCCTTTCACGTAAAGCACTTTGAGAGAAGTGGTATATAGCCTTTTGCTTCTTAGCCCCTTTAGTTGGAATAATGGAGAAGTCCATAGGTGTAATAGGGACTTTCCTCTTGTGTTGACTCAGGTGTTTGGAGATCCATTCTGGACATAGGGGAGTTGGACCAGAGGAAGAGGAGGAAACGGGGGTAGAAGAAGAAGCAACTGCAGTGGACACAGATAAATGTGTCAAGACACTTGGCGGAAGCATTGAGAAAGAAGCCAACATTCCAATGCTTATGGGGGTAGGAGTCACTGCAGGAGAGGAAATTATGGGGCTGGAAGGGATTTGTGAGATGAGGGAAGAAATTCTAGGGGACAGATCTACGAGGGAAGAGAAGATAGAGGAAGAGGGAGGGGGAAAGGTAGAAGACGGGGGAGAAGACACAACCAAAGGAGTGGTTGGTTGAGCAATATGAGGAGGTATGGGAGGAGCGAGAGAGAAGATGGTTAGGACCTCACTAGTTGTAGATGTGAGAACATCCTAAGTGGATGTGTTCGTTGGAGCACTAGCCACTTCTTCTCTTCTTGGGTACACTAAGTCCAGAACTTGTTCTTCGGTGGTGGAAGGAGGGATCTCAAGAACTTCTTTCTGAGTAGTTCTTACCTCTCCTTCTGTATCTTTTCCTTTTCCTTTAGGTAAGTGTTTTAGCCTAGTGGGTGCATCGCCCAAGGGAAACGTGGTAAAGTCTACCCCAAGGTAGATGATACCATTTTTCTTACACCAATGTTCAGTGCGCTGTAGAGTGCCTTTGACCCTTTTTGTCAATAGTCTAAGTGGCCCTATTTTTATCAATTTCAGAAAAAATTTCCCTGTCTGTGTCTAGATAAACCCGATCCACTTCTTGATCAGTTGCTTAGAAACCCTTTGGGACAATAGCTACACCATACTGAGTGATCTCTGTCAGGGCTAGTCGAGATTGATCATTTCATTTGAGCTCAACTTCGTGATATAGATTGATGTAGATATCTTTGATCTGAGGGACATGAATTGGATCAAGTTTTTCCCTTGGAAGGAAATCACGAGGATCCAAGGTTGGCCTCACTCGGAAATTATGCTTCAAACTGAGCAATTCAAGCTCTACAAACATCTTCGGGGATTTTCTTTATGAATTTTAGGTGTACCTACCCACCATGAGGGGGAATGGAGTTATACCCTTATTTCTTTTCAAACACCTCTCATGATGTGTGATAAGTTGTCTAGACAACTCCAATAGGATCATTTTGGGTCCCATATACCTCGTCAATTTGGTGGGATCTCCGAAGAAGTTAGTGGCTCTAAGAAAGGTGAAAGTGGGGAATTGCGTGAATAACACTCCCCATTTCTCTGTGGTGGTGACCATGCTTTTGGTCATTTGCCTGTAAATCATGTTAGGCCTCAAGAGGTAGATGACGCCATAAAAGAAGATGCCGTTGACTTTACTGAATTAGGCTATACTATTTTCTAGTTTTAACTCTCGATAGTACTCGTATATCCTTACCTGGGGCCATACCCCATACTGATTCAATGCTGGGTCACCCCTCTCTGAGGCAACAACATATACCACATAATATTTCATATAGAACCTCCCAGTTGTTGAAAGTTGTTGAATTTGTTCCGAGATCATGCTGCTAATAATCTCTTTCCATTCAAAATGTTGATGAGGAACATTTTTATTCATTGTTTCTAAATACCGGAGCATCCATTTGTGAAAATAATGGGCATTAGGGAGCCCAAACACCCTTCTCAGGAAGGTGGGTGGTGTCACTCATCTCCTCTGAAAATTCAATGCGATGAATGACTTGTGGCCACCTACTTGTCACCTTCTTGTTCTTGAGGAACACCTCATTCATCAGCTGCATACATTTTTCTTCATTCTCGTTCCATATCTTCATGCAGTCCTCTTGGCTTACTACTACAAAATGTTAGTGGTGAAGCATACCCAACATGATCTCAAAATGCCAGGCTGTGAGGTTGATTATTACCTCGCCCTTCTCATTTTCAACACATATTGTGTCCTTATTGTAACATCATCCCACTAACATCATAAATTCATTGTTGATTACGCTTACTGGGATTCCCGTAGCAAATTGTAGACCACTGCCAACCAATTTTTCCATCCATGGGCTACCTATGACCTTCTTAGTCCTGGCTAAGAAGTCTTCCATGTCAATGTGTCTGAGTTCTGAATCTCTAATATCTAGATCACACTTTGCATGGGATTAAGGCATCCTGACCCTCTGATATTTATATTTCATTTCTTCTTCTGTTAGCTTTGCTTTACCCTAGGACTTAGTTGGCTTCTTACTCGATGAAGACATGTGTGGATCTGAGTTCAACTATTGATCTACAAGAATAATCAGGGAAGTCCATCTTAGAAGATCCATGTTAGTTGTTAAGTCATCCATCAAAGCTTACAAAATTAAAAGTTAGCAATTTACGAGCCTCTGGGCATAAGGTGCAGCTCTACTGTAGGCTGTAGGGTCTTAGAAAAGCAAGGCACACTTTGGGAAAGTGTTGCATGGGAGAAAACAATGCCAAAAGGTGCGTGGGGCACAAAAAGGTTACACAACATTCAAATGTTGTTGGTGTCAAGGAATGTGCACTTGTGCCATTGGAAGAGTTAAGTGGGGCGCAGATATGATTTTTGTTGTAAGGTCCTAGGATGCACCATTAGCGCAGATGTGGTAGATGTTACATGAGAGTGAGGTGCACCAAGTGGTTTAGATTGCGTGGTGCGGGAAAGGTTTTCACAAAATTCAGATGTTGTTGTTACTGTAGGTCACTTGTGCCTACACCTTAGGAATTTTGTTGTTGTTTAAAAGGCATGGGAAAATTTTATGTTGTGTGCAGGAAAAATGCGCCTATGGTGCGAATGTGTTAGATGTAACAATAATGAAGCTTGTGCCAAACAAAAAACAATGAGTGTTTGTAAAAATATATGATTTTCACTCTTTTGGCTTAGATTGATAGCAAGGGGCTAACCTTGGAAAAGTAGGGGACAGAGAAAAAAAGAGTTTGAGTTATCCTTTCTAAGGTAGAGCCTTCCAGATTAGCAGATCTAGAAGGAGAGTAAAAAACGGTTTGAAGGTGGGTTTGCAATATGTGTTGGGATTTTGTTAACTTCATAGGTTTATTGTTAATTTTAACAATCCTAACCACCTAAACCAACATAAAAACCACAACAAATCCATAAGGAGGGCAAGGGCCACTTACCAAGAATATATAAGATAAAGGAGATGGTGTGGGGTCCACAAACATGACAAATAGCAAAACGTGGGGCTGCTAGGAATGCTGACAAGTACAGAGGAATAACTTTTTTATGTTTTTTGAATTTGTGAAAATGACAGGTCGGACGAGCCTATACATAGAAAAAGGTGTAATAAATTCACCACCAACGTTTCCTATGGCGCACTTAAGTGGATGTTGACACGAAGATATTTGTGCCATGGCACAACTTTAAAAGTGTCGAATCTTGATTTTCAGCGCCCACAATGTACTTTTTGAGAGTGATAACAAGATGGCACTTGTGCCTAGGCGCAGCTTTGGGAAGTGCAACATTACGAGGCACAACATTAGGAGGTGCAACATTTGTAGTGTTGACACTCCCTAGAATGCGCCAAAGGAAAAGAGGGTGAGCAGTTTTGGTTGATGTAACGTGAATGAAAACTGTGCCTAACCCAAAAAGGTTCAAAAAGACCAAGTTCTAAGAACGAGATTTTCCATAAAGGAATTTTATGCCATTCTGAATGTTAAGAGACCTCAACGGGGGACCAAAATAGAAATTTTTTTATGGTTACCCACAAAATTGCACTTGTCAATTTTATGGGATAACATGTCCTAGAAGGATAAAATTTTCAAATTAGGCCGTGCCCCCACCCAAGGGAAAAAGTTAGCATTTGAGCCTAAGTCAAAACTAAAGTAGGGAGTCAAAGAAAAAGGTGAAAATTTTCATCCAAAAAGAACAAAGATAAAGATGGAAGAGGATTCACCTAGCCAACCAAGGGGTGCCATGTATCCAAGCAGAGCTTCAAGACCGCATGAGTTTTCTAAGTTTCACATTTTTGCAGAAAGCTGAAAAGATGAATTGCTGACCCACCATCCCAATTTTTACTCTAATCTAACTACTACGTGTCCTGTATCAAAAAGGGGACTCATTTTTCAAAATGTCTTTCTACCCACTTGTATAGACACAAATTTTGAGAGGGCATATCTTTCAAATCAGGGCTTGAAATATTACGAATCTGACACCGTTGGAAATATCTCAGCATTGCCCACACCATGGTGATCTGAAACTTTAAGTTATGGAGGCCCTGATAGCTTAAAATTTGAGAAAACATCTTCAGGCCTTAAATACACGATCCGTTCATCTCAACAACCAAATGAGATTCGATCTGCTCCATTGTTTCTCCCTTCTTCGAGGTGCTGAACCAGAGATTGATGCAGTCAAGATGGATTTGGGGGTAGATTTTTCCAAAGTCATTAACAAAAGTGATTGAGCTTCAACATGTTTTTCCCGCTTCTCCCTCTTTATTTCTTCTCTCTGTTTGATTCTATAAATGTAGGGGCTAGACTCATTGTAAAGGCTTGGAATTTCTTTGTTTTGTAGGCTCCCTCCTCCTCCTAGCAAAGGAATTTGAGGGGTTTAGTCCTTTCATTAAAATTGCAATATGTTTCTTCCTTTTGGCTACTTTGTAATGAACTGTATCAATCCATAGAGCAATAAAACACATCTGTGATCGATTTTAGATCCTTTCTTTCCTCTTTTTCTTTCATCTGTTCTTCTATTACAAATCTCTCTATCTATGCTTGTTCATTGTATGCATTTTTTTGATTTGTGTCTATTAGTAAAATAAGTGTTCATCATTCCTTTAGTGTATCACCTTGTTGTTAGTCATTTATTATATCCTAACCCCCATTTTACCCTTGTCTCCTTGGCAAGTTTTAGGATTAGGTATAGAAATAGATCCTCTACAAATTCTCATGTATGCACCTAAATAGAGGGATAGGAACCAACCTTTAATCTGGAGAGCTTTCCCACTTTTGCAAGGTCCCACACCTTTGGGAAAGTTCAATGTTATGCAATCACACTAGATGATTTTGCCTTAGAAAATCATAGTTTTAGAATTCATTTGGGGGTGCCATGATTTTTCACAAATAGTTTTGGCACACCTGGTGGGACAGAGAAGTCTCTATCTCGTTACAGTAAGGTTGATGTGTACTTGCTGTGATTCTAACTTTTAAGAAGTTTTAAAACTGCACATATGGCGACTTGAAAAGAAATAAATCCACTTGTTTTAGTAGTCCAAGCAAGTTCATGAGAAGAATACAAACATGGTCAAGGACCATAGAAGAAGCATTATTTGTCTATCTAGACTTATCCCTAGATAGAGGGAGGGAAGGAAGAAGAGCCCAAAGGTCTCTTTCTCCACCAAATAGGTCCCTATCAAAACCTCCCCCCGAAATACAATTCTCTCAATCAAGAGGGGTGCTTAGGCCGATCAGGATGGCTCAGCGAAATCCTTATGTCAACTTCATCGGCAGTAGCCCACTTTCTTTGAATGCAAAAAATCTGGTACCAATAGCAGCATTAAAAAGAATCCCATATTTCATTGGTGAGAACCAAACTTCTCATGGTGATCATGTCCAAGATATTGAAAATGTTTGGACGATCGAAAAAATCCATGAGGTGGACATTGCAGTCAATTTTCTAGCATCCTCACTCAGGGTTAAGGCTTCACAATGGTTTAGGAGTTTAGGAGCAGGATCGATTAAAAATTGAAATCAGTTGTGCATAGCTCTTCATGACTAGTTTTGAGAAAAGGGTGATAACTTGTATTTATTGGACTAGTTGACGATGATAAAGAGATACCCAAATGAGCAACTGAAGGAATTCAACCACAAATTTCAGCAAACCTAGGATAGGATTCCAGTAGTAGTAAACTCCACTAATGAAGGTGCCTTCTTATAATTTTTTAGGGCTTTAAATTCTGACATTTCTTTGATGATTCAGTCAATGGGGGGCACAACCTTACCTGCAGCCTATATCCTTTCCATAGGAGCTACGAACCATTTGATTCGAGCTGGTAAAATTGCTCCTAGGACATCCATACCTCTATACGCTGAGTTAGGAAACCCAGATACTAGCGAAACGCCAACATTAGCCCCTGTACCTACCCCCAGGAGTTAAATCTTAGCTGAAGCCTCCACATCATCATTTGACACCTCTAAGGAACTCTAGGAAGTCATGAAACAACTTCAGAACTTGGGGAATGAGTTAGTAACCATCAAAAGGAAATAATCTCAAAGATCTAGGACGTATCAGTCTTAGGCTTAGTCTCAAGGTCAGTAGCAGACTAGACCCTAGTATCAACAAAATAGACCACCACCTTAAAGTGTAAATTAGAGCTAGAACCAACGACAACCCCAAGCTACTAGACCTTTTAGGCCATATGATCCAAACATAGCTTCAACATCAAGGGCATTAGTTTCGGCACAGAATAATATGGCACAAGAATATGATTGTTTTTTCCCATGTGATTAGCCACATAACCAATCAATGTGCTTTAATGGTGCACTTAATCAGGCCTTGATAGTGTAACCCAGTATGGTGCCACAAGAGCCTTGTGAAGAGGGAGATCAGCAGTAAGGAGCTCAACAAGGTAGACCCCCAAATGAAACTATGCTAGTAAATTTGTAGGCTAAAGACTTTTGTGGAATGAATCAGTTCCCTTGTCAAGGTGTGGTTGTGAATACATGGTCCAAAAGGAGAAATATTGGAGAGGGCCAACCACTGAACTTAGGTGACCGTCAACCTTCCATCACTCCACAATGTCCTATTTCTCCAAATATAACTCCCAACATGCAGAACCAATCCAAGCCACCTTCCAAATCCAATCAGGCACTGGTTGTAACAACCCATGTGCAAGAAAGAAATGTGTCTGGGAAGGGGTAGTAAAAGGATGGCTCATTCAATATTATTGACTAAATGAAGAGGATAAATGTGAACATTTCACTATGTGAGTCACTAGCCATTCCAAGGTAGAGGGATCTGTTGCAGACTGCCATGCAGAATTGGTCAAGTTCAAACCAACCCCCTAACCAGTAAGAGAGAGTGCTTGCCAATGCAGTTCAACCTTGGAGGAACCAAGGAGAACAAAAAGGTAAGAACCTAAGACCACCATTCTATGTTTCTTTGATTATTGGAGAATTTTTTTTACACAATTGTATGATTGATTCTAGGGCCAGTAGCTCTATAATGCCCAAGCAAATAGTTGATCAACTGGGACTCCAATATGAAGTCATCTATAGAGGGGTAGTGCATCTAGATGGGATAGTAGTGATAACTGTTGGAATCATCAAGGATCTCAACCTCACTCTTCATGCCTACCCCAAAGTAATTGTTTTGTAAAACGCGTCAATCATAGATTTTCCACCACATTTTGCTTTGTGTCTGTCTAGGGATTTCTCTACCAAAATTGGAGGTTATCTGTTTGCTGATTGGTCACATATGCTCTTTAGAACAAGGTATGGGGAAAAAGTCACAATCATATTTGAACCCATTGTTGATTACCATATTAAACCTCATGTGCCTAACCAAATCAATGCTAATTACTCAGATTTTGACCAATAATACCTCCTACGTGCTTGTGAGACAAATACCAACATGGGATGTATACTAGACTTGACTGATGATGAGTGGGAAAATAAAAGTCATGATTTTGACCCCTATAGGGAAATGGAAGAATCCGAGCTAGGTGTATACTACCTACATAAAGAAAATCATCCTCTTCATGACCTAATCAAGCTAGAATATAAATATGAAAATGAGATATGGAAACTGTTCTTTGATGGCTCAAGGAGTAGATAAGGGGCTGGAGGAGGAACTATGATTGTGTACCCCACAGGTATGAAATATTATTCATCCTTCATATTTCAATTTTCCTACTCAAACAACACTACTAAATATGAAGCTTTGGTCCAAGGTCTTGATTGGGAAAGGAAGCAAGGAATCAAGAAATTGTAAGTGTTTGGTGACAGTGAACTCATGGCCAACCAAGTCAGAGGACTTAATACTGTCAAGAATGACCTGGTCAAGAGCTATAAGAGTAGGGTATGGGATCGCATGGAGGATTTTGAAGAATTAAGCATTGTGTCCATACCCAGGAAGGAGAATGAGGCTACTGATAGGCTTGCATTAGTTGGAGCAACGTTTTATATGGTCGAAAAAAATCAAAAGAGATAAGGAACAACCACATATCCATGTAGTTGTGAGGCCAGCAGTGCCAGATAAAAACACATGCTGGTAGGTGTTTGAGAATGATCAGCAGATCATTATTTTTTTGTAATAATAAGTTGAGTTCTCAGCTAGAAATCAAAGTAGATTAGAGGAGAAATACGGGAATCAGATAGTATAGCTGAATACAAACAATCTCCCCAAAGGATTAGTGACATTGGAGTCTATTTTCAATTCTAATGATCAATTTGGAAAAGAGAAGGCTAAGATATAGATCAAAGGAGAAGATTCAGAGTCAATCCCAGTTGGAGAAGACAAAACACTTAAAATTGAAAAAGTGGCCACTAAGAAAGAAAGATATGAATTTATACAAATTTTCCAAGAATTTCCAGATGTGTATTCTTGGAGATATGAAGACCTAAGAGGGTTCAATCCAAAACTAGCACAACACACAATCAAAATATATCCAATTACTTAGCCCATCAGGAAAAAGCAAAGACCAGTTAACCCACACATTGAGCCTCTAATGAAGAAGGAACTAAAAAAGATGATAGAGGTAAGTATCATATTTCCAACCAAACACTCAAGTTGGGTTGCAAACCTAGTCCCAGTCAGAAAGAAAAATGGAGAGATTAGGTTGTGTGTAGATTTTTGATACTTGAACAGAGCCTCCCTAAAAGGTCACTACCCACTCCCTTTAATGGAGTAGATCTTGTAAGTAGTGTCTAGGTCAGAGATATTCTCCCTCCTAGATGGCTACTCAAGGTAAAACTAGATCATGGTGAAAGAAGATGATCAATTCAAAACAACTTTCACCACCAAATGGGGGCACCTATGCCTATAGGAAAATGCCATTTGGACTATCCAATGTCAAAGCCACTTTTCAAAGGGTAATGGATATGGATTTCAAAGGGCTGATTAATAGAATAGTAATGATCTATTTGGATGACATTACAATGTTTTCCAAAAATGTAACAGACCATTTTTTCCACCTAAGGTAGGTGTTTCAAAGGTGTAGGAGTTTTGGGGTATCATTGAACCCTAAAAACTACATATTCTTGGCCCATGAGGGTAGGCTTTTAGGCCATATTGTATCAAAAGAGGGATTGGCAATCGACTTAGAGAGATTTGAAGCAATAAGAGTGTTGCCATTACCAAGCCACAAGAAGGATCTTCAGAGTTTCTTGGGAAAAATCAATCTCATCCTTAAGTTTATGCCAAACATTTCTACGCTTGTTAATTCAATAACGTTGATGCTCAAGAAGAGTTTGACATTTACATGGACAAATGAAGGAAAGGAAAGCTTTGAGGCCATTTAAGAACCTATATCACAAGCCCCAACTCTTGTCAATCTATATTTCTCTAAAGACTTCATATTGTATTCCTTTGGTGACAGTGACACAATTTCTACAATCTTGGTATAGGAAAACGAAGAAGGTACAAAATAGTCAATTGCTTTCTTTAGTCAAGGTCTAGAAGACTATGAAGTGAAATAATCCTTCATCGAAAAGCAAGTCTTGGTAGTAACCAGAGTATTAAAGAAGTTTAATCATTTGGTGTCAAATAATAAAATCTAATTGTTGGTATCCCATGTAGCAGTTAAAGAATTTCTTCTCAGCAACAGAATGAATGAAAAACGTGAAGGATGGATCACTCGTGTCATGGAATATGACATTGAGATCAAGGTCACTAAGCTAGTCCATGGGAAGGGGTTGTGTGAACAACTAGCCTCAAGTCAACAGGGTGAAGTAGACAGTGAAAAAGAGGTTGTTTTGGTTCTACAAGATAATGAAGAAAAAGGAAGTGATGATGTACCTGCTCCTAGTTGGACTCAAGACATGGTACACTTCCTCAAAATAGGCATGTGTCTTCATGGGATGAATAAAGCAAATAGGATGCATTTAATGTTACATGCCATCACATATGTTCTTATTGATAGTGTCTTGTTCAAAAGGGACATTAACGGAATTCTACTAAGATGTATTGAAGAAGATCAGGTTAAGAGAGTGCTACCAGAATTCCATGTCAAAACAGCTAGAGGCCATTTTTATACGAAGGTGTCAACACTTAAAATCATGAAAGTAGGTTATTATTGGCCTAGAGTGTTTAGTGACTGCTATGCATGGATCAAAAAGTGCAAGAATTGTGCATTTTTCAAAGGAAGAGAAAGGCTAGTAGCACTTCCATTACACCCAATCTCAGTTGACCAACCTTTCATGCAATGGGGATTGGAATTCAATGGAGTTATCAATCTAAATTCAATCCAACACTATAAATGGATTCTGATAGCAACAGACTACTTCACCAAGTGGACCAAGGCGAGGTAGCACTCAAGGAAGCTAATAATTCTAGTATACTAGATTTATATAAAGAAATAATGACCATATTTGGAGTGCCAACCACCATTATATCATACAATGCATTGGCATTCATAGGTTCTAAGATCACAGGATGGGATGTTAAGAATGGGACTTGAGCACTTCATCAAACTATTACCCACAAGGTAATGGCCAAGCTGAGTCCACAAACAAGAACTTGCTAAAGAAACTCTTGATGAGAATAAGAGGACCTGGCACACAAATCTCAAATTGGCCTTATGGGATGATAGGATAAACACCTAAGAGATCTATAGGCAGCTCTCCATTCAAAATTTTCTATGGGAAGGAGGCGGTGTTTCCTATATCACTTGAGTTGCCAACATTGAAGTTCATAAAGGAGCTGGAGATGTCTAAATTTGAACCAATGGAGGCTAGGTATGCAGAACTGATAGAATTGGAAGAAACTGGGGAGCAAGCAATCCAAACAATAGAAAAGAATCAAGCCTCAATCAAGAGATTCTTTGACAAGAAGGAAAAATCAAGAACCTTCCAAGAAGGAGACCTTGTTTTGAAATGGGATGCAGATCGAGCAAAACTGGGAAGGCATTCCAAGTTTGATGCCATTTGGAGTGGCCCTTACATGCTCATGAAATGTAAGAGTATCAATATTTTCCAATAGTCTACATTAGAGGGTGAAGAGTTACAAATTCTAGTGAATGGCATCTATCTTAAGAATTGCTACTAAAAGGGAGGTCTTGCCCTATATATATTACTTTAGTTTCTCTTTCCTCTAAGTGCTTGTGTACATCACATTTCTGTAGTGTAGGTTCCTTTTCTACTAAGTTCTTTGCATGCTATGTATGTTCTATTTAGAGCATGTATGATTTCATTTTGTATATATTCATGGTGCTAATTTTTTTGGTCTTACTTAGTTCATTCAGAAAGAAAAATAAGGCCCCAAGTCAAAAAAAAAAAATTCTACTCTTAGAAACCTTCATTTTGAGTTTTCTTATGAGAATTGAGAGTACAAATAGAAGGGATCATGAATCAAAAGTAGAATTAGTATCAGATTATCATTCTCAATTCCATGCCCAATGGATATGACAAGGCAATTGGTCTTTCATCTAGCAGACATATACCCCTATGACTTAGGAAATTGTTATGCATATTTCACCCCTGGGTCAAAATTGTGTCAACTATGACCCCACATAGAAAGAACATGAGAAAACTCATACGGATCTGTAAATGGTTGTAGAGGAACTCAAAAAATGGAGTGACGGGGGACAACAAAGAAAAAAGGGGACCCTGTGTAAAAGAAATGACTTTGTCAATCCATTTCCGTGTCTCGAATCCATTTCCAAGTTACATGTAGACTCAATAATGGAATAACAGGGTCAGAAAAGAAGGGGCAATGTTGTAAAGAAACTAGGAGCAAGAAAGAGAAGAAACAAGAAAGATCCAAAATCCTCAAGCTCGAAACCATTTAGGAAAGGATCCAAAATTGACTAAGTATAGAGGAGACAGTGGAAGGGACCACATGTCCTAATGGTGCTTCTCCAAAGGTGAATTCAAAATGGGAAGCCTGAACGAGGACCAGGCTTCCATGCATCCAGAAACCAAAATGATTGTGAGGCCGTTGAAAAGTCTTCAACTAAGAAAGAAGGAGCCAAGTGTTGGCTTGGCATGAATCTAGAAAGGAAACCCAGAGCAGACACTCAAACTTGCGCCAACCCTCCACGTAGTAGATAGTCAAACAGGGTCAAAAGGTGAACAACACAAGCCTCAAAATTGGCTAAGTATGAAAGTGTAAGTGGAGAATGCCAAATGTGAGTGTGGCGCATCCCCAAGAGTTAGTCCCAGAGTGGAGACCAAAACAAGTGCACACTCGCCACTTAGCCCAAAGTCTAAAAGGAAATATCAACCATTGAAAATTCCACTAACCAGCGAAATCTGACAAGTGTCAACCCAACGCTCCTTCAAAGGAAAATTTTGAATCAGGCTTTCAAGCAAGCACGGTGCCTCCACGTGTCCCAATCTCAGAAAGGGGAAGAGTCAGTTGAATAGTCAATGCATGGGACAAGCCAGTAGAGGCTTTCAAGTGTCTAAATGGCACTAATTCAAGGATTGAATGAAGGGAGTCTTTCCAAATGAGTGCTAGGCTGCCACGTGTCCCAGATCAAAAGATATACCTTTCCCAAGGGAAAAATTCAGCGTTTAGGCCCGAGTCAAGGAAAGAAGGCCATCAGGGAGAAAGTTGGTTTCTTTCCATTTGTTGTCCCACAAGGATAAAAGTTGTAAATTAGGCCGCACCCTTACCCAAGGGAAAAATTCAACATTTGAGCTTGAGTCAAAACCGAAGCGGGGAGTCAGAGGAAAAGGTGAAAATTTTCCTTTTGTCTAAAAATCACAAAGATAAAGATGGAAGTGCATTCCCCTAGCCAACCAAGGGGTGCCACGTATCCAAGGGGGGCTTCAAGGCCATGAGAGTTTTCTGATTTTGGCATATTTACAGAAAGGGAAAAACATAAATTATGGACCCGTCAACATGATTTTTACTCTAATCTAACTGCCACATGTCCCCGTATCAAAAAGGGGAACCAATTTTCAAACTGTCTTCCCGCCCTTTGTACGGACTCGATACAAATTTCAAAGGGGCATATATTTCGACTCAGGGCTTGAAATATTGTGAATCTGACACCATTGGAAAGATATTGGCTTCGCCTACACCATGGCAATCTGAAACTTTAAGTTATGGAGGCCCTAGTTTGTTAAAAATGAAAAAAACCATATTTTGGTCTTTAATACAGGATCCATTCGTCTCAACAACTAGATCAGATTCGATCTACTCTATCATTTCTCCCTTCTTCGAGGTGCTGAACTAGATATTGATGCAGTCAAGATGGATTTGGGGGTAAATTTTTCCAGAGGCATTAACAACAGTGATTGAGATTCAACCTATTTTTCCTGATTCTCCCTCTTTCTTTCTTCTCTCTATTTGAGTCTATAAATGTAGGGGCGAGACTCACTGTAAAGGCTTGGACATTTTTTGTTTTTCATGCTCCATCCTCCTCCTGGCAAAGGAATTTGTGGGGTTCAGGCCATCCATTAAAATCACAATATGTTTCTTCCTTTTGGTTACTTTATAATGAACTATATCAATCTACAGAGCAATAAAAGATGTTTGTGATCGATTTTAGATCCTTTCTTGTGTCTTTTTATATCATCTGGTCTTCCATTATACATCTAGCTATATGTGTTTGTTCATTGTACATAATTTTTTGGTTTGTGTCTATTACCAAAATAATTGTTCATCATTCCTTCGGTGCATCACCTTGTAGTTAGTCATTTCTTATTTCATAACCCCCTTTTTACCCCTGTCTCCTTGGCAAGTTTTAGGATTAGGTATAGAGATGGATCCTCTGCAAGTTCTCATGTATGCACATAAATACAGGGATAGGAACCAGCCTTTAATTTGGAGAGTTTTCCCACTTTTTCAAGGTCCCACACCTTGGGGAAAGTTTAATGTTATGCAATCACACCAGATGATTCTACCTTAGAAAAGTAAATTTTTAGAACTCATTTGGGGGTGTGGTGATTTCACACTAATAGGTGCTTATCGGGAAAATTTATGGAAGGAGAGTAACACTATACCTCTCTCCCCTACACTTTCTCACTTGGCATGTGATCACTCAAAAAATTTGTATTTGGTGTGAGATCACCAAAAAAGCTCACACTAGGTGTGAGATCGCCCACACAAATTTCTCTTAGATTGATATAACCCAAAAAAACTATCTCTCAACACTATTTTAGGATTTTTTTTCTACAATTTATAGTCTTATACATCAGGTGTATACTTTCTTGTACACACTTTTACATAATCTTATATATCTATGCACTTTTTTTCTTTCATTTATCATATACAAGAATTTGAATACATTCTTTCTCTTCTTTTGCAAGTCCATCCTTATAATGAGTAGCAATAATAAGAATAAAAAATAGGTACAACTTAATGCATACACTTCACCCCTAGGGTTAATTTCCTTTTGTAGTCTCCAAACTTCACTTTTTATCATTCCACGCTTCCCTTGTCCAATCAGCATGCATTTTTCCATGCACTATACATGGTTATCAAGTAAGCATCTTATATCTACTTTATGTTATCAAGTATACACTCAACAACATAAAGTAGGGGAAAATGTAGACACAAAATCACACATTTAGGTACATTTCTAGGTCCTAAAAGCATACTAACATTTATAATTCCTAAGTAAGGAAACTAGTTGTTGACAACTATCTTTGGCCTCTTTTATCTGTTTCTTACTTTTGATTGGTTCTTGCACACCCTAGATCCTAGTCATAACTTTACTTTTTTATCTTCGATGGCTTTGGACACTAGCACCTAGCTAGGATTACAATGCATGAGTGCTCCTGTCCCCTCTAGGAGCCCTTGACCCTTTCTTACTTTACTCACTCCTTTTGGGTCTCGTTTATATTTTGGTCATCTTTTTCACTTATGGTTTGACCTTCCAATTGTCAATTATGAAATCCAATCAAGGGAATCATATAAATACATAGTTATATGTTCAAAATGAAGGACCAAGAACTAATAATTTCTACTAACACCTAAGGTTGCATCCAAAAGGAACCTAAAACACTCTAAAGAACCCATATATCATCCATTCAATTGATAAGGGACTGCATCAATTCTTCATAAACTCCATAGGAAGGGAAATTTCATTCTATTCCATCCACACATGCTATACATTTCTATATTCTAGCTATAACCAACTATTAATGAAACTTGCAAAATGGCACCCTAGGACACAGTTTCTACATGCACTCACAACAACTACACTTAATTTGCAATGTATTGTAGTACTCGGTTGTAAGTTCAATCTTGGGGTCACCATAAGGGTTAGTACGAGTCCCCATTTTACATTTTTTTATATTTGATGTGGTTTTTGGGGCTGTGTAGATGAAATGTTCTTTTTCAGGTTACAAATACCTTTAACGATCAAATAGTGACACACATGCGATCAAAAGGGAATGTTTGTGATACTTGTGCGACACATTAAAAAACATATTTTGACCATCTGCACAGTCATAAGTACCCAAATGAGGTCTTCAATGCTAAGGTGCTCATGTCCAGTTCTTTTCATGGCTTGGAGAATTTATACTAAGTAGTAACCAAACCCTTCCAATTCTATTCCTCACTTTTCCAAGTCCAGATCAACTTCGAATCAAGTGTAAATAAGCTAATTTCTCTTTGCTTCTTCTTTACCTAGGGTTTCAAATATTACATGATTTATTTCCTATTTAAATTTTGTATTTTATCATTTAGTATCATACGTGACTCTGAAATATTAAAATTTAATCCAAATTAAATTAAATTATAGTAGTAAGGGAAGACCTAGAAATTTTACCCAAATGTGAAGGGTAAAAAAGGAGAGCATTAAAGTGTTTATTAACAAGTACGTGATCCCTTAGACCCCATACAAATTATGAATTAAATAATTATCTTTGCAAGATTATAAGAAAACAATGAAATAAGATCTAGAGAAGGGATAAATTTCAAACTTACCCTTGATTCTAGAGCTCCATTTTTGGATCTGTGAAAGCTTTGGATAGAAGTTATTAAAGTGACAAATGAGTCCAAAATTTCCATAATCTTCTTCAAGATCCAATTTTTTTTGCATTATTTCCTCCTCAAGTTATCATATATGGGGTCATCATCTTTAACAAACTTGTCACCCAAGGTTCCTCCTTTTCCATTTTTCAAATAGATATTGTAAAATATTTAATACAAGTGGTTTCCACATGATTTTATCGAGACTGGCCTGCATAATTATATGCCTAAGATATGTCCTTAGCAATAGAAAACCAGCATTCCTTCTTCCGCCTCCAATGTATCCATAGTCCTTGTAACTCTTCCTTAATCGATGTGAGTAGGGTTAGGTTTAGGACTCAACCACTCATGTTTCCAGCTACATCCTACAATACCATAATCATCCCCTACATCTCTTCCTCTAGCAACATGACTCAGGCTATGGTTACCTTTAGGAATAGGAAGCATTATGGCTATGAATGAAATTAAAAATAATTAGATTTAATTATTATTAAAAATAGTAGTTGTTTTCTTTTTTTGATGATTATGTTTTTTTTGGAAAAAGGATATGACTATGAAAATCCATAAATACATGTAATGGGTGAATAATTTTAATAATAAGAGGTATTGGAAAAAAAAGTATCTAATATTCTTTTGGGATATTTATAGAAAGTGTTGACAATTTTTGGTCATCATCAGAAAGGGGTATACTTTTTGTTTAAGATTCTTAGGTTCATTGGTAAATTGAGAAAACACACAACTAATAACAATCTTGGAATGATGTTCCATGATGCTCGTTCCTCATATTTGAAGCCATTCCAGTGGTTGTCTTTGCATAGATCATGTGATAACCACTCATGAATACTGCAGAGTCCTGAAATAGGTGGGAGGGGTGTTAAACATCATAAATTAAAAGGCTAGGACAATAAGTATTCACGATACCGATTTCAAGTATCAAAAGAGAGTATAGTTGCAGGGGTGATCACTTGTTCATTTACCAGTTTTAGATTATTGGAAAAGGTACAAATAATTTACCATTTATTCCTTATGATTTTAGACAAATTTATCCATCTCGATCTCCTATCTCTTTGCTAATACTCCATCTTGATCCACTGTTGCACCATATCTGAGAAGAGAGAAAAGAAAATGATATTAGAGATTTAGTTTTTATCACTCTCTTTTATTTCCATCTTCTAATGTATGTGCATTCTAATAAGCAAGTTACAAAAATTGAAGAATATCTAATTCTGGGTATTCAAAAGTGAAAATATTTTAAGTACAGATCATGTAGAAGATCACATAATACAATGAATAGATTTAATGCAAGTACAAGAAGAACAAATTTACATTTTAGAAAAGATCCATTTAGAGTTACAAAATATGAACATCCAGCTAGAAATACGTAACAAGAAGGTACACATTTTCACGTACATAATTGTAACTTGTTCATCAAATTTTTAGACAATATGTGCTTCATAAATTGAAGGAAAGTGAGAGTTCAGTTTTCCAATAACAAAGCAACATAACTCTTCATTTTACAATTTACAAGTACAATTCTAAGGAAACAATGATTTCCATATTTTTGAATATGATCGTACTAGTACAAATTTAAATTTCAAAGGAGAGACATTACACCCAATCATTCATAAACATTACATAGAAATTAAAAATAACAATTATCTTGGGAAATTTTTTTTATCAAACCAAGCAAACTTCCAAAATAGGTTCTTCAACCATGTATTTTTAAAAGGAAAATGTTTTCAGATGATATGAAAAAATCTCATCATAACAATGTTGATTTAAAAAATATAAAAAAATTCATGGTTTCAGATACTCAATCTCAGAATATTCATTTAAATGACAACCATCTAGCAACAAGTACAACTCCTTTTCCATCAACTATCATGTAACTCGATGCAAAAATATTTTTGCAAGATTAAATGGAAAGACAACAATATTTTTGGCACACTTTAGTGTGCATTTCATGATGGTACATAGGTTTAATGAAAAATATTATTATATTCAAAACATGTGAATTCCATGGTAAATGATCAAAACAAAAGTAGTAATCACCTCACCAAGTACAAATTTCTAAATGAAATAGTTTTCCTCTGTTTGCAAAGTATAATTTATTGCAAACAATTGACTGATTTTCATTATACATTACAACAAATCATAAATTTTGGTATTTTTAATAAAACCCCAAGTTATTTTCTAGGATTACCTGGTTAAGATGAATGCAAAATCCAAAAATAAGGACTAACATCTCACACTAGTACAAAATGCACAAAAACGGTTCTGATATTCGAATATTCATGAATAATGATAATCATGTATGCATCCTTTAGCAGCACATTACAACTTCATATTTGATTTCTTTCACAACATAAGAGTAGTTTTCCAAAGAAAAATTTCAGCTATGATAGAATTTTGATGGTCCCCAATTAAACATTCAAATTTTTTTAAAGTGTTGTAGTTATAGAGAGTGCATTTCCTGAATTTTTTTAATTATTGTTAAATTGTTTTTAGGAGGGACCATGCACTAAAAATAAGAAGGTTGAAAAACCAGATTTACAAAAAAACATGAGTGGATTATTTACAAGCGTTGACCAAAACCTAGAGAAAAAGGGCCTAAAATATAATATAGCAATTAAGAACAAAATAAGCGAGCATCCTGCCAAAGTAAAGCATGAAAATAACAACATTACATGACAACTGCAGATCCAAAACCACATTAAAACAACAAAAATAGAAAAAAAGGAGAAAAAAATATCTTCAAAGAATCATCCCTTGTCCAAAATGATGGTGGGTTTGGGTTTGGTTTGTCCTTTCTTTCTCATGTCCACCACCATCTACTCCTCTTTATCTTCTTCCGCAAAGATTGGAAGAAAAAATTCAAGAGTCTTGATAGGAATGTGATCCTAAATGAGTAACTAGGAACAATCATCATAGATTAGGAAGTGACCTCTTTGTAGTTGGAATCTCATGCTATTCTTGCAGAGTCAAGAGGATTAGAAAGTGTGTTTGGTTGCTCCCTTTTTGGATGATTTAGGATATCTTCATTGGAAGGGGGAATTTATTTCTTTGATGAGCTCTCCTCAACCAAATATTAATGGGGACTAACAGTGAGATGTTTAGGAAGACATTCCTTACACCACGCTTGTTTTTCATTTCACTTACGTCTAGAGTGCTCACAGTCATCTAAAAGATGCCCCAGTTGAAATTGTCACTGACATCTTAAGGCTATATTCTCATAGTCGATCCTCTTTAACCAATGCTCATCACTGATTTTCATTCTAAATTCTGTTGGAAGGTCTTGAGAGGTGTCAAGATCTACCAATATTGTAGCATAAGTTGTATGAATTTTTTTAATTAAGGGTAAATTTTTTTTACTGGGATCTTACCCAGGTACAAAAGACCTAAAAGCCTATATTAGGTAATGACCTACATTGTTTGATTTGTTGAGGTATGGAGTTTAAATTGCTTTAAAAATATCATGCTATATGAACTTTCTAGAATACACAGTAACGAACGTTAGTCGGGTTACCTCCGTTGGTCACCTGGGGACCGACATCAGTCAAATAAGTAGGAATCAGTATCAGTTAGGGTAACTGACATCAGTTACTTGTGCATGATTGCTTTTATTTAATTCACAAGGATTAGATCTAACGTTTGATTAAAAGGTGATCTAACGGTTGTAATTACATAGCTAAGTTTACCTAAGTATGTATATGCTTATATAAGCTATAAAGTTGGGATTATAAGAGATATTTTGATCATAATTGTAAGAAGGGATTCTTGGAGAGAGAAAATAAGAATCTTGTGAAGAAGAAAGTACTGTACATCCAAGAGGTGTGGAAGATTTTAGATCTTCATTGTATATCCTTTGTAAATATTTGAATAATATATTGGTTGTTTTTTGGTTTGACGTATTCCACACTGGGTGAACCACATTATATCTTGTGTATTTTTCTTTTGGTTTATTTCCATATTTATTGTTTATATGCTTAGATCTAAATATATATCAGTACAATTAGTGTGTTTAATCCCAAAAAATGGTATCAAATATTTTTTTTAGGTTTTTTTGTGTTGATAGATTTACTCACAGAGATATTTCTTATTGAGTGGGAGATACAACAATGGTAGAAGATGGAAAATACAAAGTTTAGAAATTGGACAGACGTAATTATCAATTATGGAAGATGCAGGTGGAATATTATCTGTATCACAAAAATCTATACTTACCGTTGGAAGAGAAGGCAAGACCTACAAAGATGACTAGTGAAGAATGGAAATGTCTAGATAGAAAGAATCTAGGATCTATAATATTGAGCATGACAACATATCTGGCTTCATATATTACAGAAGCAGCAACCACGGTAGAGTTGAGGAAATCTTTGGCTAATTTATATGAAAAACCTAGTGCTTCAAATAAAATTAATTTGATGAAGGAATTATTTAATTCAAATATGTAAGAAGGTGAATCTACATCACTTCATTTGATTGATTTCTGCTCCATTGTAAATCAATTAAAATTAGTTAATATTCTATTTGATGATGAAGTGAAATCAATTTTATTCTTATGATATTTTCCATATAGTTGGGATAACTTGGTAATGTATGTTAGTAATACAACATTTGCTACTAATATTTTAATGTTTGATGATGTAGTTAGTATAATCCTTAATGAATAAATACATAGGAAGAGTAAAAGAGAATCATAATCTAGTAATGCTTTGAATGTAGAAAGTAGGGGAAGGCAGAAGGAGAGAACTAAGAGAAAAAATAATGGGAAATCAAAATATAAGAATGGAAGATATAAGTCCAGAGGTAAAAGAATAACTTGTTGGAATTGTGGAAAGAAAGGACATGCAAAGAAGGATTGTTGGTTCAAGGAAAACAAAGAGAATGTAACAGAGAAAGGTAAAGAGGAAAATGTTGCATATTATAAGGTAATGCAAGATGCCCTTATTCTCTCCTTAGATAATAACATTGAATCATGTGTTTTATATTCAGGAGATTCTTTCCATGCTATCCATAATAATGCTTATTTTAGAAATTATGTCCACGGTAATTTTGGGCATGTTTATTTAGGAAATGATGAACTATGAAATATTATTGGTAAAGGAGAAGTTCATACAAAATTAAAGAATGGAAATACATGGATATTTAAATATGTGAGGCATGTGCCAAGCCTCAGGAGAAATCTAATTTATGTAGGAAAAATAGGTGAATCTAGTGGCATGGTTACATTCACAACTGAATCTTGGAAGATTAGAAGGAATCTTTTATTTTGGAAAGAGGAAAGAAGGTAAGAACATTTTATTTGTCTACCTGTATTACTAATTCATTTTCTATGCTATATACTTTAGATGTAGATGCAATCATGTGTCATAATTAAATAGGCCATATGAGTCAAAAAGAAATGTAGATCTTAAAGGCTAAGCGTTAGTTATCATATTTGAAAGACGTAGATCTTGATTTTTGTGAGAATTTTATATTTGGAAAGAAAAAGAGAGTGAGATTTCTCAAATTTGGGGCAACAAATAAGGAGAAAAAATTTGAGCTTGTGCACTCAGATGTGTAAGGACCAGGCTAGGTAGCTTCTCATGGAGGATCCCAATGTTATGTGACTTTCATTGATGATGCCACAAGAAAGGTATGAGTTTACTGTATTAAATGTAAATATGATGTTTTTGAGGCTTTTAAAATATGGAAAGCCCTTTATGGAAAATGAATCAAATTCAAAGTTAATTATTTTTAGATATGAAAATGGTCGTGAGTAATGTAATAAGGTTTTCAATGATTATTG
Source organism: Taxus chinensis (assembly GCA_019776745.2). NCBI lineage: Eukaryota > Viridiplantae > Streptophyta > Pinopsida > Cupressales > Taxaceae > Taxus > Taxus chinensis. The sequence goes on from CM034152.1 coordinate 689,040,488, forward strand.
TTTAGTGAATGGAATACACAAAGAAATAATAGTTCATAGAACACCACAGGAGAATCATGTTGTTGAAAGAATGAACAAGAAAATGATGGAATGTGCAAGAAGCATGAGGATACATACTTGATTGCCCTTGCAGTTTTGGGAAGAAGTAGTAGACATGATGGTTTATTTAATTAACTATAGGCCTTTAATTGTACTGGATGGTGGAATACAAGAAGAAGCTTGGACTAGAAAAGAGGTAGATATTTCTATTCCTAGAGTATTTGGTTAAGAAGTATTTATGCATGTTGATAAAGAAAATAGAAAGAAGTTGGATGCTAAATCCAAGAGATGTACTTTTATTGGTTATGGCTCTAGTGATTTCGGATTCTATTTTTGGGATTTAGATGATTCTAAGATTGTTAAGAGTCGTGACATTCAATGGAATGAAAAGAGAATGTATAGGGATCAATTTTTTGTACCCAAAGATGAACCGGTTGGAAAGTTTTTGGAAAAAACTCATTCTCATATTTAGAAACGACATATATAGGTATCGATTTTAGTAAGTCTAAACTAAAATTAGTTAAATAGAACCGACGTCGATCACTAGGACTGACATTAGCTAAAAAATAGTGTGATCAGCATCAGTTGGTTGAACCTACATCAACAAGAGGTGATAGGAGTCGGTCACTATCAGAGGTGGTTAATAATGTACATGACGTACATATTAAGCCTACGATACCCCAAATCTCAATGAGAAGGTCACAAATGGTAAGTAGACCTCTAGAAATGTGTACACCTTCCTTATCTTATTTATTATTGACTGATAGTGGTGAATCAAAGAGTTTTGAAGAAGCAATGCAAGATGAAACCCACAAGTAGTGGGAGCATGGCATGGATGATGAGATGGAATCCTTGGAAAGAAATTAGACATGAGATTTTGTTTGTCAGCAGGTAAAAGAACATTACAGAAAAAATAGGTTTATAGGATCAAGGAAGAAGAGGGTGGATATAAAAGATACAAGGAAAGGTTTGTAGTGAAAGGATTTACACAGAAATCAATTATTGATTTTGGTGATATATTTTTTCCTATAGTAAAAATGAATTCCATACGTAATATATTGAGTTTAGTTGAAGTAGAATATTTATATTTAGAGAAACTTGATAATTAGATGAATTTCTTCCATGTTCATTTGGAGGAAGAGATATATATGCATCAACCACTTGGATATGAATTCAAGGGTAAGGATAAATTTTTTTGCAGGTTGAAGAAGAGCTTGTATGAGCTCAAGAAATCCCGAAGGTAATGGTATATGAGGTTTGACAGTTCTATGCATGAGCATGGGTATATGAGATGTGAATCTGACCATTGTGTTTACTTCAAGAAGCTTGAAAATGGAAGCTATATTATTTTTTTATTGTTTGTGGATGATATGCTTATTGTAGGATCTAGTATACATGAAATTTTTGAGCTTAAAGAAAAATTAGCTCATACATCTGTAATGAAGGATTTAGGAGTTGTAAATAAAATCCTTAGCATGCAAATTCACAAAGACAGGAAGAATAAAAAATTGTGTTTGTTTCAGAAACATTGTATCAATAAGGTGTTAGAAAGGTTTAAAATGTAGAATTCAAAACTTGTAAGTACAACTATAGATGGACACTTTAAAATATGAAAATATAAATGTCCTACATCACATGACGAGTTCGAGTAAATGGCACTAGTTCCAGGTGCTTTAGCAGTTGGAAGTCTTATGTATGCTATGGTTTATACCAGACCAGACATTGCACACATAGTAGGAGTTGTGAGAAAATTTATGGCTAACCCAGGTAAATATATCTGGAAAGTATTCCAATGGATTCTCAAGTATTTGATAGGGACATCTAGCATGCAGTTAAGTTATGTAGGGTCAGATACTTATTTATGTGGCTATGTTGATTCAGATATGGCTGGAGATTTGGATATTAGGAGAAGCACTACATGATATGTATTCACAGTAGGTGGCAGGAAAGTTAGCTAGATTAATATATGGCATAAGGTTGAAAAGGAGCCATATGATTACAAATTGTATAGTAAAATTCAAAGTGTGATTCATCTGGAAAAAAATGTTAGGAAATTAATTATTAATGTTTACATTATAGTTTGGGTGGTTAGTAATATTGTTATAAACAATATTACATACTCAGATCATATTATTATTGTTGTACCTGTAAATCTATTAACGGGTTATTTGTTTGTATGGGTTCATATTTTATAGGATAATAGTTTTCTATTATGATGGCTATATATTAGCCTAATGTATTGCACAAGATATTGGGACGGTAAATATAATAATACAGAGAGTGATTTACCTGTGCAAATATGTAGCTGCTCCTTTATTTGGTACTAGAGAAAAATCCAGATGAGAGTCTTGTGAGAGGGACGAGAATGTAAAAGAATTTTTTTAACAGAGAACTCTTTCACTAGTGTGTTTCGTGCCATTACATGTGATTGGAGACTCAGCTGCGGACATCCCAAGGAGATCGATCATTCAACAAAATTTGGTATTTGATCTGTATCCATTTTGTAGGCATTTTGTTAAATCCGTATCCATTCACGAAATTTATCAGTCAAAGATAAAGGCGCAGATCCATATGATCCATTCAGTTTACATCGCCCAGCCTGCGACCTACCCTCTGTGATCTATTTTATCAAACATTCATAATAAAAGAACAGATAAAAGACGTGCGGCCATATACATATTTCGTGAGTTTTTACCAAGTCAGTGGTAGTCGTAGCGCCCATATCACAGGCAGTGCCAGCAAAGTCATCAGATGCATCGCAGAATGAAAAAACCAGCGCCAGCATAGACAAAGTAGCCAATGAAATGGCTACCATGGCTATATCCGATCGGACGTGTACTGGTGTTCATCTAATCCTGATCTGTCATTTTTGATTCGTTACTATTAACAACATATTCTTGGGGTTACAACTATCCACCATTCATTTTGACTGAACAACAGTATTTTGTGAAGGACTCTTTGCTGTCAGTTTAATTTTCTAGATTTTCCTCGCTAAATAAAAGCATTTGGAGTAAAATCTTAAAGATTTACTAAGTATCTGACCCGTGGTGTTGGTTTGGATTTAGATTTGGATATAGAGGCTTGGAAGTGGCGATGTTTGCACCGTTTGGAGATATTTTTTAAGCCAGGTTTATGGCATTCATACTCATTGGTGGAGCAAACCAATATAGAGCATATGATTTAGCTATGCGCATAACAGTTTACTTGATTTGATTCTGCAAAATCGCTTCATCACCATGCATTGAGTCGCATCCAGCTATAGATTAGGCAGATAAATAAAGGCAAGTATTTTTCCAATATTCAAAGGTATTTGTATTTCTTAGCAAAGCATACACATGTTATAGAGTTCAGGGAAATTATGGCTCTTAGTTACTCTTAACTAGCCTGTTGTAGTTTGTGAAAAATTGTTAAGTCTCTTTAATTAATTTTTACATGTTATTGCACAGATGCATTCTCGGTAGAATCTGACGCCCATATTGTGTGAAAATTCATAATGAATAAGTTGAGTCACATTGAAAAATTTGAAGGCAAAGATATTCATACCTGGCAAGTGCGGACTCAATTATTCCTAATCAACAAAGACTTATGGGATATTGTTGATGGAAAAGAAAAAAAACTGACAAATGCAGATGAAGCAATAAAATGGGACAGCAGAGATCGAAAGGCTATAGCAATTATCGGATTGGGTCTATAAGATGCTTATCTACATCATATAGACTTAAAAAAGTCCTCTCATACAATCTGGGTGACATTGAACAAGTTGTTTGGATCACAAATGGGAAGCGCAGTGATATCCTTAAAGCAAAGATTGTTTGGCCTCAAGATGAAAGAAGATGAGAGCATGGTGGAGCATATCAGTAAGTTTCGATCTATCTATAATCAACTTTCTGGCATAAAAGTAGATGTACCTGATGATGATGCTAAAGCAGTATTACTTAATAGCATGCCTTCATGTTATTCTAATATGGTCTTTACATTAAGCAAAATAAATCCAAGTCTAGAAGAACTTATTTCTTCTTTGTTAGATGAAGAAAAAAGAATTATGGTTGTTGAACCAGAGGAGACTGCAATGTTTGGCAGAAACAAGAAAGCATTTGGTAAGAAAATTCCCAAATACGGTTCAACCTCTAAAGGACCGAAGAAACAATTTACATGCTACTATTGTAAACAACATGGTCATATATCTAACAATTGCAGAAAAAGAGCACAAGACTTACTTGATGGGAAACTACAAGATAATGCCATGATTGTTGATGAAGAAGGAGAAAATGAAGAGGAAGAAAATACCGCACATCAAAGTGATGAAGATTTTCTCTTCTAGCTGATTTTTGACTGGAGGATGGAGGCATAGGAGGATGGAGGTCATTCAGCGTCCTCTCGTCAGTCGCCAACAACGGGGCCGCATGAAGTTGTGGTGATAGTGTGGGTGTGAGTTATCTTTCATTTCTGAATTGTAGTTTGTTGTGTGCAGTATGATTTCAGAGTTCCTGATTTGGTTTGAATAAGTGAAATGTTCACAATGAGGGGGGGAACATGGTCTCATTGTTCCATTTCCATTATGTTTTATTGTTTAGTTTTGGTAAGCAATATTTCCTACATGATTCCCTTTTGTAGTGACATTATATAATATTGATCAAAAGTATTGTAGCAATCATGATGTAAGGTTTTTGGTAAACCTGTAAAAACCAATTGTGTAAGGTTTTTGGTAAACCTGTAAAAACCAATTGTGTAAGGTTTTTGGTGATCCTGCAAAACCAAGTGTGAAAGGTTATTGGTACACCTACAAAACCATTTGGTAAGGTTGTTGGTAGAAGCCAAAGAAAACCATCAGTGGAAGAAATGTGCGTTGGCACATGTTCAAGTTTTGTGCAAGCCCAATGCTGCACATTTGTGGAGTTGATCATGAGCACACAGAGGTGGTAGGCTACAATCAGTAAACGAGATATGTTGTACCATGTAAACATTAAGGGGGGGAATGTTAGGAAATTAATTATTAATGTTTACATTATAGTTTGGGTGGTTAGTAATATTGTTATAAACAATATTACATACTTAGATCATATTATTATTATTGTACCCGTAAATCTATTAACGTGTTATTTGTTTGTATGGGTTCCTATTTTATAGGATACTAGTTTTCTATTATGATGACTATATATTAGCCTAATGTATTGCACAAGATATTGGGACAGTAAATATAATAATATAGAGAGTGATTTACCTGTGTAAATATGTAGCTGCTCCTTTAAAAAACTCAGTGTTTCATTCAAGAATGAAACATATTCAGTTGAGATATCACTTCATACGGCAGGTGTTGGAGGATGGGAAACTTAAACTAGAGAAAAATCATACAAATAAGAACCCCACAGATATGCTAATGAAGCCGTTGGAAAAGGATAATTTGTAGTTAAACTCCACTTCTATTGGTCTTCGAGTTTGAGACTTGAAGAGGAAGAAACATGCCAAGGAAAGGATCCAAGAATGGAGCTTTACAATATAGTGTAGCAATTTATCCCCAAGTGGGATATTTTTGAGTTATGGAGCTTAATTAATTCACAAATATCATGTTTTATGAACTTGTAGGAACTCATAGTAACCGGCATCGGTCGGGTGAACACCGTCGGTCACCTAGGGACCAACATCGGTCAAGCAAGTAGGAACCAATATTTATTATAGTAGCTGGCATTGGTTACCTGTGCATGATTACTTTTATTTAAGTCACCAGAATTAGATCTAACCTTTGATTAAAAGGTGATCTAATGGATGTAATTACATAGCTAAGTTTCCCTAAGTATGTATATGCTTATATAAGAGATAGAAATATTGGGTTACAAGAGATATTTTGACCATAATTATAAAAAGGAATTCTAGGAGAGACAAAAAAAGAATCTTGTGAGGAAGAAAGTATTTTGCATCCAAGAGAAATGCAAGATTACAAATCTTCATTGTATATCCTCTGTAAATCTTTGAATAAAATATTGGATATTTCTTGGTGGATGTAGCCTACACTGGGTGGACCATGTTATATCTTGTGTATTTTTCTTTTGGTTTATTTCTGTATTCATTGTTTGTATGCTTAGATCTAAATATATATATATATATCTTTATAAGTGGTGTGTTCAATCGCAACAAGAAAACTAGAAAGTGTGTTTTGTGGCTCCCTTATTGGATTATTTATGAATTCTTAATTAGAAGGGGGAGTTTCTTGCTTTGATGAGCTCTCCTCAACCAAATCTAAATGGGGACTAGCTGTGAGATGTTTAGGAAGAGATTCCTTACACCATGATTTTTTTTGTTTCACTTACGTCTGAAGTGCTTGAAGTCATCTCAAAGATGTCCCATTTGAGAGAGTCACCGACATCTGATGGCTAAACCCTCATATTCGATCCTCTGTAACCAATGTCTATCACTAATTTGCATTCTAAATTCTATTGGAAGGTCTTGAGAGGTGTCAAGATCTACCAATATTTTAGCTTAAGTTGTATGAATTTGTTTTTATTAAGGGTAAATATTTTTTGATTGGCATTGTATCGAGGTACAAAAGGCCTAAAATCCTAGATTAGGCAATGATGCACCAAACAAGAAACAACTTCATAGTAGCGACTAAACAACTAGGAAGGATAAAGAATTTTCTTAATGGAAGATTTTTTCTTGTTGTGACCTATTTTCCACCCATCCGCAATCTTCTCAAAAGGAGGAACAACTTCAATAGGTTCTATTGAAAGATATGTGTCTTGTTCTTGTGCAAAAAGAGGGAGAGTATTGTCCTTTTCCATTTTTAATAACTATTATATCCACAATTTTATTTTTTTTATTTACCAAAGTTACATTCTCCTTTTTTTCACCATTTGTAATTTAGATAATAGGGGTTTCAGGAATGACCTCTTCTCCCATGTCATCTATAAAATCAAGGTCGTTATAACCATTAAAGACCAAATACTTTGGGAGGGAATTTTTCCACCAATTACTTCTCTCTTTGTTACGATTATTCATTTCCCAATGAGCACCAGCATATCTTGCGAAGAAACACCTTCTGCAGATCTAAATGGTAAACCTTCGTAGTCTAAAGGTGGATTCTATGTTCTAGTTTGAACTTTAAGCTCAATGTTTGCAAGGAGGATTTGAGAGGTATCTCTCTCCACAAGAATTATAGAAAACATTGTATGGGTGAAATTAGTGGTTTGAGAATAAATATAAATAATATTACCTAAATCATTGGCAATGGAGATCAGGTAGTCTTAGTCTAAGAATTTGAGAGGTAAGTGACACAGCCTAATAAAAATTGGTTTACATGAGAAATATTTAATTATTGGGTTGAAAGAAGGGATCCATGGTTTTCTGACAAGGTTGTGTGATTCACAATTCCAAAGTTTATCAGCTATTTTTTCTTTATTACCTATAGAAGATAAAGCTACAATAAAAGTTCCTTTAACGTAAGGCTAAAGGTATAACCTTCAAGCAATTAGTGGAAGCCAAAACTTAGAGATCCAGTCATGGAGCACTAGTAGGGTAGGCCACAATTTGATTAATCTATAAATCAAGGAATGTTCCTCTTAGAAGATATTGAATTGGGTAACTTACTCCCAAGATGTGACACAAGGAGTAGTAGCAACACGATTCATAGGTTTGGAGGATTGGCTACCCTGCAGCTCATTCCTAAAGGTGTAGTTAACTATCTCAAAGGGGTGGAAATTCTTCCTAGGGTCTAATTCAGACTGAGGAATCCCATTCCCTAGAGAAGGGGAAGATTATAATAGAGGAGGAACAAAGAATGAGACACCAGATCCACCTATAAAGCACAGATTAGATGAGGTCATGAATAGGGCAGCATCTCTACCCAAAAAATCCTACAGATCCGATCCAGGGATGAACTTTAGACATGATGCAAAGACCACACCATATATTTTAGAGAGTACAGAAGGGTTTTAGTCTTGAGGATGAGGAATCCTGGTGTCAACGTCCTGACCAATTTTCTGATCACCGCCTCTACTACCAAAGTGAAAAGATTGTGGGATCTGCAGAGAAAAACCTATGACAAAAACAATGAACAAGACAACTTCAATATGGGATGGGGAAGTTATTTTAGGTCTTGGCACACCACTTTCGCCACCATTTCCATTTCTCTTAACATTTGCAGTCAGGCTCCCAATATCATTTCAATTAGGGATCACAACATCATTTTCCTTAGGGATTTCCATCATGTATCTCTAATGGTTTTTTTTAAGTTTTATGAATATTCTAAGAGGTTTTATCATTTGATTTTTCAAAATATCCTAAATTATCACTTACAACACCATGGCATGAGTTGTTCTAGAGTTGTAAAAGGAGTCCTGACAAGTGAACCCAAATAGGGTAAGTAACAAATGAGTATTTTAGAGGATCAAAAGTCAGATACTAAGGCTTGAACATAAGCCTACATTCACCCCAAATCCAAAATTGTTCATAATTTAAATCCCCTTCTTCAGGGGTTTCAAAGACAACAATGAAATAATATTTAGGACACAGATAAAGCTCGATCTTACCCTTAATCTTTTCCATCCATATTTGAGAAATCCAATCATGGAGAATAGATAGCTTAGGCCAGAACTTGTGAAATATGTAGATAAGGAAGCTTGGAGATATTCCCCTCCTCCTTGAGAACCTTTTCTAGCAGATCCTCCTCTATCTTCATCACCATAGTCTTCTACAAAGCTTGTAAAAACTTGCCTACATTTATGGCACTATCCTTTATCTCTCTTGAAACCACGATATCAGAGGAATTGGTCGAAAATCTAATCCACAACATATTAACCTCAAACTGAATAGGGGATGCGTGAGTATCATGATGTCAAGAAATAGTCCTACCACTATCAGATACCTTTTTCTTCAATTTATATCCAATTTTTGTCGCATCACTTATTGGGGACCTACAGAATATGGGAAATAATTCATCTTTGTTCCTACTAAAACCCTTTCCACCAACGTCCACTTCCTTCATATCAATATTTCTTCCATCTTCCTTACAAGAGGAAAATGAAGTGCCATTATGATTAGGGCTCGTGGGATTAGGGTTATAGAGAACTGCAATCACAATTATATTCTCAATTGCATTTCCTAAAATTCTAAAGCAAATGACCTCTAATTTTTTAGAGTGAAATAATTTAATGAATAAAGTCTCAAACAATATTTATAATCACATTACTCTATCATCTAGTACTATGTAGAACATTTGAGTTATAGGAACTAGTTGTAGTTATGAATATTTGGTCTTTCATCTATTAGAACTAGTAGATCAGGGTGAGTCCAAGTTCCAGTCATAGAGGAGAAAATCAAGATAAAAAATCAGAATTTATATTGCTTAAATGAAGAAAATTATTACCTTTCACAGTGATCTCATCATAGTCACACATCTAGGTAATTTGGGTAAACGTATAAATAACATCAATCCATGGGAAAGATAACCCTCCAATCTCAACCACGAGCTGTGAAATGATCGAGCCATAACAATCTCCTATCTCGCACGTTGAAGAGACAATGAGGGTTAGCTTTCCTCACCAAGAAATGAATAGAAAATCCACAAGCTAGTCACAAGATGGGCTATACAAAGAAAATCCCAGAATCTTAGGCACTTAAATCATAGAGATCTATTTCCTTAGAATGCATAAAAAAACTAACTTCAAAGGATCTAATGGTGGACATGGAAAACTTGGGAAGAATTTTTCCTCCACAAGCCGCTACAACCTTCCACATATCTCTAGAAGTACCCCAAAAATAAGCAAATGCGAAATGAGATATCATTTAGGGTTCAAGCCCTAACTAGGATTATTGATTGTGGTTTAGTTAATTTTTGACTATGGTTAAATTGTTTTCACCTTTTTCCATATAATGAGTCAAAGGATTTTCAAAATTATTTAATGATGAACTATTGCATGGGGGTGAAAGGTTATGATTACCAACATCCACAAAAAAGTGTGTTTCTTATAAATTTTTGGAATGATTAAACTATAGCATGTGGTTGGGGTCACAATCAAAGGCCAAGATATTATTAGCTAATGTTATGCATGAACCCTAATTCAAATGGACCAATGATAATGAAAGACAATCAAAATCAAAGAAACTTATTATTATCCATGCAGACACCAATGTCCAATAAGGAAAACCTTTAATGTGTGATCTCATGCATGATGTCTCAAAACAAGAAAAGGTTACACTTTACCTTAATATTCGAAAAGATTCCCATACACATTACCTCAATTTTGTAAAGGAAGTTTGACTAAATCATACAAGAGTATAATTGGCTATGAAGGATAATTTCAATCCCTTGGAGTCTCATGCATGGGCTTGATGTTAATAGAGATTGTATTTAAATCAAAATGTAATAATTTTGCATATGTAAGGTAAAATTGTATTTGTCTCCAATTAGTTGAGTCTTAGCTTGAGTTGTGAGGCTATTTTTTGAGCTGGGATGGTTGACTTTTGCTACTTATACCTTTCTTGTGAAAGTTTTTTTTTTTTTTTTGGGGGGGGGGGGCATATTTTCATTCTCCATACCTATTTGGATAAATCTTGTACTTGTACACATTTTTGAATCAATAAAGACCATTTTTCCTCTAATTGATGTTTTACGAAGTGTGTTACAGAATTTTATGTGGTATGTTCTAGTGAAAAGTTTCTTTCCTTTGCATTCTCATAACTTTCTAGCACGTCCATTTAATTGTTTTTTAAGTTTTACAAGTCACCTAAGTGTATGTTAATGCCTTTGCGAGTGTAAGATCCATCAAACAACAATTTTAGTGAAGTTTATTAGTCTTTTAGTAATCAATTAAGTGTTCTTTTGTGCAAATATAGGTCCCAAAACATTAGTGTATTAATGTATTTACTCGCTTTCATTAAGTTTGTTTTTTTTTTCTATCTTTCAACCCAACTAGAGAATTAGTTTAGGTTATGTACAAAAGGAACTAGTCGACTCTAAAGGTTCCCTCTACCCAAGTCACCCACAATGTAGAGGATTTCTCCTTGTATCGACTAAAGTGAGGAGGGAGATTGCATTTTCTCACCAAGGGTTTACTATGGACCAATAATACTTTATGGCAAGCCTAGTAGGACAAAGAATTCATATTATTTTTTACAAGTGTTCCATTACATCCTGGTCTCTATTTTTAATAATTTCTGTAGGTTTGATTTGTGATTGATAAAATTTCAGCATTTTGGAGGTATTTTTAAATACAAATATAGAAACTTTCCTGGTCCAAATAGCTAATTTTCATTTTGAGAAAACCTATTTCCATGTTTTTCCATATTTTATGAGGTCATATAATAATGATTCCAAAATTTTCAATAGTAGTATCATCAAAATCCTCCTCTTTTTTACCAATATCATCCTCCATATCAGTATTATAACCCTTATCACAATGAGTATGCTCATGACACAAACCTTACTAATCAGTATGGTCATCAGTATAATCATTATGTTGTTTAAGAACAACAATATGTAGGTTGTGGAAGAAATTCTAAATAGAAGAAATATTTTTAAAGTGGTGCTTAGAAGTTGGAGCACATATGGCAAGATTTCAATGAGAAACTATAAATATTGCAAGTTAAACATTCTTTTTTAGAGCATCCATGTCAATGGGGAGGTCATATACCTAATTGGTTTAGTCCACAACATAATTTTGAGGTAATAACTAACACTTTCCCTCAATTTGTTGATTGTATTAAATATTTACAAATAATAGAGGATTATCAGCATAATGTTGAATAACATTGTCAATGGGATGTTCCCACTTACCTTCTCCATCAAACTCTAATGCCCATTATTTGTCAACCAACGAAGCCCAAATTTCAAATTCTAAGATTTCTTAATGTTCTTATTCCCACTCCCTCTCCTCCACATCCAAATTTTACACTTTTCCCCTTTTTGCAAACATTTAAAAATCAAGTTAAAACCTAACTCACCCCCTCTCTCTCATTCCGAAGCCCAATTGATTGAAAATTCAAGCATACTGAAGAAAACCAACATAGTGAAATTTTTGAAAATTTTGCAGGTTTGGACTTCCAAATTTGAATTCAATCAAGTACCATAGTTGAAAAACTCTTAAGTAGTTGTTGGGGATGAATATCTAAAGGATGAAGATGTGTATTTAGAGAAAACATATGGGGATGACCATTATTCTGAGTGTAGTGTGCATGTTAACATCATATTCAACAAGGATGTTTATTTTTGTCCACAAAGATTAGTAATAAAGGATAAGAAATCAATTCGTGAGGGTGTGGAAAAAATATTTTTTTTAAGAAGAAGTGATCATAGGAAGATTCTTTACTTCTTTTTTAAAGTGAAAATTTATATACCTCTTCAATTTCATCCTTAGTTGACCTAATTTTGTTAATGAATCTAGAATGTAGGAGGCTATCAAGGAATACATTACTACCTAAATAAGTCCTAATGAGAAGTGGAATGATGAATTTTACCTTTCAAACTTCATGATGGATGAAAATGTGAAAGGGTTCAAAGAGGTTTCTGAGTTGTGTACACAAAAATCAGCAATAGATGACATCAATTCTGAACAAGTTCTCGAATATGAAATACAGTAGTTTGAAGAAGAAAATCACATTTCCTATCATCTTCCAAACATGCCCAAGAATGAATAGAAAATCAAGAAAAAAGTGAAGATCGGAAAGGATAGTTTACCGAATGTGATAAGCTCATGCCCAATCAAATACTTGGCTCATTTGAAACTAGGATCAGCATTACCAGTAGTTGTGCTTAATTTAGAGCACGAGAATGAGATTAACATTCTCAAAAGTCAACCCTGATACCTCCCAAAGTATATTTTGCATCTGATAAAGGTATTTTTCATCTTTTGGACTAATATTTTGAGAAAATTTAAGGTGCAAATCATTTTTTCACCTTTTCCATGTGATCTAATTGTCAAGATGATCTCATGGTCTTATTTTCTTAGAAAAGGAAGCTATTTCTCTCAGCCCATATATGGATGTATCTAGCTTCTCATGTCATCTAGTTAGAGTAGATTAGTGTAGGTTTATTTTCTATAGAATAAGTGCTTTCTCACACTCTGTATGCTTCACCTTGGATCATGTATTTTTTTAGTCTTGTATTATATGGGTTCCTTCACTCTATTTTATTTCCAACTTCTAATGTATGTGCATTCTAAGAAGAAAGTTGCAGAAACTAAAGAACATATCATTTCAAGAATTCAAAAGTGAAAATATTTTAAGTGTAGATCATGAAGAAGATCGCATGATTCCATGAAAATATTTAATACATATAAATGAATTAAAATTTTGCAGTTCACAAAAGATCCACTAAGAGATACAAAATACAACCATCCACAAGGAAATAAACTACAAGAAGGTATAGATTTTCTAGTACATAATTGTAATTTTTTCATCAAAGTTTTAGACATGATGTGCTTCATAAATGGAAGGAAAGTGAGATTTTAGTTTTCCAATAACAAATCAATAAATCTCTTCATTTTGCAAGGTATAGGTACAATTCTAAGAAAAAAATGAGTTCCATTTTTCTGAATATGCTCATACTAGTACAAAGTTGAGTTTTAGAGGAGAGGCATTACTCTCAATCTTTCATCAAAATTTCACATAAAGTAAAAATAACAATGATCATGGCAAAGATGTTTTGTCAAGGCATAAAAACTTCTAAAACAGTTTCTTCAACCATACATTTATATTAGGAATTATATTTAAGATGTTATGAAAAAATCTCATCATAACAATGTTATTTTCAATAATATACAAATTTTCATGGTTTTAGATACTCAATCTTAGATTATTCATTGAAATGACAACCATCTAGCAACAAGTATAATCCACTTTCCATCAATTATCATGCAACTAGGTGACAATGGAGTTTTGCAATATCAAAGGGAAAGACAACCATAGTTTTAAGAGAATTCGGTGTGCATTTCATAAAGGTACACAAGTTCAAAAAAAAATAGAATTGTATTAAAAAAAGTGCATTCCATGGTAAATTTTCAAAACAAAAGTAGCAATCAGCTCACCAAGTACGAATTTCAAAATGAAACAAAATTCCTAAGCTTGCAAAGTATAGTTTCAGGTAAACACATGACTGATTTTTAAGATATTGTGCAAGAAATCATAAATTTGGGTGTGTTAAATAAAAACTCAAGTTCTTTACCAAGATTACCTGATTAAGATAAATGAAAAATCCATAAATAAGGAATACCATCTCTCACTAGTACAAAATGCACATGAATGTATTCCAATATGTAATTTTTTGTGACTATAGATTTTCAAGTTTGCATGCTTTAGAATCTCATTAGAAGTTTAGATATTATTTGGGTAACTGCACCAAGTTGGGGGGCAAAAAAGGGGGTCATAAGTGGACGTCATATTGAAAATAACAACAAAATCTCAACTTGTAGGGATTATTAGCAATGCATGCACTCAAAATTAGAAAAAGTTATATAAATATGAATCGTTCCATAAAGAAACTAGTTTCTAAACTAGTAATTTAAAAAAAAAAATAGACAAGTTTAGCTAAATTAAACACTCAAAATTCAATGACTTGGTTTTTTTTTTAAAATTCCTATAAGATTGTAGGTCATTTTCCTACGATTTGGATGACCAAAACTTGATTTTTTTTGCTTTGGTGAAAGGTTAGATGTCGTTGTCTATCTTGGGATAGATTTTCTTTTGTATTTTTTTTAGCAATATATATTTTTAATGATTTTTTCTGTGAAACTGTTCTAAAAACATAAAGAAAATGGAGCACTTTCCATTTTCCTTCCATAACTTCATAAACAAATATCGAAATCAAATACTTTTTTTAAGATGTATAGAATTTCACCATGATTGGGATGGTATAGGTTTTATCGAATTCTGACAAGTAAAACAAAATTTAGAGTCTTAAACATAGACATGAACATTCACAGGAAAAAGTTTCTTCAAGACCTACTATTAGTAAAATATTAAAAAATGATATTGATCATATTCTATTCACTTTAAATTAAATATTTCTACGAATCTAACAATATCTCCTATGTTATGCTACCATTTTTGTGACATGTTTTCAATATTTCTGCATGGTTCAAGTTTGTGGAAGAGAAAATTTCATGTTTTTTGCATTTCACATGCCATAATCACCTCCCAAAGCTCATGTTCGAGATAAAGTTTATGATTTCTGAAGCCTTGAGGGTTAAAGTTTATGATACAGTTAGGACCGTGATCGTGGTTCTTAGAATAATATTTACATGAATCCCAACATCCAATTCACCATGTGATTTTATTCTTTGAGCTTACTATATGAGTTGTTATGAAATTCTGCCACATTCTGCACTTTTTTCTTGTCATCAAAAGCTATTTTTTTACTATTTTTAAGGTTCCCTGCATTGTTTGGATTTTTCCTACATCGATTAAAAAATCAAGGGAGACAAGAAACAAAGTTCAAAAAGGAAATCATTAATTAAAAAAACACAAGAGGAATTAGAGGCAAAAAGACTGCAAAATTCAGAGTGAATGTGTAAACTTCGTGAATCAAGAAGAGGTTCATCTTTAACCCCTACTATTGTAAGCAATGAAGAACTAGGTAATGTTTTTAGCATCAATTTTTAAGATGAATTAAATACTCGTGATGAAGATGAATTAAATACTCGTTATGTAGATGAATAAAATACTCGTGATGAATATGAATTAAATACTCGGGATGAAGATGGTTTTAGTACTCGTGATGAAGATGAATTAAGTAATTGTGATGTAGTTGATATTGAAATTGAAGGAGACTATGAAAATGTGAATCAAGAAATTTATTTTGAAACCGTAGACAACCACAATTTGAAAAAAATACCTCCTATGATTTTACGATAGAGACGTAATTATTTTGTTGAAATTGATGAGAACATTTTGAAACCAATGTCAGAGAAATTATTTGAATGGAAAATCAAATGAAAATCCACTGATATTTGAGATAATAATTTTGAAATTTTAAATGATTCCCAAAGATGTCATTTGTTGGTTAGTTTGATGAAATTCAATAAAATGAGACCTACATTAAACACCTTAGGATTCACAACATATAATATATGTGGTCAAACCTCTGTAATTGTTGAAAACCTACATGATACATATCACATTGTTGGTGCCAAGAGATATACAAGGGATAGCAATGTCATGCGTCACATACTTGCTACTAGTGTTGTAAGTGACTTAACAAAAAATAACATCTGATTAGGCAAACAAGATGAATGTTGAAATTTAATTGAAAAACTAAAATGAAAGCAATCAAAAGGTGTAATATGCCTAAATCACCCAATAACACTAATTTTTGGGCATTTTTTGCTAGAGCACCGCATAAAGAAAAGTATATATCTGATGCAATAACCAAATTTTTTGTTGAATTTTTGCATGGTAACCCTAGAGTTTATCCTAATACAAGAGATGTTGTAAAAAGGAGAGTTATTTCTACTAATTTTTAATTACATCCAAAGCATTTCTTAGATATGACTAAAACTCAATTTTTTTGTATGTTTGAACATAAGAATCAACCCAAGTTCTATTTCCATTGATTTCATTGGATGATTTCAATAAGTGGCCATGGGGACACCTTGAGGTAGGGGTTGAACTTCTCCATATCAACCAATCAGAATATAGTGGCACAATTCGAATGTGGATCACTTGGTGTACATTAGGGACCCAAGCCCACCCCCATGTTCCACTTAGAGAAACTTCTTCTCGACCACTCTAGTTTATAGCTCTGGTATAATAAAAGTGTTTACCATCCAAATTTTTTAAAGCAATCAAGTGGAGTTGCCTCTAGTTTGCTGTTGTGTTGTTGTCAGGAAGATGTTTTCTTACAATTTTGATGTTGTTGTGTCTATGTTTTTCTCCTTTTTATAGTTCTTGGTTAAACTATAGTTAGGCGTCATGTTCTTCATGGATTCTAATTCATTTTTGTTGTTTTTATTGTTGTATCTAGTTTTTGAGCCTTATTGTAAAGGAATTTAGTCCCTTTTATCTTTGGACTATTTTTACTGTTATCTCTGGATTTTGAGTCTTTTTTGTAAACAGGGTATAGTCCCTTTAAAAACTATTGATCCTTAAAATAAAAAACCTAAGAATCAAGAAATTAAAATTAATAAATACTTTTTGAAATTTTTAAACCATTCTATGTGACAATCAACCACACTTGTACCACCTATTGTTGTAGGAAACATGTTGAATTTGTGATGCATCATGGTAATTTTTGATGTATTTGTTCTTATTTGTATTTTGAAACTATGTTACTGGAATGTGGTCTTCAATTTCCACCAATATCTTCTAGGGATTTCATTCTACGATATTTTTTGAAAGAGAAGGTGGACAATTTTCTTATAGTCGAGGTTGTTTAGGATGAAGTTATGGTACGTGCATCGAATTACCTAAATTGGAAAATTGTATCAATGAAGAAATTTTAAGTGCAATAGGACATAATTTAGTTGGGTTTAATAAATATAAATCAAAACTATACCAAATGAAATATGGAAAGGATTCTAAACGATGTGAGCTAGTTATAGAATATATACTTGTTTTTCAGTTTATGAGAAAATTTAAAGATGAAATTGTTTATGAGTATGTTAGGAATACACACAAAGATTGATTATTGGATGAACAATTCAAGATATGAAAGGACACACTTCCTATTGGTACTATTGTTTCAGTGGTCAATTTTGTAGAGAATTACACGTCACAACCACAAATGGAGGTCCAATCGCAATATTACAACTCAGTACAGGTTGCCATTTTTGTGCATATAACATTTATACATTTTCTTGATAGTACAGAGAATGATAAAAACAATTTAAGTTAGTACCAATTTTATATCAATGATGATCGGACTCATTCAACTAAATTTGTGCAAGGGCATTTCAAGTTATTTTATGAAAACTTGTCTGATAGGAAAATCTATTTGAATCAACATTATATATGGTTAGATAATTTCACATCTTAGTTTAAGAATGCATGAATGTTTTATTGGAAGATATGTATGAACATCAAGATGGTTGTGCAACATATTTGGAGTTTCACTGAGGTTGGACATAGAAAAGAAGCATGATAGTGCTAGGGCATGTGTGAAAAGATCTCTTGCAAAAGAAGAGTTTAATTATAAAGATGGGGTTAAATTGAAAGATGAAAAGAGCATAGTGGAATGGTGTATTAAAAACATGGCCCGTGGTCCTCAAGAAAACTCCAGAGTTAATAGATATTTTTTCTTGATAAAGGAACAAAAAATTGCTAACTATGAGGATTGTATGACACTCAAAGAGTCCAATGATCTACACTCATTTTGTATCTCGAACGCTACTTTTTGTGCCACATGGACAAGAAATTTGGTGTGTGTTTTGTATCCTATATAGAATTTGGCACTACTGAGTGTGATTCACAAGAATTGGTGGATGGATGGATTTGTAGGCCTCTAAATTTGCTTCCCAATTATCAAGTTCCATAGGCATCACATATTGTTTCTATAGATGAAGTTGCATCATCCAAGGAATTTGAAGAAATTTTGATTTTGGTGTGACAAGGTTAATGGTTATTTAAAATTTTCTTATTGAGTTATGTCCATTGAAGTTAATATGTAATTTAAATTTGAGTTGAAACCTCTATTTGTTTATAGGACATGTGTTTTACAGTTATTGCGACAAAAGACAATGAAGAAGGAACAAACTATTTCTAATATCATTGCATCAAGGAAAGAAAAAAGTTGCCTTATCCTATTATAGATGGCGAAGATATTGAGTACCCTACAGGCTCATTGGTGGTTACTGGAACTTGGTTTCTATGGTATCCATTAAAAAATTCCTCTGTTTGGGTGTTTGAAGACTTTGAGACACAAAAAAATACTCTTATATTCACAACTAGATGTAATCACAAATGTTTAGCTATATAGATATCGAGGAAGGCCTAATAACAATATTCTTTGGAAGGTTTGAGAGTCATATCATGAAGCAATCATGTCCTCTATTCAGAGTAGATCTTATTTTTGATGGTTCATTGGAATGAATTTACATGCTTGTTTGGGATATATTTCTGTGAAGTTTTTAAATTTTTCTACTATATTCAAGTTCATATATTTTATTAAATTTTTGTATTTTTTATATATCTATTATGGTTTTTATTCAACTTAAATTACTTTGACTAACACTTTTAAGAAGGTTAGTGGTGTCATAAAAGATTCTACCTTCATGTGGTTGACACAATTAGTAGAACCAATCCTGATCATTCATTGGAATGAATTTACATGCTCTTCTGGTATATATTTCTTTGAAGTTTTTAAATTTTTATACTAGATTGAAGTTCATATATTTGTGTATTAAATTTGTGTATTTTGCATATATCTAGTATGGTTTTGATTCAACATAAATTACTTTGACTAACACTTTTATACAAGTTAGTGGTACCATTAAATATTATACCTTTACGTGTTTATTACTGTTAGTAGAGAATTTTATATTCTCGAAGCTAAGAGAAGATTTGATTATTTTCTAAGTAAAGAGAAGCAACTAATAATAGTTTATGTACCTATGAAGGGGCTTCCTGGCTCTAGATCAGGTGGTGTGACTCTGAACCAGCCCTAAATGTATCCCTCCATAACACCTAAAGGTGTATACCCCCCAACCGAATGTGCTAGCAATGCCAGTTCACTCCCATGATGTCCGAGTGCATAAATTATCACTACTCGGCTCCATTCATTGCCTAGGGCTACCTAGAAAAGTCAGTTTACAAACAATTATGCCACAACGGATCAAGGAATTCCATGCCTCTGAATTCTTGGGTGTAATTAGAGGCCTCCTCCTCTCAAGTTTTTTCTTAGATGGTTCTCGGTTTGGATGACTGAGTGCCAAGTTGTGATAGTCATAAGTTTGCACTAAAAACATGAATTGGGATTAATAGGGAAGGGGTTCTTGGCTCTAGATTGGGTGGCTGACCCTAAATCGGGCCTACATGGATCCCTCCTTAGCACTCAAAGGCATATACCACCCCAACCGAATGCATTTGTAATGGTAGATCACTCCCACGAAGTCTTGAGGCATGACTTCTCACTACTCATCTATGTTTATTACCTAGGACTACCTTGAAAATGTATTTTATGAATAATTATACCACAAAGGCTCAAGGAATACGAGAAACACTGAATTCTTCGGTGCAATTAGAGACCTCCTTTGCTCAATATTTTTCTCATATGGTTCTCGATTAGGATGACCGAGTGCCAAGTTGTGACTGACAGAAGTTTGTGATGAAAACATGAATTGAGATGGATAGGGAAGGGGTTCTTTACTCCAGATTAGGTGGTCCAACTTCAAACCGGGCCTACCTAGAGCCTGGTATAGTACCCGAAGGCGTATACCCCCCAATTAGATGCATTAGTGGTGGCAATTCACTCCCACAAAGTCCCAATGCATGACTTCTTACTATTGTTATTGCCAAATCACAGTACCCTTATATTTGCACAAGCGTGTGTGTTTGAGCTCATGGTGTAACTGGGTAACATGGGTGTTATCTCCAAGTTCTAGGACTTTCTACTTAAGATAGACCTCTAGAGAAAATTGGTTCTTACTCCTAAGCTTCTTTCCACAATCTACTCTAATATAGGAAAAAACATCTTATCCTACTCTAACCTTCCAAGGGACCAGGGAAAGAGAGTGCATGAAAGTAAAGCCTATACTAACAGTGGCAATACTAGAAAAAGAGGGAATGAGAATAGCTTTCCATTGTGTGAAAAATGGAAGTGAAGTGCATATTGGATATGGTGATAATATTTCTCTATAGTCTATCAACAATATTCCCAATAATATTTCATACACACACAATGATAATGGATCCCTGCAAGAGCATAAAATAGACACAATATATTTTCAATAATATTAAAGAGGCAAGAGGAATGAAAACAACACATCAAGGGAAGATACATCCACAAACTTGCATCTATCACTTCATGATATAAATAGTTCAATCTATTATAAAGTAAAGGCCTTGATCATAATGTAGGGAGTCTACTACAAGGGCCTACAAGACATTGGCTTCACAAAACCAAAATGAATGAGTTTTTTTACTTAAAACCATATTTTTACAATGAGCCCAACACTCTAATTTATAAAATCCTGAGAGGACAGAGAAAGGGATAAATGAAAATCCTGAAATTTTACTTCCCACATCTTGCAAGAGGTAATTAATGAAGTGAAATTATGGTATGTTGCTTGTAAAAGGCTCCCCATATTGTTCCATATCTTTCAGCAGTGAAAAATGTATACCCATGCTTCATTAAATGTTCTCACAACCACCAATACAATCATTGTTCTAAACTTGGTAATGTTTTAAGAAAACTCAGCATCAAACATTCATCAATTTCTACATTTCTTGATTTTTTTGGTTGGTCTTCGAATCACAATTCCAACAAGAAAAATTTTGTGAAAATCCGTAGAGAATTGCAAAATTTATGGTCTCTTGAGTGTGAGAAGCTATTTTGGGTTTGCCAAGGATTTCTTGCATTTAACGAGACTGAACATTTAACTTTTTTGGAGCTAGAAATGTTTATTTCTTTTCACCCATATACCATCATTAAAAATAAGACCTTTTTATGCCCTTTCAAATAAGTCAAATTTTGTGAAAATTGGAGCTCTGGGTCAAATGTTATGACCATTCGAAGTTTGGGAGTTGGGTGTTGACTTTCCCTTTGTATTATGGGTATTGCAGATTTTCAGGGAACTCATGTCCCTATGGCACTTCGACCATGTGGGCATCTTTTCTCCACATTACCTGATTCAAGATTTTTTGTCCCCGTGTGTACATCATTGACAAGGCCAAGTGGGCCGTTGACTCCTGCCATATCCGTAATTGTGCAAGTTATCAAAATTACCTTGTGAGTGAATTTTGGGATAACTACTCATCTCAATTCCTTGCCTACGAATTCCTAGAAAAGGTAGTTTGTAAATAATTATGCCACGAAGGCTCAAGGAATTCCAAGGACCTAAATTCTTGGGTGTGATTAGGGGAGTCCTTTGCTAAAGTTTTGGCTTAGACATTTCTTGGTTTTGATGACCAAGTGTTAAGTTTTGATAATCATAATTTTTCTCTTAAAATTTGAATTAGGATCAATAGATAATGGGTTATTGGCTTCAGGTCGGGTGGTCCAACTCCAAACCAGGCCTCCCTAGAGTTTTCCATAGCACCCGAAGGTGTATACCCCCAAACCAGATGTGTTGGTAGTGGTAGTTCTCTCCCACAACATCCTAAGGAATGAATTATCACTACTCGGATATGTTCATTGCCTAGGACTACCTAGAAAAGGCATTTTGCAAATAATTATGACACAAAGGCTCAAGGAATGCAATGACCCTAAATTATTGGGTGAAATTAGAGCCCTTGTTGCACAAGTTTTGGCTCAAATGGTTATCATTTTGTATTACTGAGCACCATGTTGTGACCGCCATAAATGTGCGTTTAAAACGTGAATTGGGATCAATAAGTAATGGGCCTGTGCTTCTAGATCGGGGTGGTCTGACTCTTAATTGGGCCTCCCTAGAGATTTCCATAGCATACTAAGGAATATACTCCGTAATAGAATCCATTGGCGGTGATAGTTTTTATCCCACAATGTCCTTAGGCATGAATTATCACTACTCATATCTGTTTATTTCCTGGGACTCCCTAGATAAGGTAGTTTGCAAACAATTATGCTACAAAAACTCAAGGAAAGCCATGTCCCATAATTATTGGGTGCAATTAGAGGCCTCCTCCACTCAAGTTTTATCTTGGAAGGTTCTCATTTTGGATGACCGAGTGCTAAGTTGTGACCGTAAAAACTTTTTCACTGAAAACATGAATTGGGATCAATAGGGGAAGTGGTTCTTGGCTCTGGATCAGGTGGTCCAAATCCAAACTGGGCTGACCTAGAGTTCACTCCAATTACTTCTTGAGGCATGAATTCTAACTACTTGGCTCCGTTCCTGGATTCTTACCATGTATGCTAGTATGGTTGTTTCCATTTTCTCATTTCCCTCCAATAATTAGTTTCAATATTTTCAATCTTACAAGTATGGAAAAATAGATTTTGTCAGTAATATTTATTTTCGAATAATTCTTCATGAAGTCTAGGACATAGTTGGAGCTTCCACTAAGTATCAGGCAGAATGAGCATCTCATGTGTAACTACCTTCAATTGAATAAATACCCAAGTAATTTAACTATATTACAAACCAATAATTACATGGAGATGGATTTCCATGTGTTGGGAGAAATGCCAAGTCTTGAAAAAGTTGAGGACAATGTAGGCTCTATGCTAAATTGCTAACTACAAGAAGAACATAACATTATTCATTGCTAAAGAAATGAAGGTTGAAAATCAATAATAAAAACTCCCTTTCAATTTGGTGTTGTAAATAATATCAAAATACGGTGTCATATAGATATGTTTTATTGTAATTACTTGTTAATTTTTCGTTTTATTCCTATTATTAAAGGTGCCACATAGCTTTTTTGTTAAAAACTTAAAACAAGTATTTCATAAAATGTGAATATCACCCTATTTTGATAAGCTTATGTAAATAATTATTTGTATGTCCTAAAAATAATTCCATATCATTTGAATTGAATAAGGTCACATCAAGGACATTGCAACAAGGTAAACACACTACCATGTTGCCTGAACAATGGAATTTATAACATCCTATATTCATCTACCACATGTAAAGAGAATCAAAGACACTAATTAAATGAAGCATATATATGTGTGAAAAAGTCAAACAAAGATGATTATGATTATATATCATTAATTTCCATTGTTATGCAATCTTGTAATGCACAAGATTTATTATTCACTGCACCAATAGAGAACTTCATATATGACAAGCCTTCAAGGAGATTGAATAAGGTCACAATAAAGACATGATTGTGCATGAAGCATATAAAGAGAAATAAAGACATGATTACATGAAGCATATGAAGAGAAACAAAGACATGATTACATGAAGCATATATATGAAATTACCAAGACATTTCATATGTGTGATAAAGTGAAACAAATATGATTATGATGTCATATCAAGAATTTTTCCATTGTTATGCAATCTTCCAAAGCACAAGATGACTATTATTTCATATCAAGAAACAAAGATGATTATGATGTCCATATCACTTGAATGGACACATTGTTATGTGCAAACTTCCTATCTTCATCCACCACGAAGAGAAATAAAGATGATTATGAAGCATACGTGTGTGTGTGGGGTTTGGAAAGAGTTGAACAAAGATGTTAGATCATGTCATTACATCATCAAAGTACATGTCATTTAATGAAATCATGCTGTCACAAATCATCATACTTCATCAAGTCACACATATATACAAAAATTTCACACATCATCAAATAATATCATATGTCAAATTTCAGTATCGAAAAATATCAACACATTAGATTGTAAGAACATCATAAAAATTATATCATAGTAGTCCCAGGAACAAAATCCACATATATATAATATATCTAGTACACATGGAATACATGCACATGTGTTTGAACTAGTGCCACGTCTTTGAAAATATAAGAATAATGTATCAAACTAAGCGTGCCATATATATATCACCACACGGTCACATAAGACTGTATACACATCTCCATGGAATTTCCAACACAAGATCATATATATCAAGCCATATATAGGAATACAAAAATGTATGTATCACATTTCAAAATGGCATATATATATGTACATCCTCTGAAGAATCATGAAACATCCTCCCTCTCTTAGTCGTGCTAGTAGAAACATGTCCATGGCCTGTGGATGTAGTGGAGGGAGATGACACTACGGATTTTGTTCATCTTGTCTTAGGCGTGTTAAATCCCTAAAAATTAGCCCTAACATTCATAAACATCAAGTTTTTTAACACCGAATTTTTTTAAGAAATGGATATATTGAAAATACATTCATAATTTAGAAACTTAGAAACTTTAATGCATTTGAAATATTACTATAATCTCATGATCCCTATCAATTTTTCATTGAAACTATGCAGGGTTAGGGGGTAGAGTCATGAGGGGGAGTGTCTAGGGTTCGTGGTAGTGCACTCCAATTCATACCAAGATGCATACAAATAAATAGTTTAGATTAAATATTTCATGTACAATTTGATATTATAGATTTAGTAAGAAAAGATTCGTCCAAAAATTTTAAAAAATCAAAAAAATTGTACCTATGTGAGTGGATATGCAGATATTATGGAAACATCAATAATAGCATCCATAGTCTACATAAAGGGAGGATTCTATGTGGCAGTCATGATATGTACAAACAACATGTAGATCAACATTAATTGAAAATTGTCTGGGAGAATGGTGTAAGGAAATAAGGATCATGCATATATATTAAATTATAGAATAGGTATAGATATGTATGTCAATAATATTTAAACATTCTTGAACATTAACTAGTAAAATATATGCAACCAACCTACGTAAAAGTTACTAGAGGTGTGCCAGTTAGCCTCTTTGCTCATAATAGATGATGTCCCACCTAGCTCCTTAAAAACAATAAACATATTAATATGCATGTACACTCAAAACACATACACAGACATTAATGTGTATTTAATAATAAATGAGCAATTAAATGAACTTGGAAATGTAAGTAACTTGAAACTTACGTCTACACACACTATAACATGGGCTGCAATAGCTAGGATGTCCACACCGGATGTGTCCTTGACTGGTTTTTGTTGTTCAAATTCAAAAAATTATTACTTTTACACAAGTATGTCGTAATCAAGTATATATATTAAAATATCAAATGAAATAATTTTTTTATATATATTATTTATGTGACATTTACCTGTGAAAGACCAGGGGCATTTGTAACACTTCAAAAATAATATTCCATTGTCTCGTCTGTACAAAAGAGATCATGTGACCTAGAAAAATATGTCTCACCCACAGTGGTGTGGTGTGCTAGAATTGGGGCCACCACCAACATTGCTAGATGTAATCTGGCTACTATACTCAGTTAGGGTGTTAATGAGAGATCTCAACACATGCAGTGTGTTGATCTGCACAACCTCCTTTATTGTATGAGGGATAACTAAATGTTATATGGGTTTTTGGGCATGGGGAATCCTATGTTGACCAAATCTAATACGTGCACCTGGTCTAGTCTTTGTAGAGCCACCTCCTTAACCGTAAAACCCAACAAAGTCAAAATAATTGTGGTCCTCATTAAGCACAAACACGTAATACAATTTCTTTAAAAAATAAAGTGGAACCTTGTTGTTGCTACATGGTGGATAATCAAAAACCATCCACCATCGATCACAAAAATTGTTCTTAAACCAGTCGTCATGACACCAATGCATAAGGAACTGATTGCAATTAGTTACGAGGGGGGCCATTAATTTTGGGGTCTGTAAATAGTACACAAATGTGGTCTTTTCCAAAAAAAATTGTCTTTCATGGCTGCATGTAATAATTTTTTTACATACCAACACCTACAATCAACTATAAAACTATTCCATATATCTATTTTGTTTGTTGCAGAGTCAAATTTTCTAATCAATGTTTGAAGTGTGTTGGGCTAAAGTTATGTGGCTTGGATTTGTGAGAATATTTTGTCTAATAGTGTGAATAAGGTTCTGAATGGCAATTTTATTGTCCCAGATTTTTGTAATGATATCACCTTGAGTTCGTAGTGGTTCTATGGGGATGGTAGGAGCCACAGGAGGTGAAGGAACGTTCATAGGAGGGGTTTTTAGGTGGGTTTTGAGGAGGTCAAGGAATATTTGGAAGGTTTTGAGGATGTGGAGGAGCATTTGGAAAAATTAGAGGATTAGCAGTTTACCAATCAACTGAAAAAATAAAGAAATTTTATACATAAACAAAAGATTGAAAAACCAATGAAACCATTAAAAAAATCCTAAAATGAAAGAAATTTGATAAATCAAATGAGGGCTTGCCTCTTCTTCTTTGTGTCATCATGTTAATTATCATGATCCAGAAGCTAAAATTACAATTTGGAAGGGTAATGCAAAGCACAAGTGTCAACAATGGAAAAAGATGCACGGTTTGGACAAAATGGTTGGGATAACTGAGGTCCACATCTTTTTTTTTTGCTATCAGACAAGCGCGATTGCGGTTTTGAACCATGATCGCAGTTTATAAACTACATTCATGCTTTAAACCTGCGATCCCAGTCTCATGTTCATGAATTTCCCAAACCTAAAAAAATTGACTGTGATCGCGGTTTGTAAAATTCGGGATTTGATGCCCACTTTTTGGTCCCCCAACTTGTTGCACTTACCCTTTTTTGCACAAATTAACAATTCATTTTAGAAGCAAATTTTTATCTATGATCAAAATATGAGTGTCCGCAATTAAACCTTCAAATTGTTTTTAAAGAGGTTGTAGTTATACAAAGTGCATTTCCTGATATTCTTAAGCAAATGACATAAAAAAATTTGGAGGGAAAGAATGCACTGAATAAAGAATCAAACATTGTTGCTAATCACATTGTTATATCATATAGTACTTTGTAGAAAATTAGATTTATAGAAAATAGTTGTAGTTATAAATATGTGGTCTTTCATTTATAAGAAAGAGTAGAGCAAGTTGAGTCTAAGTTCAAGTCATATAGGAGAACATCAAGTTCACATATCAGAAATTATATGGCCCAAATGAATAAAATTCTTACCTTTCACAGCGATCTCATCACATTCACACAGTCGGGGGGAGTTAGATAAATGTAGCAATAGTACCAAGCCATGGGAAAGATAACTCACCTCACCACATGCTATGAAAGCAATATCCAATGAGAGTTAACTCACCTCACCAAGCAATGAAAAGAAAATCCATGAGCTAGTCACGAATTCTATACAAAGAAAAAATCCATAAGATTAACCACTAAAATCACACATAATTTTCCCTCAAAATGCCTAAAAAGCCAACTTTGAATGCTCTAATGGAGGTTAAGGAAAACATGGGCTGAAGTTCTTCTCCACAAAGTCACTGCAGCCTTCTAGAAACCTCAAATGTTTCCCAAAAATAAGAAAATATCAAAAGAGATATCATTTAGGGTCCGAGTTATAACTCAGATTATTATTAGCTGAAGATATGAATGAACCCAAATCCAAATGGACTAATGATAATTCAATAAAATCAAATTAAAAACAACCCAAACAGATGCTAATGTCCAAAAAGGGAAACCTATAATCACCATATCATGCATGATATATCACAACAAGACAAGGTTATCCTTGACATTAATACTTGCAAACATAACCGTACACATTACCGTACTTTTTAAAAAGCTATTTTACTAAGTCAAATAAGGGTATATTTGGCTAGAATGGCTTATTTTTAGCCCTTCAAGTCTCATGCATGGGCTTGTTGTTATCAAATATTGTATTTAATTCAAAAGGGACTAATTTTGCATATGAAATCTAAAATTGGATTTGTCTCCAATTAGTTGAGTCTTAGCTTGAGTTGTGATGCTATTTTTTTTAGTTGGGAGTGTTGGATTTTGCTACTTATAGCTTTCTTGTGCAAGTGTTCGAAGGGGGAGGCTTATTTTCATTCTGCAGACTTGTGTGTAGAAATATTGTACTTTTGTACCTTGTTTGAACCAATAAAGATAGTTTTTCCTCCAATTGATGTTTTGTGAAGTGTGTTATTATAGGTTATGTGGTATGTTCTAGTGAATAGTTTCTTTCCTTTGAATTCTCATAACTTTCCAGCACCTCCATTTAACTATTTTCTAAGTTTTGCAAGTCACTTAAGTGTATGTTAATGCCTTTGTGAGTGTAAAATCCATCAAAAACAATTGTAGTGAACCTTATCAGTTCTTTAACAATCATAAGTGTTCTTTTATGCAAATATATGTCTCAAAACATTGTTCTCCTTAACCCAAGTCACCCACAACTTATAGGATTGCTGATTTTGTCGGCTGAAGTTAGATTGCATTTCCACACCAAGGGTGCACTCCGGACCAATAAAAACAAGTTATTTATGGCTATGAGTTTTTTTATTTTTCAAATCTATGAATATTGAATTTATTTTTTATTTTCTATTTTAAATTCTTCAATTGGTATCATAGTAAGATTTAGGTTGCAGTATTTTGTTTCAAATCTCTGTAACAAATGATCATGGAAAAATCTAACTCTCTTCCCATTCAATAATAGAGCTGAAATGACTGTCCATTATTCTAGATCATTAAGATTATGACTCTTTTGACGTAAAAATACTAATGGGATGTTGTATAAGCTAGTTATGAGAATCCAATTGATTGGGCCAATGTTCCAGAAGTTAAGAATAAATAGAATTTACAAGAATTGTTTCATATTCAGAAAAATCTAGATAATAGACTATTTAAAATAATTGTAGGTACAAAGAAAACCTAGGAAGCATGGAAGAATTGTCAGGAATTCATATTTGTTAGTGCTCCATACTAATTGGTAAATAATTATGTTAATAAAGATCTTAAAACCAACTCATGTATATATGTTAATTAGTTGTTATGTTGTTGGACTAACCCAATATTTTTCATAGTCAAGTTGGTTAAGTCTCCATGGAAATAGGAGCTCATACCTCCTAAAAAATTGTAATGTTCTCGAATGATATTTTAATATACAAAAATATAATATTGTTGTGGTGTTAAGGTTTTTTAGCTCTGTCATCTGGTATTAGAGCGATGCCATTTCCTATCCCTGAGATAAAGGATTATAAAAAGAAGGGGCAGCCATTTTGATGTCTCTGTCCCATATTATGTAAGTTATCTTGTTATAATCTGTACAAAGGCACATTTTTTGTTTGGCATCATTACGCTTCTTCCCTGCGCACCATCTCATCTCCCTCTTGGTTACCCATTTATTATTCTTGTTCATAGAAATCCGTGTGAAGGTTTCTCAACATTCCACCCTCAAATATCTTGCCAAATCGCATTCCTCATATGATATATGAACGCCTACAATTGCATAGGCTTGGACATTCATTACATCCATCGATATTTGCAACAAGTTAAAATATATGAACTTCTTAGATCAAACATATCATCGATGATTGCGAAGGATATCACTCAAGGATTTTGGATCAACCCTGCTTTGGATATGTATTGGATGTGTCTTTCAATGTAATGTTATTTTTCACTTGGTGAATTCTTACATTGTCAGTTGTTCAAATGCACCAGATTTTCCAGATTCTCCACAAAGTCTCATTCTTCTTCGTACCTCAATTGTCATTGAAAACGTCTCATCCATGCCCCTAAATGTTATTTTGCATGTGCATATACTCAACGTCACTAAGCATCTCCTGTATACTAAATATTCTGTAAACAAAATAGCCCACTGAGTTCCTTGAACGACCAAGTCACATCCATTGGTCAAGATTTGGAAGGTGTAATCTATTTTTTGTGTAAGAATTCATAATCAATACTACCTAAATAATGGTTATTGAGAGGGGGTTTTTTAAATTCCGTATAGGTGAGTATCTCTTCTAGAAACTAGTGGTCACTCCAGGAGGAGCAAGATTACGCCGACGTGGATTTGTTGTTATTTTAGACTTTTCAAGAGCATAATCCCTCTGCAGAATGACACAAATATATGAAGATATTTTATTCATAGCCTAATGTACTGTGTCGGTGCACATTGAATGTTGTGTTTGGTGATGCAGAATTTCTTACAAATATTGCCTCTTCAGTGACCACAGTTGGGCAAGTAGGGATTGAACCATGATACTTCAAATCCATAGGCAAGCTACAAACTTTACCAAAAAATTCCCTAAAAATTTAATTTAAGAAGCTCTAAAGGTTTTATAGTACACACAAGATAAAGGAATCACAGAAACAAGTAATTAACAATGTGATTAGATATCTAAGCGGTTGTGGTTTAATGGTAATAGAATAACACCTGGTAAGAGAGTGATTCAGGGTCAAATACTCTTTTCTGCAATAAAGTGATCCATAAAGCTAGTAGACATATGGCAAGGGTTGCAATGTAACCATGATTGGTACAGTACAACACGGCCCATGTTTACAATTCTTGGACAATGTGGCCGAAACATATCAGGCCATATTCAGGTGGCTCACAACCTCATCCAAGAATATCAACTGAAAAAAAGTTAACAAGGAGATAAAATTCGTATTCTTAAAAATACAAAATAACTTCAAAAATTTTGGACAACTTAGAACAACAAACAATGGATTAGAAGGGACAATGGTAAGGTATAAGTTGACATGTGGCCAAGGTTATGGTTTTTTTTATCAGGCCACTTACGTAATGATGATGTACTTATAATGAAACTTGACCAAGCCAAGCAAGTAGGATTTGGATGCCAAAAAGAGGTGTCAATACTTTTTAATTGGGTTACAAGTGACAGGGAGAAGAGACTGAAAGATTTGCTTCAATTTCAAAGGAATGGTCCTAGGCATTTTGTCAAATAGTTTCTAACCCATCCATTGTCTCTTCCCTATGTGTACATATGGTACTCTTAGTAATGATTTCCATCATGATGAATCCAATGTCCTGAGGAAACCACATGTTGTAACCTTGGATTACTTTTCAAATTATAAATCTTCAGTTTTGGCAATGCTGCACATTTTTCATGCATGTTCCAGATTCAACCTGCTGCATTTTTCTGTTACTTAAATCATAAGTGCATATATTGTGTTGGATCACATAAGATAAAACCTAGTGATCTCTACATATTCATTTCATGACCTAGATGTCCCCATTATAGACCACCCTATTCAATAGTTTCCAAGAATCACTTTTCAACCCTAGGTTTGAGTGATGTACATTCACCATGAGAGCCACAGAAGGTAATCGTTTACCTAGTCTACCTATTCCTTCCAGATCCAACCATTCGAGCTCTTGTTGTAATTTACGGTATCAATCTTAAGAAACCATGGGTCTTTCCTGATGGAGACATTAAATTAAATATTTCCTCCCTTCTCCTCTAGACTTGAGATCATTGACTATCTCATGGAAGTTTACTTCAACCTGGGCAATACATAATATAGATTTATGAAAAAGTCTCTAAATTTTACTGTTTTTGTTTGGTATCTGACCCATTATCGTGAGACTCTGGCTGAACCAGGTGTATTTATCACTTGTGATCAACATCTCCAGCAGGTCAGCTCAGATAGTTGTAAGTTAATTTAACTTGAATTTATCCAGGAGAAAGTTAATCCGATCTTGATTAAAAATATAGGCTATCATCTATTTTTTCCATAAAAATAGGATGGGGCCTATTTTTTCTTTGCTTTCCCCTACGATGATAATGATCCAATAGTGTTGTGATGTTTTCTATAAACCCGGTCTGCAAATGTTTCAACTTGTCTGTATCAAATGGCTCTCTATTTAACATTAACTCGCCAGCCCATCCACAAATAAGAAAAACTAAAAGCCACCTCTAAATCTAAAAAATAGACCAAGATCGATGTGTTTAATCTTAACAAATCCAAATAGCAAGAGGGTGAAGAATTAGTAGCAGCAAGGTCCTTCTATAATTCAGTTTTGAATTGTTGCTGGAATTAAGTCTATAGTAAACTTACTCTAAGAAAGTTTTAGATAACAGATACTCAAGATTGTAAATATAAACTTATTTTGAGTGTGTATGGAAATTTTACTGATTGCAGATGTAGATCATAATAATGTTTTATACCATCATCAGGGAAGCTTTGTTGAAGAAACCAGTGCGTGGGAAGTTGGATGTAAAAACTACAAAGATGCTTTGGGTGAAAATACAACAATAAAAAAGGAAAAGAACAAGCAGTTTTCGAAACATTTTAGATATTAAAATGGCCTTAATGAAAATTGGGTGCACCAAAAACTTGGTTACAATAGAGAAATTTGTACACACCTGAACAATGCCTACAAAAGAGGTTATCCAACCATGAGTAGATGTGAGAGGCACAATTGCAACAGACATAACAATTCTATTGGCATTACAAAGTGACATCCCCATAGCTATCATGGCAAAAACTTTATCTCTCTTTGATGAGATAAAGTCCACTAATTTAGATGTTTTGTGAGGTATCTGCAAGTGCATTGAGTCCAATAATATCATCTTCAAAGACTATATTTGCTCCTGATACAGCCTGTGTGTGAATCATTTGGGCTAGAATTCTTGGCCTAAACATCCCTAATGCACTACAACTGGACTTAGGCATTTTAGCAACACCACCAGGAAGCATATTTTGGCTTGTGAAATTTCAAATCTTTAGCGATATCTTCTTACCCTAACATCTCCCCTTATATCCCAATGCAAGGTTTTAGGGCAAGCAGAGAAGACTGTTTGAGTCTTCTAGTTGACAACCCACACTCCATTCTTGCATCAATTGTGGGTGTAGTCATTTTCCTTGCATTTGGTGCATACATATTGAACCCAAATTAAGAAACCCAAAACCCAAAACCCAATAAACCACCTAGGTGGTGCAAATACTGCTTGTACTAAGTAATCTGAAATTGCATCAAAATCAAATCGAAAAAGCCCAAATCAAACAAACCACCAAGGTGGTACAGTGAAACTACAGCAAAATAAAATTAGAGAGCCATGAAAATCAAATCAGGAAGGCCAAAATCCAATGAAGCAATTGATCAAGATGGTGAACTAAAACTGCACAAAAATCTAATTAGAAAGGCCAAAATTTAATGAACCACCAATGCGGGTGCAGAAACTGCATCAAAACCAACTTTTGGATGTTCTTGATAACAACTTTGGATGAAAAAAAGGGGTGGGTAGAAACTCAGAAATCAACTATAGAAACTGTGTTCCTAGAGATTTAGTAGTGTACAAGCCTTAATTAACATCTAGTCTTGACAACATTTATCAAGGTTTTTCACAAGCATTCCTGCCCTAAGCACAAGTTTCATGCCAGCAAGAAAAAGAACCAAAAATTCTTTCTGTCACTAATAGAATTGATGCAAAAGAAAATTATTGGTAAGTAACAGTTCTATGATAACTCTGATTAAAATAGCTCTCTCAAAAAAATATACCATGATTTAATAATTCAGGGATAGTTCAAAGATTGATGGAATTTCAAAACAGTTGAACATTAAGAAAACAGTTACCACCTCGCAAAGCATTCAAGTGGGGAAAGAATGCAAGCCTACAAGAGCATAGATCCCTAAAATTACCATGAGTAATCAACAAGTGGATTTCAAATTGGGGAGTGAGGGATTCTCGCGTGTTATAAACGAAAAGAAGTTCACATATTAATTTTCAGAACTCAATCCCATGTTGACCCAGGAACAAAGTAGAAAAAGTGGCAGTATCTTGCCAAACAAAAATTGTGGTACAATACTCAATTTTAAAATAGGAACGAAAGGGAAAAGGAGGAGAGAAATAGGCATTGTGCAATGTTACTGGAAAAGAAGATTGATTCAAGTGGACAAGTCATGTATTTCACATATAGCATCATATTTAATTTGTATTCTAACAGTAGACATAACAGTAACAAAACAACATTAAAGTTGGAGGGCACAGCACTGTCATCTTCAATATGGAATGACAACCCATTCAAGTAAACTATAGTTGAGCTCATAAGGAGCTATTTTTGCAACATAGGACTCAGACATAAGTCCAATATTTCGGGTATAGAGTACTTATTTGAACATCTTTGGTTGTTTTCTTACTGAAATTCCTGTGATGCTGAACCATTAACCTAACAAATTCCCTGCATAACGGCCCCATGCCATTATGAAATAACATGCAGTAACTACGTTACTAGTTCCATTTCATATGTGACATTAAGGGACATTCCAAACAACCTTACAGAGTATATTTTCATGCTGTTCTTCGACTTTTTCATCTTGCAATGGAGATTATATGATTTGAGTCTGTATTTTTTGTAATCATCTTTTGAAGGATTCAAGATATCCAAAGGAAAGATCAAGAAACTTACATGAGGTTTTTTTCAGAGTATCCTGTACGGTGTTTAAGTAGGTCATTCCAGATGGTTTCCTTCTTCAGAGTGTATCTAGATGCGTAGACAGCTGCAGCAGCAAACAATGCTAGAGAAAACTTGGCCATGCCATACTGAACCAAGCTCAGTTCAGTGAGGAAGAATGCCAGATTTTCCATCTGAAAATGAAACCAAAAATAATTATAAGGGGACAAAAACTGTACTATAAGAAGGCCAACAATAGGAAAAATAGGAAGAACAAGAAGGGTTAAGAGCTTATATAAGTTCTTTCCTCCTTGTCAGAAACCAACTGCCTTAAGAAAACCGAACAAGGAATACATATGGAGTTGGATCCACTCCACGACCCTCCTACCTTCCTATCGTCACCATTCATAAACGCCTTTCCTCAGCACAGTTCCACTCACCTCAACCCTCACTTTCCCCCCCCTCCACCCACTCCGTTTCCAACCTCTCCTCACCGTTTTTCTCCCCTGATGAGATGAAATGAGTTGTTAGCATGGTCTTTTCCATAGCTAGTATCTGCTCTCTTGTATGGAATTATCCGATGATGCTGAGAAAATCAGATACCTGCAAGAAAATACGTTGTCCTGCTATACTTTACTAGTTAAATATACTTTGTGGGGATGGCCCCTGTTTCCTCTGTTCACTCGGCCGTCATGTCCAACCAGATCCGCTAGTTATTCCAGGTGTTTATTTTCAAATGTACTCTCAGAGACTAAACTATTCTGTGTTCGAATAGAAAACAAAGACGCGTGTCTGGAGAAACATTAAGCGACTTCCTCTGTGGCGACAGGTGGCTGCACCATGACAGGCAAGGTCGAGCTGGTTCAAGCTGAGGCCCGTAGTCGTTGAGAATGTAACCTAGCAATTAGCCATGCCTTCGGCGTAATTAAAATAATGCCTTGTTAGATATTTATCAGGTCAATCCGTTATTTGAAAAGTTTGACAAAGTCCGTGCATTCTGTTAATAGTTCCGGTCTTTTAGGTTTGTTTTAAATCCATGTAAATGTATTGTTCAATTCAATGTACTTAGATTTTTCCGTTTACACAGGGTTTATTATTATTTTAAAGAGAAAGAGTCTAGTTGTGTTTTTATATATTGTTATTGTGATCGTTTCATCA
The DNA here is from genome assembly GCA_019776745.2 of Taxus chinensis. Taxonomy (NCBI): domain Eukaryota; kingdom Viridiplantae; phylum Streptophyta; class Pinopsida; order Cupressales; family Taxaceae; genus Taxus; species Taxus chinensis. The sequence continues at coordinate 689,076,556 of CM034152.1, forward strand.
TCAAAATCAATTATTATTTTATCAAAAATCATTATTCAAAGTATAGTCGCCTTGTGGACTCATAAATTGTGAAAACTATTAAAAAAATTGCCTTACAAACGGATTTTCGGTGTTACCCGATGTCCTCACAACCATTGATCCTTACACCACTAGAAGTAGGCTCGTTTATCCACATTAGTATCCACAAAAAAAAAATTTGTGGAGAAAATGTGAATTATCGACCTTATTTGGTTAGTCTATATAAATACAACATAGATTTTACACAACTTTTTAAACTTCCTTTTAAATTTTTAAAATATCCACATTCTTAAAATTTTCAATGTGTAAAAATCACATTTTCTCATATTTTTAAAGAAGATTTTCCTTTATTTCATTTAAAAAAAAATCAACTTGCAAAATATCCATAAAACACCACATAACTCTAATTATTATAATCTAGACTATATAATGTACCATAATTTGAAATATTGATGCATATTTAAGGTTCGAATAATATTGGGAAAATTCTAGAAACTAAAATATTCCTTGTGTAGTATTAGAAAAGAAAATATATACATTATGGATAATTTAAGATACATATCAACTCTAGATTGTGGACAATCTACACTCGTAAATTTAATATTAATAATAAATTTTTATACTAAAAAAGGAAAAATTGATTTCAAATCATGAATAATATAAATCGCATGTGTCGTGGATAACAATGTAACAATAACATTTGTAATCAAGTCTACCAAAAATCTTAGAATACTTTATTAGAAGTAGAATAAAATAAGCTTTCTAAGAAAAAAGTTTAAGTTTTCTACATAAATGGATAATTTTTATGAAATTACTAATATACAGTACACACACCCACATAATTACATACATATATATATATATATATATCTATATATTTCAAATTTATAGGTGTAGAATATCTACATTATTAAAATTTAAATGTGGAATAATCACATTTTGACTTGGTCGTATTAAAATAATTAAACTATTTATAATCAAAAATTTGATTTGTAATATCTACAAAATGTAACAATATGTACATTATAGACAATTTAGTACATATTTATCTACACAATTTATTAAATATATACATTGTGGATAATTCTAACACCAATTACCTCTAATGAATTATAAATAATCTATATTAAAAAAAACAAATATTAAATATCAACAATCTAATGTTAAAATATATTATGGATGTTATGATTTTATTCATAAATTAAACAGAAATTTCTACAATTTCATTTCGTTTGAATGGCTATATAAAAAATAAAAAATAAATATATTGTGCCAAAATAATATAAATAATAAGTAAAATTTAATGAAGTAATTTTGGAGAGTTCTCAATTGACTAAAATACCATTTAAATTTATAAATAAAGACAAAAATATTAGATTCATAATATTATCACCTTACTTTTATCTTGACATATTTTTAATACCTAAAAGATTACTAAATAGCTGAAATATTTAAGGAATATTGGGATTTATGTTTTCTTGAGTTTTTGTGAAGTACTATTATTCATTACAAAAATATTTAGTTTGAATTTTTTTTGAAAGAAATGTTGATTATATGATATATATATATATATATATATATATATATATATATATATAATATAAAGCATCAATGTTAGATATTTACTCTAATAGTTTATATGCATGACTCTTCCACGTCAACCATTGTTCAAACCGTAATTTGCTCATAAACATAACGAAAAATATAAAATAGCATGATCATTCAACATAAGTTCTCTCACTTTTAACACAATGACTTTTAACACAATGACTTTAAACACAATGCTCTGATACCACTTTCAACACAATGACTTTAAACACAATGCTCTGATACCACTTTTAAACACACTAAGTTTAAACACACAAATTAAGTGCACAACATACACAAGATGGATACTTCTTGATCAAATATTTCAGACATCACAGATATAACAATCTCATATATATTATCTGTTTCAAAATATTCTTCAAAGAGAGATACACAACTGATTATCACAAGATAATGAAATTCTTGAACTTGGACAAATACATAGACAGTATTGCAATCATAATGACTTACAGACAGACTATGAAGAACACTAGACTTCTGGATATCTCCGATTCTTCGCAAAAGCTTAAGACACTTCAGTTGTTGCTTCCACGGTGTAGTGAATGAGATGAGAAGATCCTTATTTATAGGATTTCTCAAGGCTTTTCACCGGGTAACAGGCAACCTGGAAACCTACAACCGGGAACCCCGGTAACCACAAAGATTCCTACTTTATCAAAAGTAAGGAACCGACACACGCAACATGAGTACATGCCACTCATGATAACACCTTTTTTATAGTGGAGCGGTCCACCACGCTTTCAGATAAGACGTAAAGAGCATCTTATCTTACTTTATTTAGACGCAATCGGTAACAGGCCTACCGACATAGCCGAAAACACAAACCATGATAGTGACAAGCCCACTATCATAGCTTTATTCGCTGTCAAACAAGACAGAGGGACCAGGAGTATCATCATCTGATGAGGAAGAAGTCTCATCAGTCCTTAAAGGTGTTGGCTCGAGATTTCTCGTGATTCTTTCCAGCCATGGTCTTGAAACTGACGTTGTACCGTCTATATCTGGTCGTAGATGTGGCCTAGATGGGTACATGTAGTGGTCCGGAATACGTAGAGGCGTATCCAGGAGCTGGAGGATGAATAGCCATTGTATGATGCAGTATTATCCTCTTCCACAGTTGTCCGTTAGGATTGGAATGATGTCCCTGAAACATGTTAGGCTTGACATAATATTGAACTTTAACAAACCATGGAATTTTACATTGAATTAGAACATTCCTGGCTGTATCAGGAGAGACATCAAGAAGAGGAGAGTCAGAGAGCTTGGTAGGAAGATACTTAGCCAAAAAGTATTTGAAATGCTGGTTAATATATTTGCGATCTCCCTGCAGTGCTTGGTCTATTCCAGAGGTCAAAATTCAGAGGATGTTCCTCTGTCCATAATTTAGCAAAACTGAATTTCCATAGAGTATTGGGCCTGTGAACAAGTTGTCTTAGCCGATGTCCTTGAATGGGCAAAGGATCAGGTTGTTCCACATCTCTGGTATGGTGCCATGGCCATTTCAAAGTACAGAGAACCATTGGCTCTTGTAAAGAATGAAATTCAGAGTGAGGTATTTCAGGATCTACAAACCTCACAGCAACCTCTGTCACATTGTATTCAGAGACATATATATAATCTCTATATATCATATGACCTTGATCTTATTCTGTCATCATTTCTTTTTTAGCATCAGCCTTTACAGTTCTGAACATCCCATACAGGACTATGAAACTCATGAAATATTTGAGTAACATTTACAATGCTTTACCAGGTTTAATTCTCTACTGGCAAAATCAGCAAGAGAATTATCTTTTCCTTTATGTGTTCAACCTCAAAATCAAAATTGTCGAACCAGAGACCCCATCTTTGCAGACGATTGAATGCAGTCTTATGTGCTATGGGTCTCCACTGCATGAGCCTGGCTTTGAAATCTTTTAAATCACTTCTGATAATGAAATGATCATTTTGAACAAAGTAACAAAAAAGATTTAATAGCCTTTTTTGCAGCCAGAATTTCCTTGTGTGTGGAATGATACTTTAGCTCTGAACCTTGAAATGATCCAGATGCATATCTGCACATTCTTTTCTTTTCCATCTTTTAATTTCTCTTTTAATATTGCACCCCAAAAATTTTCACTCGCATCACATTCAATAATCTTTAATCCTTGTCCTGGAAGAGACATAGGAGGAAGATTCATTACCTGGAGTTTGATGCGTTTTACTGCTTCAGTCATTTCTGAATTCCACATGGGGGCATTCTTCTTCAATCTTCTATTCAGAAGAATTCTGTCTGCTGCAATATTCTTGTAGAAGCCTGCAACATAGTTCACGCAGCCAAGGAACCTTTGGAGTTGTTCCTTTTCTTTCAGCTCATCTGGAAACTCTTGGATCTTGGATACAACATGTTTTTGCATCTCTATGCTTCCATCTTTGATCCTGATTCCAAGAAAATCTATCTCATCTTTGAAAATTCTATCTTACTGGGAGATAGACAAAGACCATTAGCATATACTGTATCATAGAACTTTTGCAGATGTTCTATGTGTTCTTTAGGAGATTTGCTGAAGATTAGAATATCATCAATATATACAATCAAAATTCAGCAAGATCTTTGAATATGCTATCCATCTTTTTCTGGAAGATGGATGGAGCTGTTTTGAGGCCAAAGGGTAATACCTTCCATTCGAATTGACCTCCAGGAACTACAAAAGCTGTTTTGTAGTAATCTTCAGGCTGCAAATGTATCTGCCAGAAACCACTCTTTAGATCAAACTTGGAGTATACTTTTGAACCTTTTATTCTGGCTAGCAGGTCATCCCGAGCAGGGATTGGATGTTGTACAGCAGATATATATTTGTTCAATGGCTTGTAATCTACCACAAGCCTCTTCTTCTGACGACAGCTGTTCACTTCTTTTGTTTACATAGAAGGCTGCACAGGACCATGGAGAATTGGATTCTTGGATGAATCCTCCTTTCATCAGTTTCTGTATTTCTTCATGGCATTCCTTCCTTTCAGAAGGAATCATTCCTCTGTGATGAGCTCTGAATTTGGGGATGAGCTCCTTTCCTTCTTTATCCTTGATGATCTGTAGATCAAGTGAACAGAAATGTTTTTTCCTATCCACATAAGCATGTGGATTGTCATTACAAAGATCTTTCTTGATCTTTTCTACAATATCATCTATATTGGTTTTACAGGTGGCTATGGACTTATGGATCCACTCATGTTTAGGCTCTTTGACAGGTTTATTGAGTGGGACAATTGTCTGGTATGAATATCTCCTAGGGATCTGTATTTGAGGATTGAACAGGGAGATATAATCTTTGGTTATACTAAAAGTTCCACAGTCTTGGAGGAACTCTACTCCTAACAGACAATCATATGAATCCATATCATGTTGGTAAAACTTTACAGTTCTGGTAAAACCTTCTATAGATATAGGTATATAAGCAACTGAGCGGGAGATGACTTCTCTTTTATCAAACCTAATTTTGAGATGAGTATTTTCCCAACAATCAGGTGGAATGGCTAAAGATCTGAGCATACTAATGTCAGCACCAGTATCTATCATTGCATCAAGGCTGTAGGGCTTTATATGAGGAATTGAAATTGTGATGGCAATGAAAGGGTTTTGTGTACAAGAGATTGTACATACCTCTGAGGGCTGAATTGATGATTCTTCTTGAGGATTTTGAGCCATTACTTCTTGATATGCTTGTTCCATATCTTCATCATCTTTCTGCTCTTGCTCTTCTTCTGTTATCAGTCTGGAGTATTCTTCTGTGGCCTTATCAATGACCTTTTCAAGAAACTGGATTCTATTTCTTCTCCAAACTTTATAAATATTGGGATCAGGATGTTCTGATCCATTTGTTCTGCAATGTTCTCCTCTGGTAGGAGAAATGGGATTTGACTGGGAGGATTACTGAATCCTCTGCCTCTTTCTCCTCTGCCTCTCCATGGGCCACCTCTTCCTCTGAGAGGTATCTGTCTTTGACGAATTCTGCCCTGAAATGGAGGCCTGATTAGTGCAGGTGAATACTGTAATTCTGGACAATCTTCTTCTTCAGATTCTTGTGCTCTTCTTAATCTGGCTTGCTCCAGATTATTCTGCTGGATATATTTATCCTGAGCTTCACGAACTTTCTTCTGAAGATAAGTGTTTCTTTGTCGTATCCCATGGGGGACACGACTCATATTCACTCTGACATAATTCCATTTGTCTTCGGAGAATTTCAGCATTAGGAGGCACCATAGGATGAATGAAGTTAGCATTCATATTAACTCTTGCCATATGAACAAAACTAGGCAAGGAATCATAACCACTGTCAGAACTACTGTCAGTACTACTATCAGAAACATTAGCTATGTTACACTGAAACATGTCATCAGACTGATAGGAGATATCAGAAGAGAAACTCTCATCATCACTTATTAACACATGAGTTTCTTCTGAGATACCTCTAGAAGCCAAAGCATTTACTTTAGCTTTTCCTTTCTCTGAATCTCTCTGAGGACATCTGTTAGCATAGTGAGGACCTTTACAGATAAAACATGTAGGTTTATCTCTTTTACTTCTTCCTACATATTTCTTCTTTCTGAAAACAAAAGGTCTTCTAAAAGAATTGTTAAACTCTGATTATGACTTCTTTTATACTGCTTCTTATATTTCTTATACTTCTTATACTTCCCCTTCCCCTTTTTGAAAGATGTACAGTCAGTACATTTGGACTTGACTGGACCATCTAAATTCTCACATCCAAAGGGATCAATTGCATACATGTCACAAAATTTTGTACCTAGAGACTTTGCATTTCTTATGGCCTGTTTCTTTTCCCATTTTTCTTTACATAGCTTGGCATGTGTCTGATCTATAATCTGATTAATTGCTCCAAAACTTAGTTCTGAAGTATTAATGCCATGCATTGCTTTCTTATATTCTGTAGCAAAATAAGGAGGAAAAGATTCGATGTACCTGAGGCGCATAGTCTCATCATTGATATTGCCGGAGTTGTAGTATAGCTTCTGCATGAAGCACTGATACTCCTTGATTCTTGACATGTCACAGAGTCTTGCTCTGAGGAAGATAGCAGTATTCTTCATCTTGTCATCATCAATATTTCCTATAAATTCTTTAATAATAGCAGCAGTTAGTCCCATATAGCCACTGTCTAAAATAGCATTCTTACCAGGAAGGAGTATCCCACCATTCCTTTATTATACCTACAAAACCATTGGCTATTGCTGATGCAATAGTGCGTGGATCCTTTCTGTACATTTCAAGTTGAGAATTTCCCCAACCTATCATTCCATGCACCATCTCTTTGATCTCATCAATAGATCTGCACTCAAGCTTGTACCAATTTGGTTGTAGTGTCTGAACTCTAGCCATACCTTGAAGAGGTTCGGGCTGAGTGTGGGAACCAGATGATTCTCCCAGAATCATGCTTTCTGCCTGCTGGTGTTGCTCTTATTTTACCATTCCAACAGACTTCTTATTTGGATCAAAAAATAATGGCTTATACTGAGACAAAATTTCCTTATGAGGCTGCTTACTAGATGGGTTAGCCAGATCAGTTACCTGTTTCCACGAAACAGTATTAGACCAGTCTCCTTCTCCTTCTTCTTTCTTGATAGTGTTTTCCAAGATCTGATTCTATCTTTGGACTATCATTCAGGAATATCATCGACTGCATCCAGATATTTGTTCTATCTTCTGATCTGCTTTCTCTAAACTGTCATGAACATGAGCCAAACTATTTTCTACAAGCTCATGAGTATGGGTTAGCTGACTGCTAACACTACTTTTTACAGAAATACTGTGATCCAATAATGGCTGAATCACATCTACAACATTCTGTGTTATGACTTTGGGCATTTCTTCTACTGTAACCTTATTATTACTGCTTTGCACCAAAGTTTCTACTCTTTTTAACAGAATCCTCAAGCTCTTTCTACTCTAGAATTTAAAAGCTTAAGGGCACCAGCTGTGTCACCTTTTTTCCTGAGCTCTATTGCTCTGAGCGTTCTCTGCATTTGCTCCAACTTTTCTTCATTAGACTTTGTCTTCTCATGAATTGCTTTGACAGCTTTATTGGTCCAGTTTAGCATCTTCGAACTCTCAGAAGGCTCGATCTGCTTATCGACAGTCCTCTGGTACCCAAATACAGATTTTTTGTGGTGTGATGATTGTAAAAAATTAGTCAACCAGAAGTATGTCCCTTCAAATGGTCCAACCATTAATATGGCGTCTGGTAGTCGTGAAATTTTTCCTCCAACAGACAGCCATGAGTTAGTCTCTCTAGATGATTAAATGCCCTTATTTAGTAAATGATAAGTTATAGATCTACGTTGGAAGCCACTGTCAATGCTCTCTAAGTTGTCATCTTTTAATTTGAGTCTGACACGTCCACTTTACTACAGATTCATATCTATCCACTTGTATTCTTCTCACAGATTTGATGCAGCAATATTTGTTGACTATTTACCATTTTTATTCACAAATTTTTTTAATGAGTGGTTGTCGAGAAAATTGAAGCAAAGGTTATAGAATTTGGAAAGATATAGCTACATACACACAAATAATGAGAAATTAGTACTGTGCATTTGTAAGATTAATGCTACATAGATCCGGCTTTTTGAGTTTTTTTATATTGTGGGAATGTTAATATTTTCAGGGCTCGTAGAGGATATTGGAGCAGAGAGTCCTGTTTTGTGCAATGCATCTGGTTTAGGACATAGTGCTATGGAACAATGTGTGCACAGATTCAAAAATAAATGTAGTCATAGGTCTTCTTAAATTTCAATTTTCTAGAAAGAAAAATGAATCTCTCTCAACAGTTTATATTTCTCATGCATGCCTAGCCTATCAAGTAAAAATTATTCTACATGATTTCCTTTTCGGGAGGTTTAGTAAGTGTTTTAATTCTAATTTTAAAGCTAAAAGTTTATATACAAATCATAATCTGTAATTTTTTATTTTATTTTTTATAATATTGGTACTAATACTAATTTCTATTATGCAGAAATTGGGCACTAGATTATCGGCATCTCTCCTCATATTGTGGAGGAAGTATATAGAAGTTTTTTTAATGAGTCGTGCACTCGTTGGGCACTAGATTACATGATTCTCGACATCTCTCCTCATACTTCAGAGGAAGTATATAACAAATTTACAATTATGAGTAAGTGTTCAACCTAAGAGTATAGGAGTAAGGGGCATCCATGTCATCAAAGTCACCCAAGGCACAATCCTGGCCTTAACTGTTTTGACTCTCCAGGTCAAGTATCATCAGGCCTAGTCAGTAAGACTTGATCACTGGTGGGCTTTATCAAAACCAAACAACTTCATGATTGAACCAAGGACCCTTCAATAGATGTTACACATTTTAATTAGATATCAAGCCCCATGTTTCAAGTCCATTCACATCTTACAAAAAGTGAAGAAAAATGAATTCAATATTTTTAAAATGTTATAAAATTATGGAAATAGTAATAGTACATTAGTTTTGCATGAATCCCCTAAAATAATTTTCACTCCCTTTTGTAGCATAATTGTTAACTTCAAACATTTCTTTCAACAAAATCAAGCACTGAAAAAAAACAAATATTTATTTTCGAGAAATCATTCAAAATTTTAAAAATTATTGAAATATAAACGCAAGTTATAATGAAAATAAATTTAGTAAGTTTCTAATTTTTTAATCTATTTTTATTTGAAAAACTTTATTTTCTAATTTTTTTTTTAAAACATGTGAATAATATAATACAAAATAATTTTTTAAATTTTAAATTATATTTTCATATAAAATTATCATTTATCTATTAATAAAGTTCTTTATATTAATATTTATATTTTTGTAGAAATTATAACAAATACATTTTGTTATAGTTTAAAAAACAATTTAATGTTATAATATCACAATTTGTGGGTTTGTAACAATATATTAATTGTTGTTGATTTGTGGTAAATTTGTAATTATTAAAGTTATGGTAAATTTACAATATTAAAATTTTTGTAATACTACATTTGATTATTTGTGGCATGTGTTACATATTTTTGAATTGTGGTAGCTATCACAACTATTCTACAAATATAAATCTTCTACGATAAATTTGTAGGTGGAGTCCACAAAATCAAATTCACAATATTCTCTCATCTATCCACAAAGATATTGTGGAAATATTGTGGATACAGGGTATGTTTTCTTGTAGTGTTAAAAGCTAAATTTACTGAGCTAGAAACATAATACTGGAAGACAGAGGCAAACAGTGGATGGAGTTCAATCAACAACCTCTCTTCAGTCACCAACGATGGGGCCGCATATAAGTTTTGGTGGAATTTTTGATGTGTGTGTATTTTCTTTTAGTTTGGGCAACGTGCTTTCCGTCGTGTGCCTGTTTGCAGTGTTCATGTTTTCAATAAGTGGAAATTTCACATTGGGTGGGAACATTATCCAATGTTCCATTTCCATTTTGTGTGTATGAGAAGTAGAATTCAAAAGATTTTCCTATGGTATTCCCTACAGTGAGATAGTGATAAGAGCTGACAACATCATGATATTGTGGTTGTTAGTTATCCATTGGAAAAACTATTCAGAGGTTGTTGGTACTGTCCTAAATAACCGTTCATTGTGTGGTTTTTTGTAAACCACTTGGAAAACCATCTTGAGGTTTTTGGTATTGTCCTTGAAACAATCTAGATCATGAGCAAGCTACGTAAGGACACATTGTAGTATAAGGAAGGTTTTCCCCATATTCGCACTGTTGGTACCCAGATTTACTCTTCTTCACAAACCGAGCAGCATCATGGATTTGACAGGACACTCAAAAGTAGATAAATGATTATGTATGTCATTTTATAGCCGGGGAAGCAATTTATCTGACTTTTTAGCACTCAGGCCTTGAAGAAGTGGGTAGCACCTTAAAAGTATTTGATCTTATCCTAACTATTTTACGTTGCACCTTTCAACCAAGGTAAGAGAACCTATTTTGCAACCTCTTTTATTGAAGGAGACACAGATACCTTTCTTTTGCAAAAAAATTATAAAGAAAACCTTAGGAAAATGTGCTCAACACACCAAATATGACCCTCACAAGTTGTCACTTCCAAATTAGGGAGATATTTTCAATACAAGGAAAAGGTTACTAAAGACATTAAGAGATCCTGATTGTTCTGCATATTTTTGCAAGAATATTTTGTTCCTTTGTTGATACACAGGGAAAATAGGGGTAGTTCAAGGTTGATCAATGGTTTTTAAATGATTTTGGTGAAAGATGAAGAAGGATAAAGTTGATTATATTGGATCTTTGGAGGGACTTCACAATAATGAACAACTTCACAATAGAAAGCTTCAGAATAGTCAAGATGTTCCTTCAACCAGAAGGTGTGCTTCAATGGAGGCCCAGATCAACATTTTTTCACATAATCTTTGAGACTCCAACACGAAGGTTCGAATTGAAAGACTCAATTAAACACTAAATTTTCTAATTAATCATGCCTAAGGTACACCCGAAGACTTACAGACAATCTTTATCAACAAATGACAATAAATTGATTTTAAATGTGTTTATCTCATCCAAGATGAAGGCTCTTCTTGAAATGAAATTGCAAATACCATTAGACTATCATAGGGACAAGATCCTGTGTGATTTCACAAAAATTTAAGTGTAAGATTGCAATAGGAATGAAAGAAACTATTTGCAGACATTATGAAAATAAAGAAGACACAAAATTTCTAGAGATTAGACACAAATGAATTCCAAAATTGCTTAGATTCATCAGTAGGGGAAAGATTTTAGAGAAATCTCATAGCTTGTTAATGGCTATACATCTACAACCAACTTGACACGTCAGAAAATCTAACACAGAAGAAAATAACAGGTAATCTCGGCTTTGGCCTCTCGGGAAGACGACTTTCTCAAAAAAAAAATCAAGAATTCATACTCTAACATTTTGCAAGAGTATTCTCATTACATTTATACATTTTTCCCCACTAAATTTCCACCCAAAAAGAGAAGAATATTTGAGGGACCTTTGCTTCTTACCATTTTGTTTCAGACAGTGATGTTTAACAAATTCAGATCCGAAATCTACCAAGTGGACCAACTATGAACAGATCACATTTCTTAGGTCCTCGACTAATGACTAGGATGCCATGCCACAAATTTTCAAGAGTCCCTTTAATCATCTTGATTCTGTCATGCAAGAAATATTGTTTTTAATCATTTTTTTGAGCCTTTGCATAGATGGACTTGACAGGTCATGCATTTTTACTCTCGAGGCAATGCTTTTTTCACCATTTGCACCTGCAACTTCATCATTTCATCCCTTTTCCCTCCTTTTCCTCTGAAATTTTAATCTGTAACTTTTGGATCTAGCATTTTACATTTTGACATGAGCCTAAGCAAAATTCCACTTCAAGAGTACTTTAGATTTACAAATTGAGCTCCCAAATCGATTCAATTGAACTTTGCAGACAAAAATGACACAAATTTGCCAAAAATTTGACAAAGAATGATGCAAAATATGCATCTCCAAACATCCTAGATCTTCAATGGAGGAAAATAAAATGAAATGTACACCTGCCATTGATTCTACCTTTCAAATTTTAATCTGAGCCCTCCATATGGAAAAATGTGATTGGAAATGGGCCTGCGAGCACCTTTTTGACATTTTATAACTTTTGAAAAAAAAGGAAAATTTTCCAAATATTTCTCCCAGGCCTTCACCTCCATTTTTAACTATTCAACGCTGACATTACTATCATGTCAGGGCTGGGCTTCAAATTAAAATTTTATCCCTTTTTACAAAAGGAAAAAAAACCGTAAATGACCCTAAAGCTCCATTTCTCCATTTCCCCACCTACTACGTGTCTCAATGGTGCATTTTGAGATGGCCCCAAAAAGTAGAGACCCCAAACAAGTGTAGGATCAACACGTGTCTCAGTCCGATAGAGTATGTTAAAATTTGAAGGTTCAGCGGAAGGTGCCATGTGTCTAAGGTCCGAGACAGTCTCCTTCAGATGGACAAATATACAAGAAACAAATCCTGGACCTTTAAGTTATCCTCGATCTAGGAAGGGGCTGATCATAGAAACCAAATGGAGGACAGGGTCTTTCAAGAAAAAACATAGGGAGATAGAAAACATGATAGAGGACACAAATTGAGGAATTTCAATGATAAACGAGGTGAGACTAATTCGAGCACCAACATCAGATCCGACTCGGGGATGGGCACTCCCTGTGAATGCCACAAGAACAAAAGGTAAACCAAGTGCAAACAAATAGACCATTGGGAAATGGAGTCAGAGAATAAGATTTTAGAGTAGAACAACCATGACCATCCTCCAAAAAATGAAATCGAGAAACTAGCAAAACCAGGTCACCCAGGACCAGAACAAACAAAAACACAAAAGCAGAATGAAAACGAAGAACTATACACTGTACAATGGAGAGAATCCCGATTTAAAGAAAACAATAAAGGAAAAACTTCAAGTGCTTGCCATTCTAGATATGACCATGCTAAGCAGTACTGATGTGTTTTTAACAGCTGGTTATATGATTGCCTCTCTTTTCCATCCAAGTTCCTATCTGACCACATTTCTTTAGGATTATCCTTTGTGCCTAGGTCAAGTTTTATAACATCTTTCGAGGTTGCATCAAACATCAAAATCTCAGGAAAATCATCCTACTCAAGATACCTGCATTGATCAATTACATATTCCTTGAAAGCAACATAACTCACAGAGTTATCAATATCAATATTTGTATGCAATACTTCATAAGAAGCATTGTTGGGGTTGTCAATAAGATATAACATCTTCTTTTCACTAGGTAACTTTAGAAGGTTTCCCTCAATTGGTATGGTGGCATAAGACATGTCCATCTGAACATTTCCACCAACATTTGCAGCCCACTTTTTTTGATAACATCATGCCCAATTTGGCAGGGAAATCAACGACAACAACATCAAGTTTCAATTTTTTACCCAGATAAGTTGTAAGTTATACCACCAAACCTTTTACACATCCTACAACAGGCACCTCTCTAGAATCTATTGCAGTACACTTTCCATAAGTTTTTGTCACTTTAATGTTCAATTTATTCATGAATTGCAGAGGCATAACATTGCGTGATGCTCTAAAATCAAACATAAAATTGTGCAAAAAGTTTGTCTTTAATAATTAGTGTTGTACAAAAATGGATCAACATTTAATTGAGACTCAACCAAAGTTGTTCCCAACTAAACTTTAGGTGGTTCACCTGGTCTCCTCCAATACTTGGTGGTTTTTTTATGTCTGTAATGGTTGGATGACGAGTGTTTACATTATTTATATTTCTACCTTAGGTGACTCCTATCTTCTTCTCTAAACCCTAAATACTCAAAATGCCCTCTTCTTGTGCTTAGGAATACTAAGTAGTTCAATAATTTGGAACAAGAAATCTTGATCTAACTTAAGACTTGGGAAATTTCATAATGAATGTATTTCGGAAAAGTAAAATGTGAGGAGGGGAAATATTGACAAACTCATCTAGATTTCACAAGATGTTTCACATTTTTGAGCATAGGGTGGGAACACCAGTTCTACTTGAGACAACAAGGCCTTTGCCAGATGCATATTTCTTCTGGAGTTCTATTTTGTGACATTGGTGAGAACTGGGGTCTTTGGTTTGTCCTTGAAGGCCCTGCCCCTTTGAGCAGCCTTACTTCTTGTGTTATACTCTATTTTCATTGGCCAACCAACAACATTCATTAACAACTGTCTATCCTCCTTCTGATGGGATTCCTCCATAATACTTCTTAATCATTAGAACTCTTAGGTAATAAAAATCATTTTTAGGAAGTTCAAAAGATTGTACCATATCTATTTCTAGAAGTATGAGAGGGAGGAAGAAGTAGGTACCTAGTGAATGCAATCACATAAACCTTGTAGCACTTATCACACTTATTAGCTTCAGTTGAAGTTACTCCTTACTGTGAGCTTTTAGAGAAATCCACCATGCATGAATCATCATCAATGTTATCATCATCATCAACTTCTTCAAATTTGCTGATCTACTTCACATGGTGGGTGGGGTAAGATAGCATTTGTCACGCCAATCAATTTCACTTGTCTTCTTCAACAAGTAATAACTCTTGCATGTTAGAGCATCATGCACTACTCTATTTTCCCTAGTTCTTAGTGTAGTATATGTCTAGCTCCCATGGGTCCTTTACCTCTGACATCAGATATATGATCATTTCTAGGATGATTTACAAATTCTTTCTTGTCCTTGTTGCCTATGCTAACCTTGAGAACCTTGTCTAATTCCCTTATCTACCCTGGCTAGTTTGTAAGATATTTCTTTGAACAACCCATTACCAAAGTCTGTTACAACTTCCTCAAGATCAAAAAGTCTTACTTGATTGACGCTTCTCAAGGTTGATCAATTTAACACTTTCCCTCTTAACTAGAGGTTTTCCAATGACTTTAATGTTGTTTCTCAATTTGCAGAACCATGGTAAATGCATATCTTAATTTTTTAGGGTTCGTATCCCTCAAATAGTAAGCAGTTTTATTATCAAATACATTTGACATACTTTATCAGACATGATTCAACACATGGCCTCAAATTAACAGGAAGTCTTCTCAATTTTTTATTAAATCTTGTATTCAAATCATAGCATTGATTCATTATGATACATTTTTAATATTTTCAAATTCTGAATAAAGAAACCTAGGGTTTGTTTTATCACCTTATTGCATTCTAAAAGAAATATTCATCTCTAGCCCAGGAGTCAATAGAGTTATCTAGGCAGAGATTTATACTAGTCCCTTACATGATCTTCTTCTAGAATGTATGTATAAACAATTTAATGTATACATCCTCAAATTCTATTTCGAAATTCCTTCATCATTTTAACAAAGAGCTTGAAGTGATGATCACCATGTGATTACATTATTTCCTTGAAACTTAGGCAATATATTTCTTACATTTTGTGGTTTGCTAGTTCAGGGGGTTTCAACATTTGGATTGCCAACCATACGTCTAAAAAATGATGGGGCCAAAAGTATTAACAACAAATGGAGGTCTGGGTGGAGTTTGAGCCATGTTATTTTGAGGAGGTGATCTTATAGGAGAAATAAAATGATGAGGTGTGAGGGGTCTGTGTGGTATAAGGATGTAAATTTTCAGAATGACTATCCCTCTAAAGGCTCCTTTTCACTTGGAAAACTCTATTAGATTTGGAAAATGCCAGGGTAGATTGAGAGGCAAATGTTTCAAATACAAAAGAAGGACCCTCTCCAGATAGTAGAATTCAAATAAAAAAAGAGACTACCTGATTCAGAATGCACTTGAGGAAGTATTGCAATCTCGAATCACATGATGATCAGTTTCACCAATGGAGATCTCTTTTCTTTATGCTTGATCTCCAACAACCTTCCAAATTCTTCTTCCTTCTGAGTTAGAATTTTCTAGCTCTAAAAAACAACCTTATACTAGGGTCCCTGACAAAGACATGTCTTCTTCCTTTTAACTTTGCAAATATTAATGACAAATCTTGCTTGATATACGTTAAGACACTAGCATTTATGAAGAATTTAAAAAACACAGAGTCGCCAATAAGGATTTCCACCTTAGTTTATGCAAATTCACTATGAAAGACCTATCAAATGTCTATAAATACTAGATTCATGTAAATATTAAAAGATCTACTCTTCTTCTACCCAAATTTATCAATGATGATACAAAATTTAGTGCAATAACTGTATAAGATAGAAATATTGTACTCAGAACTTACAACTTTGAACAATTATTACAAATCTTAATAGATAATGATGTTTCAGCAATGTATTAGCACATAACATGTGCAAGAATTATTACGAGGGTCTATATGTATACACCTTTGTTCAAATACTCCCCGGAAACTGTGTAACTAGTGTTGGTATCCAAATTTGTTCTCCCTTTCAAGCTGAGCAACATCAAAGATTTGACATGGATCTTAAAGATAGATAGATCATGATGTGTGTCATTTTTTAGCTGGGGATGAGATCTAACTAGCCCTTTGTTACTCATATTTGTGGAGAGATGGATAACACCTTCAAGAGGATTTGACCTATCCTGACTACTTTAGGCCATGCCTTTTGACCAGGGTGAGAGTAATTGTAGTGTAACCTTTGTTTGATGAAGGATATGGAGATATCCTTCTTTTACACAAATTTTATGAAGAAAACATTGGGAAAGTATGATCTATACTCTATAATTTAACTCTTACTACGTTGTCACTTCTAAAAGATGGAGACATTTTCAAAACAAGGCTGAGGTTACTGAAGACATTATGAAATCCTGATTGTTCTCCATATTTTAAGCAAATAGATTTTGTTCCTTTGTTGATATACTGGGAAAAACAGGGATAATTTAGAATGGATTCAATGGTTTTTGGAATGGTTTTGGTGGGAGATTAAGTCATGATAAATTTGATTATACTAGATCTCTGGAGAAACTTCACAACAACAAACAACTTCAATACAACAGAAATCTTTAGAATACTCAAGACATGTTCCCTCAACCAGAAGGTGTGCTTCAATAGAGGCCTAGATCAGCACGTTTTCACACATTATTTGAGGATCTAACACAAAGGATCTAGTTAAAAATACTCAATTAGAAACACAAAAATATTCTGATTAATCACGCCTAAGGTAAACCCAAATACTTACAAACAATATTTAAAAACAAATGAAAGTGCAGTGATTTTAAATTTGTTTATCTCATCACAAGATGAAGGCTCTTCTTGAAATGAAATTGACAAATGACCAATAGAATTTTCATAGGGATGAGATCCTATGTGATTTCACAAAGGATTCAATGTAAGATTGCAATAGGAACGAAGTAGAAACTACTTGCAGACATTCTTGAAACAAAGCAGGCACAAAATTTCTCCAAGATTGACACAAATTTATTTCAAAATTGCTTAGATTCATCTGTAGGGGAAAGATTCTAGAGAAATCTCAGTGCTCATCAATGGTTATACATCTGCAACTAACTTGACATGATAGAAAATCTAACATAGAAGAAAATAACAAGTTATCTTGGATTGGTCCTCTCAAGAAGATGATTTTTTCTCAAATTTTCTCTTAAGAATTCAACCCCTGAACTTTTGCAAGAGTATTCTCATTGCATTTATACATTTCAATCACTCAAATTTCCCCCCAAAAGAGAATAATATTTGAGGGACCTTTTCTTGTTACTAATTTTCCTTAGAAAGTGACATTTAACAAATATGTAACAAAAGATGCCAGGTGGACTGGTTATTAATTGATCACATTTCTTGGGCCCTCAACTAATGACTAGGATGCCATACCACAACCTTTTTTGACAATCCTTTAAATCCTTTTTATTATGTCATGCGAGAAACCCCCTTTTTAATATTTTTCTAGAGGCTCTACACAATTGGATCTGACAAGTATTCTTTTTCACCCTCGAGGCAACACCTTTTTCATCCTTTGCACCTGCAAACTCCATCATTTCATTCTTTTCCCTCTCTTTCCTTTGTAGCTCTGTCCCGAATCCAACTTCTCTGGTAGCATTCTCATTTTTGCAAGTGCCTAAGTAATTCATACTTTAAAATATTGACCTTAACAATCCTTGGACTCATAAATTAAGTTTTGAATCCATTCAATGGCACTTTATAAACATAGACGACAAGGAATTTCATCAAAAAAATATGAAAAACAGTGTGTATCCACATCTTCCAGGAGTCTCTGAGAGAAAATAGCAAAAAAATAGACGCAATTCGCATATATCCATTCATATTTTTATCTGAGCCCTTCTCACATGGAAAAAATGTTATTTTATAACGGGCATGGGACTACCTTGTTTGACATTGGTGCAACTTCTAGACAAACTGAGAATTTTCCAAATTTTTCCCACGGGTCTGCACCTCTGTTTTTGACTATTCAAGTGTGGGCCTTACTTTCCTGTCCTAGGCCAAAGCTTCAACTTACAATTTTATCCCTTTTTACAAAAGTATTAGTGACATTAAAGGAGCCTGAAACTCTGTTTCTCAAAATCCCTACCTGCTATGTGTCTCAATGGCACATTTTAAGACGGTCCCGTAAAATCAGAGACCCCAAACAAGCATGAGTCTCACCACATGTCTTCAGTCTAGCAGAGTTGTTAAAAAATTTGAAGGATCAATAGAAGGTGCCATGTGTGTAAGGTTCCGAGATAGTTTTCCTTTGTCATATGGATAAAGAAACAAGAAAGGGCAGAATCCTGAGTGAAAGCCTCCAAGTGATCCTCGACCCTTGAAGTGACTGATCATGGCAAAATACAAATGGAGGACAAGGTATTTTCAAGTCACCAAAATAGGTGCAGATAGAAAACATATGCCCCAGGCCTTTCAAAAATTATTTGAAAAGTTTCAAGTGATAGAGCGGAACCGACAGAAGCCTCCACATGTCTGAGCCCTATCACAATTATTAAGGGTGGGACCCTGAGGTAAGATCTTCAAATGAGCATCAGTCCTCCACGTGTACATGCTAGTACCAATAGTTGTACTGACTGCATGAATAGATTTTTTCTATGTCTCGGAACTCAGGTAGCGAAAACCTCCACATTTCTCCCCCGGCCCAAATCCAAGGCCAAACAAAAAGTGAAAATTTTGGGTATTAGCGTTGTTAAATCTCCACGTGGACAAGTTTTGAGTTAAATACGGGCCTATAAAATTGTAATGTTCCGAAGTGTCATGTTGAGATGCATCTAACCTGATAAGGCCCACATTGTCCATAGATGCTGAGATGTAAATTTGACTGGGGAAAATCACTCCCGTACAACATTCATGACTAATGTAGTGATAAAGTCACCATTGGTGAGGTTCCGAAATATGAATCTTTCTTTGAAGAAAGAGAATTATAAGATGCAAGATGATACAAGGCCCAAATGATTGATCATGTGAGTTGCATCCAATCAGGATGTTGTCACAGATACTTGGCTACTCTTGGAGATAGGGAAAACAGAAATGATGACTCTGGAAAATGAAAGGAAGGAAAAAAACCCGAGATCTATAACACCAAAGTGGACAGACATCTTTCCATCATGTTTTACAGAGGAATAAAGTACATGAATACTTTTCATTTTGATCATCTAATTGGATCTATTGTGTCTCTCGAAGCAAGGATTAGGGACTGATCATGGGTGGACCAAATGTGAGGACAAAGAATGTATGCATCAATATTGAAGAGTAAATAGAGAAGAACGTACAAATCCCATAAATTTAAGAACTTTAAGGAAGTAGAACAGGGCGAGAGTTAATTTGAAGCATCCAATAGAAACAAAAAGATAGAAATACAAATTAGTTCAAGAGGTTGTGGTCTGAATAAAGAGGTGGTTCATTTTATCAGGACCACCACCTTAGAACTAGATTTGTATACATAGAAGTATTCGATACATCCACACACACACATGCATAGTCAACCCCTTCATTAATGTGAATATACCATTTAAAACCAGTTAAGATAAGAAGATAGGGAAAATAATGCCAATAACCCAATAGGGTAATATGTCTCCATACAATTTGTTTCTTTAAAATTATAAAAACAAAATACAATGCTTATATAGGTTACACATCTAAATTGTGTGTATCCACCCAAATAGCGAAATCCCATGAAATCCTGACATAGCTTTCTTAAATTCCATAGAAGCTCTCCCTTCCAACCTACAAACTTAGTCATGAAAAATGATTTGGAGTTTACCGGTAAATGAAGACATAGAGGTGAACACTCATGAAGGATTTTTAGGGAATTTCTAAATGGAAAAATGAAAATGTTGTTAAAATCGAAATGAGAATGAGATTACACCTACAACTGGATTAAGTGACATGATCATTTGTGGGTGATGGAGAATTAATGCAAAAGTAAAGTATTATGTAATCAGGTTGAATGGGGCCACTAAATGCACTTAGGGTAAGTTGAGATCCTTAGCCTTGAAGCTATGGTAAGAAAATGAAACCTGATATGTAGAATTATTTAAGGATAAATTAAATAATTTTAGTGCATAATGGGGTAGCTTAAATAATGACTAATAAGAGTTAATTAAATACGGAATTAATGAGAACCTAGTACATTCTTTTTGGGGATAGTTACACCTAGAAATGATTTGGAAGGAATTAATAATCATATTAATTATTAATTGTACTGTACAAGAAACTGTTGCAATTTTTATGAATGTGGAGTCTATGGTCATTAAAAGTAAAAAGGTCATATTGAGAAGTCTAAACATTATTAGTTATCTGGATGCAAACCTTGTTAAAAAAAAATATTCTCATAATTTTTCTAATTCCAAGTTATTGGGTTTTGTGCACCTAGAAAACCCTGTGGGCAGTTCACATATTCAAATGATAAGTCCATGTATTCCATGATTACATCTCAGGAAGCTAAGAGCACTAAGAAATACTTACCATTAATGTCTGCATTTATGTGTTCCACCTTGATTCCATTTTGTTGAAATTTCTATCACGGTCTCCTCATATTTCTATAGAAAACAGAGCCCATTCTTTCTTGTAGCCATCTTTCCAGAATCTCATTATCCTGGCATACTTTAGTGCCTTTTGAGCCAAAAATTTTGATATTACGGACTCCGACGTTTAACGTCACCCTTCCTACCTTCACGAATTGAAAAACTTGGTTTCCACATTGAGTAGGAGCTGGTGAACATCATACCAATGGGATAGCTTTTGTGATGTCTATTTTTTAAGTTACGTGGAGAAGACATTCATGGCTCCATTCCGCTGGCCTAGAGTTTGCTTTCACTATTCAACCCCTGAATTACATTTCCCTTTTTGGACCTAGGACATGTGGCAAGCCTGCACTCATTTGTGAACTACCTCCAGATTTTCTTTTTGAAGATTCACGACCTAATGAGGCATGTGGAGGCTTCCGCTTAACTTTTGTTCTGTAGCCGATTCGAGCCTGCTCCCTTTTCAGATCACTAGATCACTTGGAATCCTAACTTCTCATTTGGAAATCCGCTAGATATTTACCCTTCTACAAGGAGCATTGTGTCAACACATGGCTTGTATCTGCTTGACATACTTTATACTTAGTCATTTTAGACTCGCTAGAATTCCCCCTTTTGGTACTTTTCAGTATGATTGACTCTTGCCACTCTTAGGACCCTGGTTCCCATCGTGGAGGCCTGACACATAAAATCATTTGAGTACTCTACTTTGGCTTCAGACCCATGAAGGTCGCACCCTTTGGGCACCACTGCAATTTTGGGACCCTCCATGTCTTGATACCATTGGTAATGCCCTCAAAAAAAAATTAAACGCTAACTCTCACACAACTGATTTTACTCATACAACCTTTTCCTGAATCATGGTTGAGATTTATACCTCAAAAAGCTTACCTATTAACATTGATCTTAAAGTTGATGATAAAACCAGGACCCAACCTCTTAATCATGAATATTTTACTTCAGCTTCATAAGATGGTTCACTCTAGGTCATATCGTTATAGATTGTGTGTTGGAAAAGCATAAGAATGAGATAGCCATTTTGGTGAAAAAAAAACTGAAGAAATTTTTTTCTCTTGATATTAAGGGAAACCTTTATTTAAATATAGATTTAGAAAACATGGATGATTCGGTTTTAGAATCTCCACATAGAGAAATTTTTGGTGAAGGTAACAAGGAATAATTAAATGTTGAACTTGTTGTACCAAATTTACATGAACTGGCTAAGAAAAATATTCCTCATCATTTTCCTTTAAATAATAGTGCATATCATCTGATTTAATCCCTTGAATTTATTCTTCCTCTTTAGGATGTCTCAGATGGTTGGAAAGTGGTGTGAAACAAGAAAAAAACCTTTCTTGAGAAAACCACTTCTCTTACCTAGTTGTTTTCTTTCGCTGGTGGGCAGTTGTTCCTCTTTTTGTTTCTTGTTGTGTTCAAGGATTTATCTAGGATTTCAATTCTTATTTTTACATGGATATTGTTTCATTAAAAAAACCACCTTTTACCCTTTATCTAAAATCAATGAGTCAAACACATGAATAATTTCCAATAGTTCAGATGATAAACTGTGTTTTATTTACGAAATTGAATTTTTAACCCATCATGTTTTGAATATGCATTAATTAATGATGTTTTGGTTCAAGAAATGAAATAATTAATTTATTACATTCATAAGAATGATCTCTTGAGAGATTACTAAATTTCCACCTTACAATAAGTGTATTGGTACTAAATGGGTTTACAAGACTAAGTACAATATTGATGTTAGTCTTGAAAGACACAAGGCATATTTTATTACAAAAGATTTAACTCAAAGGTGTGGAATATATTAGGAAGATATATTTTCATTAATAGAAATAAAAAAGGCCATTATAATTATAATTTCATTGAAATATCGAAAGAAATGGAGAATATTTCACATGCATATGAAAAATTCCTTCTTGAATGCAGGGTACTTAGAAAAGAAATTATGTGTACAATAACGACAAGGTTTTGAAGTACAAGGTAAATAAGAACTAGTCTACAAGTTGAAGAGGGATTTTTATGGCCTCAAAAAATCACCAAGGACATGATATGCCCGAATTTATAATTGTTTTTAGAAAAATGGCTTCAACTAAAGAAAAAGTGATCATACAATTCACTATAAGCAAGAAGGTAATGATATTCTCATTATAACTTTCTATGTCGATCATTTGTTATATATGGGCATCAATTCTAAGATGAATGATGAATTAAAAATTTCTATGATGAATTAATATGAGATGAAATATTTAGGTCTCATCCGATACTTCTTTTGGAATGGAAGTTCATGAAAGTAAGCATAAGACTTTAATTTTTCAAACAAATTCTGCAAAGGATATGTTTAAAATTTTTAGAATGGTTTATTGTAAACCAATATATACTCCAATTCCTCATGGATTTATGTTTTGTAATAAATATTTGAATGCCCACAATTTGATCGTTCAAATAAAAAAAAAATCAATTAAGTTATTACAGAAACTTTTCAGTAATATTTTTTTTTGCATTAAAAGTTGCAAGGGTTATAAAAATATGCTACATTTAATTAATTCTCGTTAACAAAATCTACTCATTCACAAGATAGTCACAACTAAAATTAAGTGATTAAATATTATTAGTTTATTTCCTAAACAGTTTTCGAAATATAAACCCCTTCTAAGGCTCGCTTAATTTTTATTTAAATATTGAAAACATTAGTGGTACTGGTTTACCCACTCAACTTTTTTTAAGCTCATGATTTAATTGTTTCCTAAGACAATTTAAAATTACGTTCTCTAACCACTCAACACCCCTATCCATTAATTAGTTATCTAACTATATATTTAAATTCAAATAATTTAATTCCTTTATACTACTAACCAATTGACCATGCATAAAATTATTGGATAAATCCTCAACTCAAATCATGTATTTATTTATCAAGCTATATTAAAAGGGATCATATCCTATATCACCCACAAAAAGGACCATTTCCCCTAATACACATACTATTAATTTAAAACCTTTATCCCACAAAAAGCCCACAACATAAAAAGCTCTAGGATACATTCTCTACCATTACATTGATTATTTTTGGGCCCTTATATTTTAGGTATTCATTACAACCCTAAAAATCCTTATGAGTTTCCCTTTTATTTTATTTTTTCCTATTCTCTTCATTTTATCTATTTTATTTTGTAGGTTAAGGAAGAATGGAGGCCATGGAGCCAAAGAGATATTGTGAATGATTTTGCTTGGTTTAAGAGGATATACACACAATCTGGGTGTTTATTTTATTGTGTCTCTCTCCTAGGGCTTGCTTTGCATTTTATTTGTTATTTGAATCATTAGGGACAGTATACCCCATTTGGGTATGGGAATTTTTGCCCCATTTTATTTCTTGTTTTAAAATGAGGTATACACACAATCTAGGGATATACATACATACATACGTACGTACATACGTACATGCATGCATATATATATATATATATATATATATATATATATATATATATATCTATGTATGTATGTATGTATGTATGTATATGCATATATGTATATGTGTGTGTGTGTGTATATACATACATACATACATATATACACACACACACACACACACACATACATATACATATATACATACATATACATATACATATATGTATACATATACATGCATATAGATATACATACATACATACATACATATATATATATATATATATATATATATATATATATATATATATATATATATATATATGTAGATGTAGATGTATATGTCTATATATGTATGTGTACACACACACACACACATAATACATTCGGATTGACTGATAATGCAAAATATGGCGAAAATAAAACAATATGGCTGGGGCCATTATGCAAGCTAGTGTTTAATAGAATTGGTGGTGGCGGCACCTCCACCCCACACCAAAATATTTAATGGTTTGGGGGTGGGAGCGCCGCCTCCACCCCCGTTTTTTTATATCAATGTATAACGGTTTGGTTGATGGGCCTATATGGCCAATATTAATTCATTCCCTTTTTTAAATATCTATTTTAACATTTTTTTTATGAACCAGACCGACTGGTATATACCTAATTGTTTTTTTAATTTATATATATATATATATAGACACACACACACACACACACACACACACACACACACACACACACACACACACACACACACACACACACAATCATTTCGTTTAAAATAATAAATGGAAGTTATATAAAGATATTTATTTATATATAATTTTATAAATATATAGATATCCCTTCTTGTTTTATTTGTAAGTATAGACTTAAGTGGGTTAGTTTAGGATAATCAAGTATAGCTGATATATGGAACTATATATATATATATATATATATATATATATATATATATATATATATATATATATATATATATATATATATATAACATTAAATTTTTAGTATATTTTATATGGTTTTACACAATGATGGAATAAATTTACTTTTTAAAGCGGATTGCACAAATGATAAGGAACAAATTTCTTCCTTAATTAAAAGGATAAACATTTATAATTTCCTTTGTAATATGATTTAAAATTTGGATACAAGAATTTATACAAATATGAATGCATCCATCACATGAAGAAGTAAATATAAGCATGCACTAAGTATAACTCTTTTCTTTTTCTCCTTTAGCATGCAAATAGAATATTGCAAGATCAATAAAAAGAAATACCAAAACAATTACTCCTTTATAATTCCATTTAAAATAAAGATATTTTCCATTCACAAGACAAATGCACCCTTGGTATAATTTACAAGGTTGAAGAAGATGTAATAAAAACAAGATGAAACTTCACATATCTCTTTTCCAACAAACATTTCTTGGATAATCAATACAAATCTATCTTACATAATACATTTATAAGAAGTTGAAACTTTAAAATTAAAGTTAAAAAACTCATCCACTTAGGTGGAGACAGCATGCATTTTCTTATAAAAGTAAGATTCCTTCTTGTCTTCCACAAACTACAACTATGTCTAAGGCGTAAACTTGAGCCCCACCATTTTCTTCACTTCAAGGAACAACAACAAGGAAGGGGTGGTAGGCAACGCTATCCACCCAACTAATATTCTGTTAGTGTGAGTTATTATATGTGTCCTCCTCTCACGTTGGAGGGTCATCTCACATGGGTTAGGTTTAGGGTTTCATGTGTGTCATGCACTAGGGTTACTCAGCACCCTATATGTACCCCTTTTTTATTCATTTATGAGCATGCCAAGACAATCCGTTGTTTTTCCTCTATGCAAGCTTTGTTTCTGTTGAGCAAGTTTTGCCATTACTGATCAATTTTTTCCTTTCTATCGCTAGAGCTTTCATGATTCCGTTGGAGTGCAACTACTTCGTGGTGCCCCATTTCTAATTCGATTCTCGCAAACTCTTTTCATGGTATCAGAGCAGAGATCGGGTAAACATGCAATCGATTTTTTTTTCATTGCTATTACTCTTGCTTTGTTTTGTTATTTTACTCTGCATGCAAGTCCTTTGATCACTATTTTCTAGAAATTATCTTGCTAATATCTCTAACAAGCTTTCTCGGAAAGTTTTTTTTGGTTTTTTATTGTGCATGTGTAGGTTTTTTCAAAATACCTTGAGAAATTATGGTTTTTAAACTACTTTTTTGTTGGATGTATCAAAATTCAAAATAGAGATTCCTTTCATTTATTAAAATGGATGTGAAATTTTTTTAAGCTCTCTAGTTTTTGCAGGATATGCATGTTGTCTTTGGTTACAGGATCCTTGATTTCTTTAATCGTGGTTGCTCATTAATGAACTGTTGTCCCTCTGACCATTTTTGGACTATTCAAAATACCATCTCTATACATTCATGCATGGCCTACATTTTTTCTTCATTCCAGGCATTTTTTACCAACAGCCATGTTTTTTAACTTGCAGGGCTTTTTAAATTACTCAACCACATTTTTTTATGCTTCTGTAGACTTTTTGCACATCGTGGGGTTGTCATTTCTCTTACGTGGACTATACCCTTGGTGCCCACGCATCATCTACCTCCAAAACGGTCTGTAAACTCTCCTTTGTGTGGATTTTTTCACTGCTCTTTTTTGGGTGCGGCCTATTCCGGGTTTGGGTGTTTTTAAACAACTTAGACTCGGTCTTTTGCTTCTGCCTGGTACATTTTCCTTTTGGTAAGTATTTATTACTTACTTATTTTTTTACAAAAAACTTCTGGGTGCCTTTTTTTAACATTGGTAAGTATCACGTCTACAAAGTTCTACGAGCATTTTTTTTTTTACATATCTTTCTTTATTTAAAGGTTCCTTCTAATTCCTTTCAATCTTTAAAACAAATCTTTCCATCTTTTAAAAATCTACCAAGTCATTTTGATTGGTAAGTGTTTTTAAAACTCTTTCTCTTTCAAAACATACATTCTTTTTTCTTCTTTAAAAATCCAAACAGTTTTTTTCACAAAATTCGGTCTGCATTTTTTTTGGGTAAGTATCTATTTGTTTTTTTTTGGTAAGTTTTAAACACACACCTTTTTTAAATCTATGCTTTTTAAAACCAAAAATTCACATAAATACTTTCCAATTTTTTCCAATATGTGGAAGTCTCTTTAAAAGCTTTTTTTAACAAAACACAAAACAAATCAAATTCTTTTTAGTAAGTTTTTTTAAAACATTTCTAACTCTATCAAGTTTCTAAAACCCATTTAGAAATTTTTTTTAATTAGAAACATTCATCTTTTTAAAAATCTTCATCTAAAAATCTTCATTAGATTAGATCTAATTAGTTTTAATTCAATTAGATCTAATTTTTATTTGATTTCACATTATTTAAACTATAATTTCTTTGGCATTATAATTTGGTCTATTGGCTTTGTGTATTTTTAACCTTCCATCGAGTGCCGAAGATGAAGGGTGAGGTCTGGGATTGGCAGGTGACTAATCCCCCCCTGGCAATACAAACAAACCCTATCTCAAATTCCATGTCGTTTCCAAAGAGCATGCATGACCATTTGCATGTGTTTAGGGAACGTTTTTAATCTGTTTGCAGTCTTATTGGCTTTTTCTCATTAATTGTGGGAATTGGTTTTTGCTATAACTTTTGACTCATTTCTCGGTTTTGAGCACTTCTTTAGTCAAATTTGCTTGTTTATTTGCACTCTAGATGATGGGATCATTCACTTTGTAAACACACTAATTTTAGAAAGTGCTGCATTCTGGGGGGGGGTATCTTTGTATTGCTTAATTCAGCTCATTTTTTGGAGCTTTGTTCTATTCCTTTTTTTCGTGGACTTGTGAGCACATCCGCCATAGTTTTACAAAATATATATTCTTTAATGCGACATGAGACGATTTTTCTTACCACCAGGGTTGGCTTTCGCCTCCTTTCTGTTTCTTCCTTGTGCTTGTTTATGGTGTCCTTTTTTGTTGCGCTACAACGAAACACTGTTGTGGTCTCCTCTCTTGCGTGTTATTATGTTAATTGCAAGACGAGTTACCAAGTGTTTCAAACTACACACACGGACGCGATTGTAATTAACGCACTAAACTATAAAGTGCTGAAAGCAAGGGGTTGTTATTGTCCTGGGTGGTTGTGTTTCTTTTCTTCATTTCCTTCTCTCTCTCTCACTATGGATGCACTTTCAATTCCTTTGCTTACACCATTCAAATTTTTTGAATGGAGATCAAAAATAATAATGAAACTAAGGGGTAAAGGGTTATACCACATCACCATGGGAACTGAGACTGAACCAGATGACGAACCTGAAAAATCTAAGTGGTTAAACCGTAGTGATGAAGCTTTAGGTCTTATCAGCATGTCCATTTCTCTTGACTTGCTCTTCCACATTGAGGCATCTGAAACACCTACATCTGCGTGGAAAACACTGGATGCGATGTTTGGACAACTAGATGACAGAGATTGCATGAGTTGGAAAATGAACTACTAGGGTTAAATCCTAGTGACTTTGAAAACCTACAAGCCTTCTTCTTGAAATTTTTCCACATTAGATTATTGTTAAAAGGATTTCAAGTAGAAAAGAAAGATTCTCAACTGATCTTGTCGATTCTCTCTAAACTAGGTCCCGAATACTCTATCTTCATGTCAAATTTCTATGCTACAAAAGCTACTTTGGGCGATACTTAGACGATGCCCTCCTTCGACTGTTTTTCATCCCAACTCATTGGAGAACAGGAAAAAATCATTCAAATGGGATCTCTCAAGTCCAAGTCACATGCCCTTGTAGTAAGTACTAGCAAGGGAAAGAAGACTGAAAAGAAGAAAGAAAATAAGGATCAAACTAAGAAATAAACCAAGATCAAACCTAAAAATGACACAAACACTTCAACTTCTGAGCCTAGGGCACAGAAAAAGCAAGTATTTGTGTTCCTATTGCAAGAAGACATAGTCACGATACGAGCAACACTGTTTTAAGAAATAGATTGATCACTTATCTCATTTACTTGAGAAAAATAAAATAAGTGTTCTTGAATCCATAAAACAAAATGCTCCGAAGGCCGAGTCTTCTGCTGCAAAAGGCGCTAAAAATAATAAGAAGAAAGTAAAGGCCCTTGTAGCCAAAGTTGCTCCTTCATCGACATAGATTATAGATTCCGGTCCCTCGCACCACATGGGTTCTTCGCATGTTGAGTTTTCCAACATCGAACCTTGTGGAATATCCCAAATCACGATGGGTAATGACACGACAGTGTCAGTTTCCTGGTAGTGGATCGGTAGAGATGGATGGGGGAACATTTAACCAAGTGTTGAGTGTTCCTGATCTCTCTACCAATCTCCTATCAGTTTACCAAATTACTCACCTTGGTGAAGAAATGCGAGTGGAATTTGGTCCTAACTAGGTGATCATGCGTGAGCTTAACAATGACACTACAGTGGCTGGGGGAAAGACAGATCACCGTTCACGGTTGTACACCTTCTCCCACTTTACTTCTAATTCTACGCCCACTACCTTGCTCACTCATAGCAAATGAGGTTAGTAAGCTATGGCATGAGCATTTTGGACATATAAACTATCGCTACCTTGAACAATTGAGTCAAAACAAAATGGTCAACGGGTTGCCTCGCATCAAGTTTTCTAAGGGTCTTTATGAGGGTTGTACCCTTGGAAAGCAACCTGAAAAGAACTTTGACAAAGGAAAATCCTGGAGAGCCACTCATCGCTTGGATCTTGTTCACAGTGATGTTTCTGGTCCATTTCCTTCTCCTTCGTTTACTAGAGCTCTTTATGTGCTAACCTTCATTGATGACTATTCGCGATATACTTGGGTATATTTTCTTAAGCTTGAGTCTAAAGTCTTTGAACATTTTCAGGACTTTAAAGGCTCTTGCTGAGAAACAGGTGGAACGGTCTATCAAGGTTCTTCGAACTGACAATGGAGGTGAATATGTAAACAATAGGTTCATGGATTTCTATACTTCTGAAGGGATCTCTTTGCAACATACAGTTGCTTATAGCCCTTCGCAGAATGGAGTCGCAGAAAGAAAGAACCGTACTCTTAAGGAGATGGCCACTTGTATGATTCACTCGAAGTCTCTTCCTCCGCAGTATTGGGCCGAAGCAGTGAATTGTGCAAATTACATTTAGAACTGTCTTCCACACAAGGCAGTAAGAGAGATGACACCCTTTGAAGCCTGGTTTGGATGCAAGCCTGATGTTGAGCACTTTCGAGTATTTGGATCCAAAGCTATGGCTCAGATTCCTAAGAAGAAAAGTAAGGCTTTGGAACCACAATCCAAACCTTGTATCTTTGTAGGGTATCCTGATGGCATGAAGGGATATCGATTGATGAATCCTACTTCTCATGAGCTATATATTGAGATAAGTGTTAAGTTCGATGAATATTCTTCGACTTCTACTTTCCCACCTATTGAGGTTCTTCTGCTCACTGATTCAGATTCTGACTCATCAGATGATGATACTGTTGAGTGTGCTCCTCTTCCGGGTCCTCCCAACCATCAGACCTTTGAGTCTTCTGATCCTGATAATAGTGATGATGAGGACTATGTCCCTTCTCACTCAAGTGAAGAATCTTCTGACTCTAAGCCTGATCCTCCTGGTCCCCTTTGGGCCAGGAAAACTTTACAAAGTGCTGGAGATTTAGTTGTAGATACTTCGGATATGAGACTTACTCGCTCAGATTTCGTTGGACCCCACTCTTTCTTCACCTCTGCTTTTGATCCATAGTCTTTCCGGGAGGCTTCTAGTATTCCTAAGTGGGATTCTGCCTTGGATGAGGAGTATTCCTCTCTCACGAAGAACGATACTTGGGATCTCACCACTCTTCTGAAAGGAAGAAAAATCGTTCGGTGTAAGTGGGTGTTCCGAACAAAGTATGGAGTAGATGGAGACATGTCGAAAAGTTTAAAGTGTGATTAGTAGCTAAGGGTTTCTCCCAGATAGCTAGGGTTGATTATACAGAAACCTTTGCTCCGGTTGTGAAGATGACTTCTATTCGACTAACCCTAGCCATTGCCACAGTGAACAGATGGAAAGTCTATCGAATGGATGTTAAGAGTGCCTTCCTTCATGGTGACCTAGAGGAAGAGATCTATATGGAACAACCTCCAGGTTATGTCCAAGATTCCTCCCTCATTTGTAAGTTAAAGAAGTCTCTTTATGGCCTTAAACAAGCCCCTCGGGCTTGGTATGCCAAGATGGACTCCTTCTTACTTACATTAGGGTTTACTAGGTGTCACTCTGATTCAAATGTTTATATTCTACGGAAAGATGACTCCATACTCATTCTTGTTCTATATGTTGATGACTTGTTGATCATAGGCAGCTCTTCCTCTATTATTGATTCTGCGAAGATTGCCTTAGCCAACAAGTTTTCCATGACTGACTTAGGTCTGCTTCATTACTTCCTTGGGATCCAAATTTCACAATCTGACTCGAGAATCTTGATTTCGTAACCTAAGTATGCTCTTGATTTGCTAGCTCGGTTTTAGATGTCCGATTGCAAGTCTTCTTCTACTCCTTTTCTTTCCGGGGTTAAGTTGGTTTCAGATTGCTCTACTCCCTTGGTTGATGGTACTCTTTACCGACAGTTAGTTGGGAGCTTGATCTACTTGATTCACACTCGACCGGATTTATCATATGTTGTTGGGATTGTGTCCAAATTCATGCAGGGGCCACATAAGCTGCATTGGAAAGCAACTAAACGGATCCTTCATTATGTTCGTGGCACTTATGCTGATGGCATACACTATCATGGAGGGGTTGATATTGACTTGATTGGATTCATAGATTCTGATTGGGGCCGGTGACTTAGATCATTGGAAATCTACTTCTGACTATATTTTCTCCTCTTGGTTCGGGTCCTATTAGTTGGTCTAGCAAGAAGCATAATTCAATTGTGATATCATCTACAAAGGCAGAATACAGAGGAGAAGTTAACGCTGCCACATAAGCTATTTGGCTACAGGGTATTCTGATAGAGTTTGGCATCCACTTTCGGCGGCCTACCATTATCTACTGTGATAACACGAGCACAATCTCAATTTGCAGAAATCCAGTTCAGCATTAGCGGACGAAGCACATTGAGATCCATATGCACTTCATACGGGAGCTTATTCATGATGGTATCATCGACATTCAGTACATTCAGATAGCTGATCAGCTTTTAGATTTATTCACCAAGCCCTTCACTGAGATGAAGTTTCTTTACTTACGGTCTCTTCTTGGGGTGAGGTCTTCTGCAGCTTCCCATTTTGTTAGGGCTATGTAGTCCTTCTTTTCTTCTTCTTCTTCTTCTAGGAAGATTGTGTTTGTATATGGGCACCTTATCGGGCCTTTAGTTGTCCGGGCCCCATTGACACATATTTCTTAGTTGTTTAGGGGTGTCTTCCTCTTCCGTCTGACTCATCACAACCGCCACCCCCAGCTTCGATGAAGGGGGGGTGTTAGTGTGAGTTATCCTATGTGTCCTCCTCTCATGTTGGAGGGTCATATCTCATGGGTTAGGTTTAGGGGTTAGGTTTAGGGTTTCATATGTGTCATGCATTAGGGTTACTCAACACCCTATATGTACCCCCTTTTCTATTCATTTATGAGCATGCCAAGAACACGTCTGTTGTCTTTCCTTTATGCAAGCTTTGTTTCTGTTGAGCAAGTTCTTCCATTACTAATGATCATTTTTTCCTTGCTATCATTGGAGCTTTCATGATTCCGTTGGAGTGCAACTACTTTGTGGTGCCTCGTTTCCGATTCGATTCTCACAAACTCTTTTCAAACAATTGCTTACTTACATCTTTATACCATGTGATATCATGTGCATGTTTACACCACCTTAGTCTCCACCTCATCATTCACATATGGAAAAGATTCAACCAATCAGTAAACTTGCAATGAAAATTGTACCATTACATTGAGCTCATGCCAATTTTCCTTATGTACACGGATAGCATTATAACTGAAACAACAATGCTTGGGGCTGCCCATCATACCTTTGTACCATGTAGTACCCTCATATTCCTTGGGATTTTCTAATCCAAGGGAGCATCTTCTTCTACCTGGGGAATCAATGCATGCCTTACTTGTACTTGGTGTGAGGTCTCTTTAGGCTTCATTTTTGGGTGAATGAAGTCATATATATGCTCTCATACATGACTGTTGTTATGCCTGCAGACCAGCGAGTTGAGGATGACCTAAAACATAAGCCCAAAAATGCTCTCTTACCTAAAATTTGGGCCTACCCATACATCCTTACATCCCTTGCATCCATTACCAACCCATGATAGCTCTTATGCCTCCATCAAAAGAATGACCATGGATTACCTTCTCCTACACCATGCCTTAAGGCCATTCTTGCTAAGGTCCATGCAAAATTGCACACATAACCATTTCATATTCTTTCCTTGGACTCACTCTCCCATACACACATTTTATCACACATGTATGTAATCAAATGACAAGAAAAGTAAATCCTACCTCTCCATTGTAACAACTTGAATCTTTACCTCACACTCTAATGGTTCTTCTTCCTTCAGCTTCCTCTTGAAGTTCAAACAATCTCCATTTCTTCTGAAGCACATACATTCAAACCCATGTAACTCATTAGATGTCAATAATGTATCTACCAAAAGCAAGTAGATCTGCATACCTATGGAGAATCATAGTTTTTAATTTACTTGAACATTGCTCTAGGAACACCTTTGGCAAGTGTAGGTGAGCATCCACGTAGGATGCCACATCACTTGATCCTCAACTCCTTCCTCACCAGGAGTGATAACAGCTGTGGTGGGGGGCTAATCATATTCATTTATACATGAAAAAACATAATGGTTTACATGAGATACACAATACCTCTTGAGTCCAAATCATCAATGTACAAACATCAAGGAAGCTCATATAAGAAGACTGGAATAATTTCAACCTTTTTACCCATCCAAGATACAAAATATATAATTCAGATGTTCATGAGTAACCCTAAGAAGATACTTATGAGTCTCCCTTTTATTTGTATTTTAGTTCGGGGGATGTCTCTTCGATGTTGCCGGAGGCTATTTTGATAAGTTAAGTGATGAATGGAGGCTCATGTAGCCAATCTTGAAATTGCTTCTACACCTGGCGTAGTTGCATGATAATATATTATGATCCTTATGCACAATCTGGGTGTCGAACCGTATTGGAGGTGGCCCTCTCACTAACATAATGATCGATTAGTTGGGGAATACGTATGTTTGTTGCCTAGCTACCCATTAGTCATAATATACCTCATTTAGTGTATCTTAGAATTCTTTGCCCGATTTGATTTCTTGTTCTACAAACCTTACCTCCATTACTACCCACACATACCTACCTCTATCCATATATACTTAAAATTGCATTCAATGACTCTACACAACTTTATATTTTACTATCAATGTGTAACATGTACACATGTCTGTGTGTAAAACAAGTACTAGTATGTATGTGTGTGTGTGAAATGTCCTACAAACAAAGTGACAAATCACATTACATGTCAAATATAACTTATTAAACACACACATAAAAAATAATACATTTACGGATCGACCTTATTAGATTCAAAATACGAGTAAAAGACTAATACAATGTGGAAAGGGCCATTATGTAATCTAGTGTTGACCCATAGAATTGAAAGGTAGGAGACACTTTCACCCCAAGGTCACTTCAAAATTTTTAAAAGTTTGAGTGATGAAAAAGCGCCGCTCTCCACCCCCGTTTTTCTATATCAATGTATACGGTCTGAGAAATGAAAGTCCAAAAAGGCCAAAAATAATACATTGGGACTTTTTTAAAAGTCTATTTTAGCTATTTATTTTAAGGTTGAACCATTGGGACCGACTGGTATGTACCTCATTGTTTGCTCTCATTTATTCAGCTCACACAGTCAATCATTTCAACCTAAAAATAATTGAGATGGACATGAATCTAATTATATTGGAAATAATTCTACTACATAATTTGAAATGAATGCCCCCCACGCAAGGGTATAAATATATAGACGCCCACCTCTTGTTTTATTTGTCAAGTACAGACTTAAGTGGGTGACGTTTAGGATTTTTCAAGTACTAGCTGCTATCAAAAACACAAAATAATGTTATTTTCACTAATTATTCTAGTATTTATTATATGGTTTTACATAATGATGGAATTTAAATATACTTTTTATAAGCGGATTTATACAAATCTATAGGGAAAAAATGACGGTCCATATTTTAAAGGATACAACATTTATAGTGTCCTTCAGTAATATGATTTAAGATATTGGATACAAGTATTTATACAAATCTGAATGCATCCATCACATGAAAATGTAAATATAACGGCCGTCCACTAAGTTTAACTCTTTTCTTTTACTCCTTTACGTATGTAAATGGAATATTGCAAGATCAATTAAAAAAGACACCAAAACAATTACTCCTTTATAATTCCAGTTAAAATAAAGATAGTTTCCATTCACAAGACAAATGGCACTCTTGGTATAATTTACAATGTTGAAGAAGATGCAATAAAAACAAGATGAAACTTCATATATCTCTTTTCCAACAAACATTTCTTGGATAATCAATACAAATCATTATCTTACATAAAACATTTATAAGAAGTTGAAACTTTAAAATGAAAGTTACAAAACTCGTCCACTTAGGTGGAGGACAACATGGATTTTTTTATAAAAGTAATATTCCTTCTTGTCTTCCACAAACTACAACTATGTCTAAGGCATAAACTTGAGCTCCACCATTTTCTTCACTTCAAGGAACAATTAAGGACAGGGGTCAGAAAGGCACTAAGAACCAACAAGGTTTACCAATGAGGAGAAGTCAGTTTTGGGCACCAACACGTTGTCCTAATCATAGGGATTTACACTAAGGTATCTATTCAACCAATGGAAACTTTAAAATGTAATTCGCAACATTACAACACTTTTACCTTTGAATGTAAGCAACCACCTTCAGCTTGCCTTAAAATGCAAATTTTCTTAAAACAAGGCTTCCTACTAACTCTAATTTTTTAGGTTGCAAGGGAATATGGGGAATCAGTTATGCCTCCCAATTTTGCTTTCCAAAATGAATCCTTAGGCATTAAACTTCAAAACATCTTCATACAAGACTCTTATGCCTATCTCAAAAAATTCATACAAGTATAATGGTGTCGATTTCCTTACCTAAAATGCACTAACTAAAACCCATGACATAACCATAATTTTAAGCTATAAGTCCATTTACGCATGCTAGCTTCAAAATATCCAAAATCCTTCTCCTACACCATTACTTAAGGATCCAAGAACCAATGGTTCCCATTCAAAGTTCCATGCAATCACTACACCATTCATTTAGTCTTATACAACAAGGCGATACACTCATTTGAAATTGAATCGGTGATTAGATACATTTGATGAAATAATAAAAGCTTTTCATTGATACATCTCTGACCATAAAGGTGACCCCTTATGGGCCTAACAATTCAGTACATCTTATTACACATAACCTTAGTTCAACAAATTGGCTTATCCAATTTGTAATAATGAAGTGGTAGCATTTCTAGTTAGACTCCATCCATATTTAGGGATTTCATTAGATACCACAATCCACTTGGTAAGAAATTCAAAATACAAAAGTTTTTCATCACATAATAAAAAGTTAAAATCCTTCTAAACCATATCCATTTATGAATTGCTTTACTCTTTCAATATTACTTCAAGTTATTAATAAGAGTAGTGCTTAATCATAACCTTAATACTTAATGTTCTAATTATGGTAGGTGTCAACATTTTATGTCCCCCATACTGCTACAAATACACATCTATAGGAATCTTCATAGAGTTAACACATTTTCTTGACTACATACATATATTCCAATGTATGGAGCATTCAACAATATCAACCAAACCACAAATAACTCCATTTTGAAGAGACTACATAGATCACATATCACTCTTTCTTTTAACAACTCTCCATCTCCTGAGATCATTAGTCCAGATTTAACCCATTAACACTATGGTGATTTTCGATTATGCACACTTCAAGATGGGATTTTGAAGACCTAGAAATTCTCAGTTTACTACCACAATTTTTCCAAATCTTCTTGGACCTTTGCACCTTCATGGCCAAGTCTTCTTATTGGAAGATATACATGATATTGCTTCCTATTTTACCAAGTTGTACTTTATGAATATACCTCAATGAGTGGATGCAAATGATTTTCTAATCACTTCTCATGCTTAGGGTTCTCTAAAAAAATTCTTAATCATTTAAATGAAAAGATTTGATTGGAAAATCAGTTTGCTGGGCCAATCAAAGGTTAAAAGTGGACAACTTTTATCAAAAAGATTTGATTGGAACACAAATCACTGTTGGCCAATCAAAGAGTAACAAAAATGAAAGGGTTTAGATTATGAAATTACCACTACTTTTGGCCAATCTAAGCATATCAATAAGAATAAATTTATATTGTGTATTCTAGCTTGCTATTCTTATTTAAAGCTCCAAGAAGAGGGCAGATGTTTCTTCAAAACACATCAACTTGTAATACCTATGTGGCTTAATTCTCAACTCTATTTGACCACCAACATAGGATGAAAAGGAGAACTGACATGTGATACCAGTTATTTTCATGTAGTATTTTATTTTAAGAAAATCCCTCATTGTAGAGTTTTTTTGAATATAGATCCACTTTTAAAATTTCCAAGGAAGTCAAGATAAAACTCATACTTCCCTACTTATATAACTCTTATTTGCACCCTTTACAGTCAACAATACAACTAGTCTAATTCATGGTCAGCCATGCATTATCCTACACAAAAATTTAAGTGTGGTAGAGAAGTAGAAATTCATGAGGTATACCTTTATCATTTAGATATGATAAAGAAACAAGGACCTAATCCATACAAGAAATCTAGCTTATGTTATCACTAATGTTGGAAATCTAAAAGCATTGGAAGGAATCCAAGATCCAAGAGCTTCTTGTACATGATTATGAAATCAAAAACAACAAAAGAATCTCCAGATCAAGAACCTACTCAACATGATAATTTCTCAACCTAATACATAGCAGAAATATTTTTACTAATCACATTAGCTAACCTTTTGAGACAAATAAAGTAGACAAAGTACGTATGACTTATTGTAGACTATGACTTTCCCTAACCTATGAACTTGATGCCTGTATAATTGATACTATCTTTGACATCAGCATGATAGGAGATCTATTACAACCACCTACTACAAATGAAAGGAATTTATATATACCTCTAAATGAGGATGAAGCATAAGAACCTTATATACATTCATGCACATGTTGATTGATATCTACATTAGAACTTGATGACAACATATAATAGATCATGTTGCAATCAATAGACATAGATCCACAAGAACGTGTCTTTGCACTATCTATGGAATGCATACACTACATAAGACCTCAATGTTGAGTAGACTCTAAGATATTTAAGAGATAATCATATAATTCAATGAGGAAAAACATAATATTAAGTGTGGGGAATTGATGAGGCTCAGTATATGTTATACTTAAGAGGATGGACACTAGTTATGTGTATTTCCTTCTAAGTGACCTTTAATAGTTGATATGTTACTGAGATGCCATTAGATCTGTGATATGCATGTTAGTTCTATCACAGATAGAATAGATGATATGAAATCTTATCCATTCTTAACAAATATGGTGATGATTATTCCAAATATACCATATGAGTAATCCTACTTGATCTATTTGATAATATCCACTGCTAGGTCCTATTCCATAGATGATGTCTTGCCATCAAGGAAAGATAATGCTAGTTTTCACCATACTGGACATTGAGTCATTGATGGTATATTCTATACTCAACTATGATTCCACATTCAGATTCCATAATCAAAACATCAATGCCAACATGTTCATGACTCCTACTCCTCACATATGTCCTATCTCATCGTACTTGCACATGACACATGGTAGTTTTTCATCAACCATGTGTGAATGACCCTCACTAGACACTCGAAACAGTCACATTCACATTCTAGAGACTACGGTTGCTTATAACTACTAGTCAACATAAATAGATTTTCACAGTTATACCAGGAATGTATGATAGTATCAAAGTATCCATATTGAAAATGCATGAGATATATCATTGATTCATAGAAGGTCATTATAGATTAAAAATCATGAATACTCATTACATTATTTACATATTACACCAGTATATACATGACACCCCTTAGACCTAATCTATTTTTTAGTGAGTTCTTATTGAAAAGTGTATCAGACAAGCACTCACACAGTTCCATACATATACACATGAAATGTCAACATAGACTATCTAAGAGGTTTTTTTATTCCCTAGCAATTTTCCTAACAAAAATAGGTCATTTCCCGATGTTGCAACACAGTTTCACCAATGTCCAAGAGAGATCTTACTTTTGGGGAGAAATACTGTACCCATGACCCCAAGTGTTTCAAACTTTCTCGCCTAACATTTGAGCTTTTAGTAGAAACAGATATAGTCATTACAGAAACTATGAGAGAATTAGTATGTACATAGTAATAATGTATTAAAAAAACCTCATTCATATTTCTTACAAGCCTTATGACCAATTCAGATTTAGCACTCTAAGTTACCTTAGTGCACTTGTACTTTAAGGAACAAAGCGTATCACACAAGCGTCAAAAGTTCCACCATTAAAACTAAAAATTTATGTCTCCTACAACTGTTGACAATGAATACTTGAAAACAATATTTGGTACATAGAAGCATATTGCATAGGAAACAAGACAGTGCTTGTGTATTTTTATTAAGAATCAAAATCTTTAAGCATTACTTATTAAGAAGAGAGAGCTACAATATTTATAGATATTGGGAGTAACTTCTATCTCATCCACAATACATGGAAATAGATAAGACTAATCTAAGAATAAAATGCAGGATAATATTTCATAGCACCCTATTTTGTGCACCTGGAGATCTTACCCCTCATGAAATGGATCTGAGAATAAACATAAGATGAGATTAAACAATATCTCTACAGATAATGAGTTGGTTAGATGCATGACATTTTAAGGATCCAACCTTCCACACTGACATACTATAATTTGACTTAATCTAATCTAACTAAAGTAATAAAAAAATGTACTTTATCCTATCAATATAACATTCTAACTAGTTTTGGAAAAGATCCAGAAGTATGGTTTTTATGGAGTGACACAGAAAGTAAAGATATAATGGCCACTTTAGTTGCAAGGAAGCAGAGATGTGTAGACTAAAAAATATTGGAGGACTCAGTCTCAGAGATTGGTCCAAGATGAATAAAGCTCTACTTGCTATTGATTGGATTGGAGACTAACAAAGAAAAATGGAGTCTGTTGGGCCAAAATTCTTAAGCAGAAAATATTGGTTGGATAATAATGAATAAAAGATGGATGTTTAAACAATTTGAATTTATGCAAAATGTGCTCAAATGCATATGGAAGTGCCATAAAATGGGCTGCAAATTTAAATTCCTTGATGCAAGTGTGCAGCAAATTCAAAATCTGGAAGTGTGATTTATTTTACATATGTTTGGTTTGTGACCCTTCAAGGATAAATTTCTACAAGATCTCTGCATTACTCTTAATGCATAAACCTATGGAGACACCAAAGATTGACATTACTACATGGCTAAGGATTGACGACCCTTTTCAATAACCCATGGATAAACTCTGATGAATTCTGATAGATAGGCATTCGTAAATGATCAAATGAGACAAATCAATGAGTTTAAAAAATTTTATGTATCCTATACCTAGCATAGGAAGATAGAATCATTATGAGATATAGGAACCATGTGGGAATTTATCCTCAACTGATCAAATCCATACCTAATTGTTAGGTTGTGGAACTTATTTTCATGTGTGAAAGTGTTAAAGACTGTACACCTTAAGAGTATGTGTTACACTTTTCATGATATCCTTGTACCGAGGTGCCCGCTCGCCGGTGAGTGGGTCAGGGGGTTCAGGGGGGGCGCAGCCCCCAATTTTCTTTTTTTTAGGCGTAAATTTTCATGGCCTTGAAAAATTACACCCATGAAATAATCGAGAAACGTGTTTTTTTCTCATATGGGTGAGTTGTTTGGACCCATAGGCTTATGGGATGGGTTTTGGTACCCATGGTTTTGATACCCACAGTTTTGTATCAAACTACTTAAGCAATTGTCTATTTATATGGTCTTATGCATATGATAAATGTACTAGCAAATGTATTGCAGATGTGTTTTTTTTTTTGAATTTGGGTGTGAATTCTATAGAGTTTGTTGAGCATAGCTCCAAATGGATCTGGGTATTGTATTGAGAGAGTGGTGGCTTGTAATAAAATCTTAGCAAGTGATTCTTGGTGGACGTAGCCCAAATTGGGTGAACCACGTTAAATACTTGTCTCTTTGTGTTGTGTCATTTTATTCTGCAATTTTATTTGAGATTTGTAATAATTTATGCATATTAGTTTCTACTGTTGCGATTCTGTGAGGGATTATTCCACATATTTTATCCCTTATTTCCTAACAATTGGTATCAGAGCCTAGTTTGGTTTGCTGAAGTGTTGAATCGTAGGGAAATTTTTTTAGCTTGAGTGGGAAGCTATGGCAGATGAAGGAAGATCTAGGGTTGATAAATTCAACGGGAAGAATTTCAGTCTTTGGAAGATGCAGATGGAAGATTACCTTTATCAAAAGGATCTTTATACTCCATTGTCTGAGAAGGTGAACAAACCCTCAAGTATGACAGATGCGGAATGGGATTTGTTGGATCGGAAGGTGCTTGGAAGGATCCGGATGAGTCTTGCATCTTCGGTATTATTTAATGTTTCAAAGGAAAAGACTACAAAAGATCTAATGGATGCATTAGGGAAGTTTTATGAAAAACCCTCTGCCTCTAATAAGATATTTTTAATGAAAAAGTTGTTTGATATGAAGATTTCTAAGAATAGTTCAGTAGTCAGATCATTTAAATGATTTCAATACGGTTGTGAATATGCTAGCTTCGGTTACAATAGAATTTGATGAAGAAGTTAGGGATTTATTAATTCTGTGCTCTTTGCCTGAGAGTTGGAATAGCCTGGTAATGGTGGTAAGTAACTCGGTTCCAGCTAACTCAAAGTTGACAGTTTGAGGATGTTGTAGGGGTGATTCTAAGCAAGGAAATGTGAAGAAAAAGCTCTGGGGGAATCTTCTACTTCAGAGCAATGCTTTGACAGTGGAAGCTAGAGGGAGACAGAATAATAGAGGAAACCGTGGAAAATCAAAAGATTGGGCAAGGTTAAAGTCCAAGAACAGGATTGTATGGTAGAAATTTTGGAAAGCCTGGGCATGCAAAGAAGGACTGTTGGGAGCTTCGGGACAAGAAGAAACAACAAGAAGAAAACAAGGAGGCAAATGTGGCATCGGGTAATGTATGTCAGGATGTTTTGATTCTTTCTTTGCACAATATTATTGAATCTTGGGTTTTAGATTCAGGGGCTTCTTTCCATGCTATCTCCACATAGGCATTATTTTGTTGATTATTTTTAAGGAGATTTTGGGCATGTTTTTCTTGGTGATGATGAGCCTTGCAGTATAGTTGGAAAAGGTTTTTTTCAGGTTAAGATGTAGAATGGGAATACATGGATATTGAAGGATGTTAGACATGTGCCTACATTAAGGAGAAACTTGATATCGGCGGGGCAATTGGGAAGTGATGGTTGTATTGTGATATTTACAGCTCATTCTTGGAAGGTTACCAAAGGTGCTCTTGTGGTGGAAAGAGGTAAGAAGGTTGGAACCTTGTATTTATCCACTGAAAGTACTAATGATTGTAATCTTGTGGCTTCAGATGTAGATACAATATTATGGCACTTTAGGCTCGGTCATATGAGTCATAAAGGCATGGACATCATAAAGAAGAATTTACCTGGATATACAGAAAGAGATTTGGATTTCTATGAGAACTACATATATGGGAAACAGAAGTGAGTAAGGTTTCTCAAGGTTGGACCTATGGAGAAAGAGAGTAAGTTAGAGTTGGTACATTCTGATGTGTGGGGGGAAGCTCAGGTATCATCTTTTGGGGGTCAAAGTTATTATGTTACTTTTATTGATGATGCAACAAGGAAAGTTTTGGTTTATTGTATTAGAAACAAATCTGATGTATTTGATACTTTTGTTAAATGGAAAGCCTTGGTAGAGAATGAAATGGGTCTTAAGCTAAAATGTCTCAGGTCAGATAATGGAGGGGAGTATTGCAGCAATGAATTTAATGATTACTATTCTAAGAATGGAATCCACAGGCAAAAGATGGTTCCAGGAACTCCACAGGAGAATGGGATATCAGAAAGGATGAATAGAACAATAATGGAACGTGCTAGGAGCATGAAGTTACATGCAGGACTGCCTCTTTCTTTTTGGGTAGAAGTGGTGAGCACAGTTGTGTACTTGATAAACAAATGACCCTCAAGTGCCTTGGATGGAGGCATACCTAAGGAGGCTTGGTATGGTAAGAAATTTGATTATTCATTTCTTAGAGTCTTTGAATGTGAGGTGTTTGTTCATATAGATAAGGATGATAGGACCAAGCTAGAAGCTAAATCAAAAAAATATACTTTCATTGGTTATGGTGGTGATGAATTTGGATTTAAATGTTGGAGTATTAAAGAAAAGAAAATCATTCGGTCTAGGGATGTGGTCTTTAATGATAAATTCATGTATAAGAAATAGTTGCAGGAAAATAGGGAAGAATCCAAGAAAAAATATGCA
Source organism: Taxus chinensis (assembly GCA_019776745.2). Classification (NCBI taxonomy): domain Eukaryota; kingdom Viridiplantae; phylum Streptophyta; class Pinopsida; order Cupressales; family Taxaceae; genus Taxus; species Taxus chinensis. The sequence goes on from CM034152.1 coordinate 689,120,924, forward strand.
GTGGTAGAGGATCTTCAGGATGGGAAAGTGACCCATGAATCAGTTCAGGAACCTACTCAACAGGAACCCCCAAACTCCTACAGTGAGGAGGTATTCTAGGGTAAGAAAAGAACCTGAACGTTTTTCTCCTTCTCTTTATTATTTATTACTCACTGATAGTGGAGAGCCAGAGAGCTTTAATGAAGTAATGCAAGTAGATACCAGTAAGAAGTGGGAGCAAGCCATGGATGAGGAGCATAAGTCTCTCATGAAGAACTAGAATTGGTATTTGGTGAAGCTACCAGAAGGAAAAAGAGCATTGCAGAACAAGTGGGTGTATAGAGTTAAAGATGAAGAAGGAGGAAAGAAAAGATATAAGGCCCGATTGGTGGTCAAGTGGTTTGCACGGAAACAAGGTATAGATTTTGATGAGATTTTTTCTCCTATAGTAAAAATGACTTCTATCAGAACTGTTCTTGGAATAGTGGCAACAGAAGACTTACACTTAGAATAGTTAGATGTAAAGACTACATTTCTCCATGGTGATTTGGAGGAGCTATATATGCAGCAGCTAGAAGGATATGAAGTCAAAAGTAAAGAGGAGATGGTGTGTAAACTAAAGAAGAGCTTGTATGGCCTGAAACAAGCTCCACGCCAATGGTATAAGAAGTTTGATAGCTTCATGATGGAATACGGTTATATTAGATGTCATTCTGACCATTGCGTGTATACAAAGAAATTTGAGGATGGAAGTTATATTATCCTGTGTTTGTATGTTGATAACATGTTGGTTGTAGGTAAAAACATACATGAAATAAAAGTACTCAAGAAACAACTAAGTGAATATTTTGATATGAAGGATTTGGGGGAAGCCAGACAAATCCTCGGTATGAGGATAACTCGGGATAGGAAGGAAATAAAGTTGACTTTATCTCAAGAAGAGTACATTAAGAAGGTATTGGATAGGTTTAACATGTAGGATGCTAAACCGGTTGGGACTCGTTTGGCAGGCCATTGTAAGTTATCAAAGGAGCAGTGTCCCAAGACAGAGTAGGAAAGAAACCAGATGTCCAAGGTACCTTACTCATCAGCAGTTGGTAGTTTGATGTATGCTATGGTGTGCACTAGGCCTGATATTGCCCATGAAGTGGGAGCTGTGACTAGATTTATGAGTGATCCAAGTAAAGAGAATTGGCAAGTAGTAAAGTGGATCCTTCGATATTTGAGAGGGACCATGGGGAAAATTTTATGCTACAGTGGATCAAACGCCACTTTACGTGGTTATGTAGATTCAGACATGGCTGGAGATGTAGACAGCAGGAGCACGACAAGTTATATTTACACTATAGGTGGGACAACAGTGAGCTTGATTTCACGACTATAGAAGCTGGTGGCTTTGTCAACCACGGAGGCTAAGTATTTTGCTACCACAGAGGGAAGCAAAGAGATGATTTGGTTACAATAATTGCTTGATGAGTTGGGGCATAAGCAGGAGTAATGTAAGCTGCATAGTGATAGTCAGAGTGCTATACACCTAGCTAAGAAATCTGCTTTCCACTCCAAGATGAAACATATACAGTTGAGATATCACTTCATCAGGACAGCTTTGGAGGAAGATAAGTTGAAGTTGGAGAAGATTCATACCAATCAGAATCCTACAAACATGATGACCAAGGTGGTCACAAGGGATAAACTAAAGCTATGTTCAGCTTTGGTTGGACTTCGTAGATGAAAGTGAAGGGTTGAGAAGCTCACTTAGTGGAAATCAGTCTCCAAGTGGGAGATTGTTATGTTTGTGGAGCCTATTTTCATATTAGAGTATGGTACACCTTCTATGTGTTACACTCGGGTATTTTTATAGTGGTATCGCTCACCGGTGAGCAGATTAGGGGGGTTTGGGGGCGAAGCCCCCAGAGCAAATTTTCATGGGTAGTTTATTAACCCATGGGTAATGGGTAACTATTATGGGCTGTTTTTGGGCCCATGGTTTTTTTTTCAGTACTCATTGTTTTGATACCCATGGTTTTTTGTCCATGGTTTTAATACCCACAATTTTGTATCAAACTGCTTAAACAATTGTCTATTTATATGGTCTTATGCATATGATAGATATACAAGGAAATGTATTACAGATGTGTTGTTTTTGAATTAGGGTGCGAATTCTGTAGAGTTTGTTGAGCATAGTTCCAGATGGATATGGGTATTGTATTGAGAGAGTGGAGGCTTGTAATAAAATCTGAGCAAGTGATTCTTGGTGGACGTAGCCCAAATTGGGTGAACCACGTTAAATCTTGTCTCTCCATGTTGTGTTATTTAATTTTCACTTTTATTTGAGATCTGTAATATTTTCTGCATATTAGTTTCTACTATTGCAATTCTGTAAGGGATTACTCCACATATTTTATCTCTTATTTCCTAACACTAAGATCTATCTTAAAAATATTGTGGCCCCTTTCATCTTATCAAATAAATCATCAATGCATGGAAGGGGGTAATGATTCTTGGTCGTTACTTTGTTGAGATGATGATAATCAATACACAATCATAGAGATCCATCCTTCTTCTTCACAAAAATCAATGGGTCACCCCAAGGATGGATATAGCTCAAGGGTAGTCATTCTATAAGGTTCTGGTGAGATAGGCTCTACTCATGGAACTAAAGAAATGTGAAAATATATCTCATGTGGGGTAGGTAACCCTTGAAAGATATCAGAAATCTCTCTCAAGATATGATTATCATAAAGCGACGTCCCACTATACTCATCCTCAGATGTTTCACTAACCATGTTAGCATACAACATGCAACCTCATCCTGCACACCACTTAACCTGCATAGTGGATATAATTCAAATAAAGGTGGGTATCCTAACCCCAACTATCATTGAATCCACTCCTAAACCATCTTCACATGATATTACCTTACTGTAACAATCAACCCTAGCCTTGTGTGTAGATAACCAATCCACGCCCAAAATAATCCCATGAGAATGTAAAATAAGGATACGAAGATTCAAAGTCATGGAAAATGGTCCTAGGTCAATTATGCATTCCTTGACTAAGGAGTCCACTGTGAGCTTGGCTCCAGAAACCATATCCACATCCAAACTATGAATCTACCTAACTACCACCATCATGCATCAATCTACTACAAATGGGGAAATAAAAGAATTTGAGGAGTCTGAATCAAATAAAATATGAATAGAAATACACGAAATGGTACCTCTCGTCTCAATCATTGTGCTCTAGTGCTCTTCCTGGTAGTTCTTGACCACTGCGTAAATCCTATGGAACCTAGCCATGTCACCTATAGTAGGCTCTGAAACTAGTGCCTTACCCTTGTTATTAGGGTTATGATAGCACTCTCTCTAATGATTCCCATGTACTCCACACCCATAAAAATTACAAGGTCCCCTCCTATGAGAAGTGGCTCCTACAGGTACTCTAGTGGTCTATGTAATGAATCCTGATGATCTTGTTACAGACTATTGTTATAGCTACTGATGAACTCCTGCTAATTGAGATTTTAGTAGTGCCTAAGTCTTGGCTGGTACCCTAGGAGGAGGCCCTATACTACATCCCCTCCAATCATCAAATCTCTGTGGAGTCCTAAATTGAGGGCGAGTCTGATGTTGTTGTTGCTGAGGTGGTTGTTGTGGTGGTCTAAATGAAGATTGTGCACAACCATGTTCACCCCAAGGAGGAGGATCTAACCCCTTCGACCTGCTATCCTACATATGTTGGATATGGCTCCGCACTCTATCTTTGGCCTGTAGTTTCTTCCCCCTAGTTTCTTCTCAACTACCTCTGCTAGAGTCTACAAGCAATAAATGCATATTTCCCCTCCAATGTCTAAGTTTAGGCCCCTAATGAACCTGTGGATCCTCACCTGATCGTCAAACATGTAGTCTACATATTAAATTAGATCTAGGAAGAAACTCTAATACATTGCCACTGTCATGGATTCCTGACGTAAGTCTAGGAACTCATCTATCCTATGTTGAATGAACCTCCTAAAGAATTATCTGCTCCTGAACCACTCCACGAATATCTCCCAAATGAATATCTTAGAATCCACATGGAGCTACTGCTCCTTGGTCCTCCACCAAACCTTGGCTCCGTCTCTTAGAAGGTGGTTGACAAAACGAGCCTTCGTGTTGCTTGTACACAAACATATCTTGAAGCATCTGCTCAAGTTGACCAACCATGCCTCTACCTAAAATCCTCTAGTGTCCACAGCGAAATGAGATTAATGGAGTTTCAGGATCTCTCTGATGTGATCTTCTGCTATAGAATGTCTACCTATAGGTATCTCAACATGATCATCACGCTGCCTAGGGCTCCTAGATCTGTCTTAGCATCCTATAGCCCTATTTTTTAGACCTCTCTGTGGTATATCTAGTATGACAGACTCCACGTGGGAGTTCTCTACCCTATGTTCATCACTATGTCAAGAAGGTAAACAAGCATCTATTGATGGCTCTTTGTCTTGTCTGATAATGTCTCCCTTCTAAGGATCCTTCGCGTAAAGTGGCATTAACATCCCATAACATCTAAAGTATCTAAGGAAATATGGCTACTACTACCTAATATGGGGGTGGTAAGTCTAGGTCCACATGCAAGAACCCCTCATCTAGTTTGTGCATCTTGCATAGACCAAGGCGAGAGTTAGTTTACCCTTCTAAGTTTTATTTTCATTTTCTAGGATTTTTACGTTTTAAAACATCATGCAATGTTGTTTGATCTAGGTTTAGAGTTCTGATAAGTTTCCTTGTTATGTCTTATGTTTCCTAGTATGCCCGGGGTCCAAGCGTTGAACCCATGGCTCTGATACCAAGTGTAATGCCCACAATTTTTGATGTTCTAAAACCACATTAAACCTTAAACAATTCTACAGAAAGTTACAGATTTTATTTTTTTTAAGTTACAAGGGTGTCAAACCCTAATATACGTTTAATTAATTCCTACTAGTAAAGTTAAATTTCATCAGATAGATTTGGTCTAGATTATTAATTAAATAATCTTAATCCACTTCTAATTCCAATTTAATTATCATCACTAGATAACTGTCCATAAATTTCTCTTACAAGGGTAATTGGTTTCTCTCTTGGAAATTAACACTCAACTAATATTTAATCGACCCCTATCCTTAGTTACCTAAGTTCTCTTAACTTATTTTCTTTAATATCAGTTGAATTAATCACTAAAACCTACTAGAAGGGTTACATTTTTACCTTAATACACTAGATCCCTAAGTGGCCCCATTCACCCATTTACACATACATTTGATTTATTTAAAATTTACAACCATGATATCGATATTCTCACCTAACAATTGTAGGGTTGATTCTCAACCCTTGGATCAAATCAATAGGGACCACAAGATTAGATCTAACCTAAAGAAACATTAATCATCCTTAAGGGAGTCTTCTAAAACATTTCTTACCCTAAGCTCATTCATTTGTTTCTCTTTGGTTTGTAGGTTGAAGGAGTGGATGTCATGGATCAAGGGGAAACCCATGGAGGAGTCTTCTTGGATCCAATGTGCAAGAAGAAGGGGATTCCATCCAAATGGCTCCTCCTTTAGAATACTTGAATCTTAAGATTTAATCATGCATCCTAGTTATTTAATTTCAATGACAAACATGTATCCTAGATCTGGTTTGAGATCTATTATTGATTAGTTCTCTATTTTTTTGTTTTCATTGATGGGGAAAAAACCCATTTTGTAGATCAAGAGTCTAATGTATTGAAATCCCTTTATGTAGGTTGGATTATGGGTCCAAATAAGCATACATCGACCCACATAGGATGGATCTACATTTAGGTGAAGTTTAGATCCATAAGATCCAATGGCTTGGCTAGAAACAGGTTTTTTAAAAAACGTTCATGCACAAGTGACTAACGGCGGTCTCTTGACCAACCACAGTAACCTCTGTGCTACCAACGTCGGTTCCACTACCGGCACCAGTTTTTGAGGCATCAATATATTTTAGATTATTATTTTAAATGCAAAGGATATTGGATTTGTACCAAGAGTAACTTATTATTCAATTTCATGATAGCATAACAGTCTCAAAGGTATCTGATTCAAACAAAAGCACCACAAATGTCTTTCAAGTTTGAAAAATTACAATTTATGTAGTATATAGTGACCAATGTCAGTCATAGGAATGTCGATGGTGGTTCAGTCACTGATACCAGTTACTGTCAATTGAGTCTATTTTTATAAATTTTAGCATATCTTTTACATTTTGTGATTTACACTTTTCTAAATGACATTTCCAACAATCATACATTAAATTTGGGTTTTCTAAGCAAGTCATAATATCATTTAAGTTGAAATCTAAGCTAGGAGTTAAAATTCAAAACTGTAAACATGAAACAGTGACTGATGTCGGTACTAACTACATCGATGTCAGTTGAGACTGACCAGTTCCGATCACTTGTGTAGGCCAGAGAGCTTTAAAAATGAATGTTTGAAGGAATATAGGTATCAAAAAATAAATTAACTTTAAATATATCAAAACCAAAGAGTGTTTAAATGTTTCAAACCAAAATAAAGCTATGACAACTTCCTAATTCATTTTGTGATCAAATATTAATATTTGCAACTCTCTTTTCTTTTTCATTACAAGTAAACTTTAAACATGATATCCATTCTAATTCATTCCTTTACATACAAAAATTTGAAGAGAAAGGAAAATACACATTCTTTAATGAACTTCCTTCAAATATAATAATACAACTTGGTAAATGAAACTTACAATGCAACTTTTCTTTTAAAATACAAGTCTACTAGTCTTCCACCTTAAGTGGGAATTACAAGAAAATTTCTACAATGAATGATTTATTTTGATTTCAACAAATACTCCAAGTCCAAAGTATTCCACCAGATCTCCAACCATTTCTTCACTTTAATCACAACAACCAAAAATGGGGGAGAGGCAACACTCTCCACCCAACCAATAATTCCAATGAGGAGAAGAAGCTATCCTCCTCATTGCCCCCCAAGCCCCAACCAAAATGCAATAAAGGATGGATCCAATTCATGGAAACTACACAATCTTCAACATCACAATACAAATTTTCACAACCATTCAAAACACATTCAACAAAAGATACAATCACAAGAATGCAACTTATCAAAATACACAAGGCTTGAAAATGTAAAGCCAATGGAGCAAGGATCTATGTGGGAGATCACTTATGCCTCCCAATGGGATTAGGTGCCCACATTAAAACCCTCCAAAAACACAACTCAAAACCCCTGACACAAATCATATGCCTCCCTCAAGATCCTCTTATACCTCCCACATTCTCTTATGCCTCCCTACAATCTCTTATGTCTCCCTCAAAAGAACCAAGTAAGAAATGTAAGCATTTTCTTATCCAAGGTGGGGCACCCAACCCAACTCCCTCCCAAAACATGAAATAAAATTTTATGCCTCCCTACATATAAGATCCCCATAGCCTTCTCCTACACCATACTTAGGCATTCTACCCATGAACCCAACAAGCATACACCAAATCATTCACATACATCCAATACACATATAAAAATAAACAAGTAAAATAGAGGTGTAGCTTCCTACCTTTCCATGGTAAGAACTTGATCAAGGAATCACACTCCAAGATCCTTCAAGATCAATCCAACTCCAACAAGCTCCAAGAATTCAAAAAGCACTCCAAAAAGTCTCTAACTCCAAAAATACAAGAGCACAAATGAAATGAAGTAACCCCAAACAAAAAAATAAACTTGCATATATAGAAAAAGGAAAGAGGAGGGTGAGGTGGCTCCATGTACGATGCCACATCACTCATCCTCAACTCCACATCACAAGTCAAACCTCAACCCCAATGCACAATAAATCGGTGGTTGAGAGGAATGACAAACCTCTTACACACACAATCCAAACCCACACCCCCTAAGGACAAAATTAAAACCCATGTAAGAAAAGTGCAATAAATATCACTTTTTGTCTTACAAAACACATAATGGGGTCTATTTTTGACCTCACAATCCATAGGTAGGGTTGGTATAAGAAATTAAGAGGTGTGGGACAAGCTTAGCTTGTCCCACAAGCCTCCAAAAATGGCCCTTAAGCCCAAATCTGAAATTCCAAGGTAAGGTAGAGTGTACAACACTCAAAGTCACTTACACTCAATCAAAATCACATAGTCCAAAAGACCAACAACTCTAATAAATGACCCCTTTTTTTCACATCCACAATAACTTAATAAACATGATGAAATTAACTTAATCAAGGCACATTAATCATCAATGACTAAATAAATTACATCACAAAATAAATCACATACTCTACAATAAATTTTTAAAAAAGGAAAATTACACATAAAGCCCATGGTCACAATTGGAGGTCACCCCCCAATGGGGACCCCCTAACAAAAAAAACAAAACAACAACATTACACAAGTTTCCATGGTGACCTTCATTGTATCCATCTAGTATTCCATTGTGGTTGGTCTGCAATCCCCCTTTTGATTGTTGTGATATAATTACCTGTAAAATCACACAATACCTCCTTCGGCCTCATGGCCTCATCAAAAACATCCAAGATAAAATATACACACATAAATCAATAACCATCCTGCATATAGATAAATTTTCATCTAAACTAAACAATGCTATCATTTGTCTGAAATTTTAACAACATCTCAATTCTATCTTTTATCAATATCAGCATGATTACAAGATTAGTTCAAAATCTATATCATAGACAACATGACAAGAATTTTTAATGTTAGTTATATGTATATGCTAATAATACATCATCATCATCAATATAAAATGTCTCTCTATGTATCTAAGAATCCACATAATTCATACTATGAATCACAATCCATCAATAATCACAATATCTCTATCATCTAACATCATGCTAAACCAAAATGATACAATAATATCCATGTCTATTGTCAACTATACTCAAAATCAAAATATAATAAGTATCGAAGAGAAGTGGGCTCTACACTAAGTGCTAGTACATATATAAGATAACAACACCTCATCATCATCAATAGTGAAACATTTATCCATGCATCAAGATTCCATACAAACCACAAAATGAGTCATAATATCCATAGTGTCTAACAAAATATCGAACGAGGTCCAAGTCTCTAATCAAGAGTGCTCAAGATCATAGTAAAATAAGTGTCAAAGAGGAGTGCCATTACAAAGATGGTGCTACAAAAATTGATGAGAGAACTTAGAAATTGGAAGCTTAATGTTTCTAACTCACACAAGACAAGATATTACGTATTTAGATTATCTTGTTTCAATGCATATGTATGGGCCATCTGAGATTGATATGAAGAAAGAAAAATGGATATTAAGTTATGTGAAAATCATTATCAATATTAGTATTCATTTGTATGCTAATCAAAATTTTGAACTTGTTAGTTTTAGTGAGTCTAATTGTGAAGGTGAGCTGGATGACTAGAACTCAACATCTAGAAAATGTTTTTCACTTGATTTAGTTTTCGTTACATGAAGTTCAAAGAAGCAAAGATTGGTTTCTCTTTCATCTACTGAAATATAATTAATTGTAGTCACATCAGTAGCTACATAAGCATTATGGATAAGGAAAATTTTTAGATGAAGATGGGGAGAAGAAAAATCAAGCTGCAATAATATTTTCTGATAACACAAGTGGTATCAAATTAGCCAAGAATCCATTCCATCATAGTAGGTCAAATAATTTTTATTTGAAGTACCATTTCATTCAAGATTTAGTTCAGAGCAAAGAGATAGAGTTGGAGTACATAAACTTTAAAGAAAAAGATGTAGATATCTTCAGTAAAGTTGTTGCAAAATTTTAGTTTTTGTAACTATGAGATGAAGTTGCTAGTCCACTCAACACCAAAGGGGAGAATATTGTTTAACTGTTGTTGAATAGTCTTTTCTTAGTAAAATTTGTTTTTATTAAAAAAATCATGCAATGACTTATGGCAGAGAACCAAATAACAATGTTTATTCAATGCATGTTTGTAAAAAAAAACACGAGATCCATACCTAGGCTATGGAGAAGAGAGGAACAGTTACCATTAAATAATTGTTCACAAACTAACAATGCATTAAGAATTTAACTAATGTGCTAACATTCCCCCCTTAATACATTGCTCTTACAAATGTAACCCCTAAACAAATCAAACTTCACTTTACTGAGAGGTTTGGTGAGAATATCTGCAACTTGAAAATTAGTAGAGCAGTACTGGAGCTGAATTTTTGTGGTTCAATACATGTTCATGAATGTAGTGACATTTGACCTCAATATCCTTTGTTCGTTCACGAAAACCAGGATTATTCACAAGCTTTAACACACCTTGATTTTCGTAGTGAATGATGGGAGGTTTCTCTTCAGGAATCCCTATATCTGCAAGAATGTGACGTAACCAAATAACTTTACACATAACTCCTCATGCAGTGCAGTATTCAGCCTCAGTGGATGAGAGAGCAAAAATAGTTTGCTTCTTGCTAATCCATGAGATAGGTCCAGATCCGAGATGAAAAAACATATCCTGAAGTGGATTTCCTATCATTAACGGATCCTACATAGTCCGAGTTTGTATATCCCTGTAAGAAGAAGTGAGTGTTCTTCTAATACTCCAAACCAAAGTCAACTATACCTCAGACATATCTTAACACATGCTTTACTGCTATCCAATGACATTTCTTTGGCTCCTGCATAAATCTGGCAAGATAGCTCACTGCAAAGAAAAGATCTAGCCTGGTATAAGTCAAGTAAATGAGACTCCCCACAAGCTTCCTGTAGTGAGTGCCATCTACCTGCGGTGAATCCTGGAATCTCGATAATTGTAAACCTTTTTCCATAGGTGTTGACATTGGTTTATAATCTGACATTCCATAATTCTTTAGGAGATTCTTGGTATATTTCATATGGGAGATGAAGATATGATTCTTCTTCTTCCATATCTCTAAGCCAAGACAGTAGTGAAGTAGCCCCAAATCAATCATGTCAAAGGATTTCTTCAGATCATTCTTTACATCATCCACAAGATTCTCATAACTTCATGTGATCACAAGATCATCTACGTACAAAACCAAAATAATAATCTCTGTTCCTACCTTCTTGATATACAAATTTGTATCTGAGGGGCTATGAGTGAATTCATGCTGTAATAGGTGATCATCAATTTTTATATGCCATGCCCTAGGTGTTTGTTTGAGTCCATAAAGTGACTTTATCAGATGACATACCTTGTGTGGTTGATGCTCATCTATAAACCCTTCATGTTGGGTCATGTATACTTCTTATTTTAGATCACCATTCAGAAAAGTACTCTTGACATCCATTTGATAAAGTTTCTATCCATTTTGTGTTGCCAGTGCATAGACAAATATGATGGTTTTGATCTTCACAGTGGATGCAAAGGTCTCGTCATATTCAATTCTTTCTTGTTGAGCATAACCCTTTGTAACAAGTCGTGCTTTTTGTTTGTCGATTGAACCATCTTCCTTTTTTTTTTTTTGAAAATCCAATTTACAGCCAATGGATTTCTTACCTAGAGGCAGATCGACAAGTTCCCACTTCTGATTCTGAAGTAGGGAATCATATTCAACATCCATAGCCTATTTCCATTTTGGTTGGTCTAATTCCTCACAAACAATGTCAGGTTCAGTGCTATCAACAATTGAACTCATGAGTGCAAAATTTACCTCATGTCTTGCTTGACTTGATTTTTTGACTCTTGTAGAAGTTCTTGGAAGTGAGTTCAGGTGTGCATCCCTAATAGTATTTTGGACCCATTTCAGATGTTGGTGCTATTGTTGTTGATGTGAAGATGTGTTTTCCAGTGTGCCTAGATCAATGAACAAGTCTCCACTCAGCTCTTCTTCTCTCTGAGAAGAATCATCTTGCCCATCATTTGGATGTGTGAGAAATCTATGTGATGAGGTCAGTATTGGATCTCCATTGTGTGGAAGGGAGTCAAAAGATGACTCATCACACAACAAATCTCGACTCTCATAAATCTTTTTCATCTTGGGATCCATGAGATGATATGCCTTTGGGGTAGTACTATACCCCAAGAAAAGACATGGTAGTGTCTTTGGATCGATCTTCTTCCTTTTCTCATTTAGAACATGCATATATGTAGTACAACCAAAAACTCTCAAATGATGGATAGAAGGTTTACGACTAGTCCATACCTCTTCCAGTGTCCTATTCTGTAAGATCTTTATGGGTGCCCGGTTGAGTAGATACATTGTTGTCTGGACTACTTCTACCCAAAACTGATCCTGCAACTTAGTGATGGAGAGCATACAACGAGCCATCTCTATGACAGTCCGATTGTGTCACTCAGAAATCCTATTCTATTGGGGCGTGTAGCATGCAGTCAGATGTTGCTGAATGCCATGTTGCTTTAGGAGAAGGAGAGGCTTCCTAGACTGCCTGGTGGCTTGCTGGTAAAAGGTTTGGAAAACGGCAAATGCCTCAATCTTCTTCCGAACAAAATATACCCACATTTTCCATGAGTAATCATCAATGATGAGATGGAAGTATTCAAAACCTTGGAAGCTAGCTGGCAGGGGTCTACACAAATCGGTGTGTATAACCTGAAGATGCTCCTTAGAATGATAAGAGCTTTTTTTGAATGGACCTCTATGTTAATTTCCCGCAAGACATCCCGAGAAAACATGTAAGGAATGGTAGAGTGGAGGAAGCCCTCTTACCATTTCCTTGACACTAAGTTGATGCAGAGCCCCGACAGAAAGATGACCATATCAAAAGTGCTATAGTGCAGTGGACTCCGCGGTTGAAGCAGACAGAGCAATGTTAGATGAAGTGACCGCGTCCAGTGCAAATAGACGGAACTTCAAAAATGCTTGAGCAATTACTGAGTTTCCCTAGGAAATGATGTAGGACTTGACCCCTTTCTCAACAAAGAATTCAACTTGCATTCGATGATTAAGAATTTGACTGACAAACAAGAGATTTGAGGTCAAACCTACAACATAGAGTACCTTCGTGAGTGTACATCTTCGTGTCCCAAGAGGAATGATGACATCACTAATCCCCGCTGCAATATACTCCTGATTATCTGTGATGGTGATTTGATCTCCAGTGGGTTGGTCACTCAAAGTATGAAACAACTTCTTATTGTCAGTCATGTGTTTGCTAGCACCTGAATCAATCAACCAAACACTTTCTGACAGCTGCAAAGTTTGCGAGACTAGGCCAATGTCTGAATGAGTTGTGTCTCGAACCCCTTCATCGGAGGTGGCATCCTGCTGAGCAGCAGTATGACCCTTGTACCACTAATTACGAGCACGCCATCAGAATTTCTTGGAATATCCTTGGCCAGAAGTGCTCTCTTTGCCAGATTTTCCATACTTGCGACCATTGTAATAACAGTTCACAGTTGTGTGCTTATCCATGGAGAAAATGTGGCACCATCGATCTGCCTTGTTGTTCGGCTACTTCTAGGGTGGCCACTATGGTGGCCGCTGAGAAGGTTGCTACTGTGGATGCTACTTTTGATTCTGGGGGGGCTGACTACCCTTTCCGACGCTTGTTGCTATGCTTTTGCCTCGTGATGAGAGCCTTGTCTTCGAAGGATTTTTGAACATTCTGAATGGCTTCTTGCTACTAGAGATAATTCACCAGTTTGGAAAAATTCACCTCCTATTTAGTGATGGTCAATGTGGTGATCAGTCTCCAAAACCAGGAAGGAAGAGCTCACAAGGTGAGCGGGACTAGCAACTTGTCATCCACCGGTTAACCAAGAGCTGAAAGTTCTACACGTAACTCAGCCACATGCTATAAGAAGGCTTTGACTGATTCACCATCATGCATACTCAATGGGTGAAGCTTTGTCTAAAGATGCAACATCGTCGTCAGATTCTTGGCTTCATAGATGGTACACAACATGGCCCATGTCGTAGAGGAAGTGGTTGCTTCCCGAATGTGAGGTTAAACCTCATCAGAAAGGCTCATAGTGATAAGCGTCTATGGGAGGGGTGTCCATGCTAGAAACGATCCCCTAAGGATCTTCAAAATGAAGAATCGTTTGCATCTTGGTTTTTCATGAGGCGAAATTTGGCCCTTTCAAAAGTTGGGCATCAGATAGCAATATTTTTGGAGCAGACATTGTTAGGTGTTGCACACTACACTTGTCACTTTAGGATTTTGATCAGCGTAGCATTATTCTCTACTTCAGATATGTAGCCAAATGGTAGACAAAACTAGTCACAATGCACACCACATCCACACGTTCCAACACCAACGATCAACAAGTCTTCCAAACGCCGAATAGGCCTGACATGTCAGGTCATGGAAATGATAGAGCAGGTCGCAATCTGCCAACACTACCACTCCTTCACGGACATTTCTTTAGAATTCCATGCATGACAACATTACTTTTTTCTCTTCCACGCTCTGGATGCATTTTTCCTTGACTATAGTTACTGCCACGTGATAAGTTACAGATTTGTGATCTTCACGCAAAAAGCAAAACACTAAGACAAGGAAAGGAAAGTAGGTCGTTTGGAAGGAATCTCCATGAAGGTTGCTAGTGATGGCACCTACGGTATGCCCACACCAAGAAAGGAAAAACTTTGATAGGAGAGAGGTTTCCAAACTGCATAGGGAAAACTTCACACCAAAAAACCACGCTTCACCCAAAAATGCCTTCTTTAAGTTTCAACATAGGGAGAGGATATTTTGGGAGCTCTGATACCAGTGATGGTAGAGAACCGAATAACAATGTTTATTCAATGCATGTTTGTAAAACAAAATAGGAGAGCCATATATAGGCTGCGGAGAAGATAGGAATAGTTACAGTTAAATAACTGTTCACAACTAACAATCTATTAAGCACTTAACTAATGCGCTAACAATGACTTTAGATAAGAAAAGGAAATGACATGCAATCGTATACAATTGATTATTTGTGGCATTTGTGACATATTTTGAATTGTGGTAGATACCACAACTTTTCTACAAATTTAAATCTTCTACAATAATTTTGTAGGTAGAGTCCACAAATTCGGATTCACAATATTCTTTCATCTATCCCCAAAGATATTGTGGAAATATTGTGGATACAGGGTATGTTTTCTTGTAGTGAGTCTTTTCTTAGTCAAGTTTGTTTTTTATTCAAAAAACATGGAATGACTTTAGATAAGAAAAGTAAATGACATGCAATGGCTAGATTTGGTAAAAACACAATAAAATGTCCCACTTTTTGGTATGGTTTGTACCTTAGTAAACATGAATTTTCAGTTTAATTGATTTTCTAAAGGTAATAGCCACAAAATTGTACACATTCATGAAATTCCACAAACTAACAAAATGTTTTGTTTAGAGTGTAGAATACAAGTATATTTAAAAAAAAAAAATTGGCAAAAAATATGGTCTTTTTCTTAATTTTATTCATATGTTGTTTCTTATGTTATTAAAGAGGAATGACTATCCCCCGGTGGCTTTTTTAAATGAAAACTTATCTTTTCACTATGAAATTTTAGATATATGTTCAAGATTATAATTTGGACGTGTTGTCAAATTTTCATATTTTTTTGACTTATATGTTTTTTAATTAATTATTTAGTAACTATATTTTAAAATAAATGGCGTCCATATTTCTATGCCAATAGCTTTTAATATTTATATCGAAATTAATTTTATTTTTTACAGGTAAGAAGAAGAATTCAACAAATACTAAGTTTTTTTTTTTCAAATTTTTTTGATATATTCTACTATTTTTCAAATTTGGTTGATTGTGTACTATTGATTGTCCTAAAATACCGTATGTTAGTAAAAATTTAAAAATAAATAGCAAAACAGATTTTTAAAAAATAAAAATTACATTTTTAGAAAGCCAATAAAAATATGAATTTTGTGTCAAAATTTGGTAATTTAACTAGTTCGTTTACCCTAATTACGTGGCACCTGAGTGGCAGATTTTGGCTCACAATTGTCCCCTAAAAGGATTTGGAGCCAAAATGTGCCACTCAGGCGCCACATCACTGCCACTCAGAGGGGTTCGCGTGAACCCCCTCTGCACCACCAAAGTGCCGCCAAAACGTCTCCTTCTAAATTTAATGTTTCGCAATTGCGTCTCCCATTCTAAATTTAATGTTTTACAAGTTACTTATTTAATATTGTTCACTTTTTATGTTTTAAATTTAGTTTTTTGCATATTTTTTGTGTTTTAAACTAAGTTTGTTTTTTTTTTAAATTGTTTTTAACCAAAAATATGTAATATTAAATTAGAATTTTTTTTTACATATTAAATATAAATTCTATTAAAATTAGAAAAGTTGTTTTAAAGTTATAGAAAACTAAAATTAAAAATAACCTAATTTCTACTGAGATTTGTATATAAATAGAGTTGCATGCACATATATTTTATATCGAGTTTACTCTTAGACATTCAGATCTATCACAATTTATGTGTGCAGGTGAAAATTATTGAAGTGGATGAATCATGGGAAATACAAATAATGAGAAACGAAAATATACTAAGGAAGAGAATGTAGAGAAGAATGCTAGAAGATCTGTTCATAGGAGGGCACAAAGAGAGAGAGAGAGAGAGAGAGAGAGAGAGAGAGAGAGAGAGAGAGAGAGAGAGAGAGAGAGAGAACAATTGAAAGACAACACTGCAAAAATTGGTACATATGTATAGAAACCCTTGATAGATCCTAATTTTTTTTTTAGTTCTAAGGTTTAAATATGATAATTTATGTTTTTTAGATTGGGTAAAGGCAAGGGTTTTGATAGGATCCCATGTGTATGTTTATGGACACAAATCATGATGCACAACATTATGCTGAAGTGATAACCAAAGTTATGGAATTACTTCCCAAGAAAAATGTGAAACACTTGGTGAAGATGGATTTACAAAAATTAAAAGAATTTTCCCAACAAGAACCACTATCACGAAAGAAAACAACAAAAAGTGTAGAGATAGTATATGGTGAATTTGTTAATTTGACTACAGTTGTTAGAGCACATTTGTTGGTTACATTCTTGAACCATGTTGATATGAGGGAAACATTAGAATAGTTGGGTGTTGATTTTGGATGGAAAAATTCAAAACGTGTAGAAGAAGAATTTGTTGGGAATGTTTTTAAAAGAATAAGTTCTTTGGGTACAAAAACTAGGTCTGCTGATAAGAGTATTTCTCGTAGAGCAATATTAACTTCAGTTGTAAGTGAAGATACAACAAAGAATCGTCATGTTACCGCCTTTGCCAAGGCATTGGGTTTATCTAGAAAGACGGTTAGCAGGTATGCAAAGAGGAGGAAGACATTGGATGACTCTATTATGGAAGGAAATTGGGCACTAATGTGTAGAAATCCACGTTCTGATAAAATAGAGGATAATATTGTGAAGATAGTTTCTGATTTTTGGACTGAGAGGACTCGTCCTTCTCTGAATGTGAGGGATGTTTTAAAACATAGGATAACTCACAATAACTATGATGAACATATAAAACATTGGCTTGAAATAACTCAACATGAGATGTACATAAAGTTTACAGAAGAAAATCCAGATGTTAAGATTGGACAACGAATGTTTGAAAATTTGAAGCCTTGGTATGTGCGAGCTGATAAAGTCCTTGACACATGTTGTTGTCGCTATCACATTGAGTTTGATTATCACTATCAGGTACAAAAAATTTTATAGATTCAATGTATATATATTTTGAGGCGTGCTTTCATTTATATCTATATGTTTGAAATTTGTTTAAATATCGTTTTTTGAGATGTGATTTAAAATTAATGTATTTCAAAATGTATGTTTTTTTTAGGTGTATAGAAAGTTACGAGAAGAAATTGCCCCACCTACACGTGTCAGTGAATTCATAACTTCAATTCTTTGCAACGTATTCGATGATCATGTCGATGATCCTATGACTTGCATCGGTGTCTGTGACAAGTGTGGGGACTTGAAATTATTGCCAAAAACAAATGAAGATTTGGACACAGTTAACCTGGTTGCTTGCAAGAGGCGATATATATAAATTTATGTTTTTAAATTTGGATGTTAGATTTTATTTTGATTTTTATTTTACTGTAAATGAATACATGACATTTTGTCCATGTTATGAATTGATTTTGTAGGTTCAAATACATAAAATATTCAACAAGGCTTGGAAAAGATGCAACCAGGTTGGATTTGGTAGAAGAGGAAATCCCCATTGCTACATTCATGCAAAGTTTCCAAAGTTTAATTAGTCCGTACATCAAACATTCTCACTATTCAAAGTGGCAGGCTACACAATTCAAAACTAATAGGGACACATTCCCTATTAATTCAATATTGTCCGTGGTTGATTTTGCTGAGAATTACTCATTTTCTCATCAAAAAGAAATTCAAACACAGTATTACCATATTGACCAGGTTACTATAATGGTTCAAGTATTTTATAGGCATGCACAATTGGATTTGGATGGGGTTGAAAGTACATATGTGAAGCGAATGATCAAGAAGGAGTATCACTTCTATATAAGTGATAACAAGGAACATGACACCCACTTTGTGCAACATTGTTTTGGTTTGTTCTTTCAATATCTTCATTAGCGAGGAATACAAATAGATCAACATTTTGTTTGGTCAGATGGTTACGCATCACAATTCAAATCCTCTCACCCTTTCTTTGCACTCAGTCGTTATCATCGTCATCACAAAATTCCTCATTTATGGTGTTTTTTTGAAAGTGGTCATGGGAAGGGAGAACACGATGGTGCGGGTGCATGCATCAAAAGTGCTCTAAAGAAACAAATATTTGATTATGAGGGAGATCGATTGATTGATGCCCACACCGTTGTTGAATGGTGTAAGAAACAAGTTCAGGTTTCAACCTCACAGGCTTCAACCTCATAGGCTTCAACATCACATGCTTCAACCCCACAGGCTTCAACCCCACACAGAGTGTTTTGGGAGATAACAGGTACATGCACATTTAAAGCATAGATATGTAGATCTTGATGTGATTTATTAAGTGAACTACAAGTTACTAACTTTAAATTTTTTTATTCTGATTTTTGTTGTTTGTTTTAAACTTTATTGATCTTTTGAGCATGATTAAATGAAGGTATTGATCGAAGGACAAAGTATGGATGTGAAAGGATTCCCAATTCTAGGTCTTTGAACTCTTTGATGACTATGGATAGTAATAACTGGACAATCTGTACAAGAGATTATTTTTGCTTTTATTATGAATGCATGAACAAATCATATTCAAAGTGCAATAGTCAAAAACATGGGTATGTAGATGAGTGGAAGCAAGTTCCTTTAGTTGTGGATGACACATATGGATCAAATCATGATGATAGTTTTGAAGATGTGCCATTAATTTCAACTGATTATGACCACATATCTGGACTGGTTAAACAAGGTATGTTTTATTTGAAAGGATTAAGTATAATTTGATAATTAAATATATATGTATATAATTTATACTATACATCTGATCATTGAATGTTTCTTTGCATTTTGTTGTAGGAGATGTATTTGCAGTCATTGCTGAAGAAGCCAATATTGAGAAAGTGGAGTACTACTTGTTGCGTTGCACAGAAGAGAGAACAAAGCTAACATGTGCAATAATAAGTGAAGTGACAACATTTTTTGCTGGCTCGGTTGTAGTGCAGGGAACATATTTACAACAAGTGAAAGCCCTCCAAAGTGGGATTCACTTTGTTGATTACAAACCAGACAAAAATGTGTATCATTACACCCATAACATAATTGCTACAAGGTTACAATTGCAACAGGTGAAAACTACAAATAGTAAACACAAAAAATGGAGACTAGATGTAGAAGACCATGAAACACTTTTACAAGTCATTGAACAACGAGCAAAGCCACTTGGTATTATATAGAAGGACATGGAATAAATTACAAAACCTTGTTGGTAATAAACTATTAAGCTAGATAGCATTGTATTTTCTACTTGAAGGGACTATGGAGACCACTATACAATAAAGTTGTTTAATACTTGTGATTCTTACTTGTTGTGAGATGGTTTATGGTTTACAAGTATTGTGATATGGTTGTTACATGGAAGTATGTATGGTATAAACATGATTTATGATGTGGATGTATGTTGCATTATTGTTTTTAATGTGGAAATGTTAGTTGGGAATTCAGATGTACATAGTTTTTGATATATATTATTTGTTTAGTTGTGAACCAAAAGGTTGTATATGGAGTACCCTTATCACTATACAAGTTTATCATATTTCAATATGCTTAGAATTGTGTTGATTCATTATGGAACATGCTAACATGTGGGAGACATGGTTAAATAATACAAGAACTGTGAAACTTGATAGTATTAGTCTTTCTGGGTATAGTTGATTAAGAAAGGGGAAATAAAATCTCTTAACTCCCTTATTTTCTCTCAAATGCCTTACAATATTTATAGTTAGAAAAATTTAGCTATAAAAGATTGACTATAAAGAATAATGGTTAGAATTTATTTCATCTACCAAGCTGAGTGATCGTTGAAATTCCTCTATATGGACATGGTGCTAATAGTTAGACCAAGATATTCATACCATGTGATGTGGAACTAGGAAGATGTCACTTTGAAAGATGCATAGAAACCAAGAGTCTCCACATGGATTTTGAATCACATGTCTAGAAAATGTGTGGCATGTTTCAAGGTGTTTTGGAAGCACACAAGATTGGTATGATTATGTGTGCTTAGCATGAGGTATTTTGGAGGAGTTAAGTGCTTCACATTTTTACAATGGTGCATCTTGGCACTAAAGAATAACAATGGTGAACAATGAATTTTTTTCATAAGGGTGCAATATGTCAATGATGGTGTGAGGCTTTAAAGGCTATGGGTAGAACAAACTGTTTTTCTAGTTTTATGATAAAATAACAGAAGGTCCATAAAATTTTCAAGTGTAAGTCTTGCATGGGATTGCAAGAAGGTGTAATTTGACCAAGAGACATGCTTGTATGGACTAAGGATGTGTGAGTGTTGTAAAGAAAGTGGATGAATGTATAGTATAGGTTATAGATGTAATGAGCAAAGATTAATGGTGTTTTTAAAATATGTGAGAACTATGGATTAGTATGCACAAGATTGCAAAAAGTGTGAAGATTATTTGAGAATGATTTCAAATTTTACCCATCTTATTTCATAAGAATGTATATTATTAGCAATGCCTACTATGTTGGTTGAAGTTCAGAAATATAAATAATCTTAGGTATAAAATTTGAGGCACGACACCTTTTATGTGTAAGAAGAGTTGCAAGAAGACATAGAGTTAGCTACCTTAGAAAGAGAGGAGGAGAAAGAGAGAATGTAATTAATATGGAAGGTTTTGATAAGGATCAATTACCAAGAAAATTTAAATGGAACTCTCTAAGGAGAAAATGGACGAATTTCTCTTTTCTAAGTTTCTAAGAAACAAAATCCTTTCAATTGCAAAGATATTATATGATTTGGAATAAATTTTAATGTAAAATGCAATTCGTGATGTTGTATTATTTGTTTGCAAGACTCTAAGTGGTTCACATGACCTATATGACATTTTATTCCTACATAAACAAAAATATATGTAGATTTATTCATAATTGCATGTGTCCAAAATGGGTGTGAGATGACTTTAAAATAGAAAGGATGTGTAAAAAATGATCTATTGCCCAAAATAACCCCCAAAAATGATCTATTACAATTTATGGTCCTATTAGGAAGCAAGATCAAAACATCTCCTTACATCTAAACATTGTGTAAGGCACCTTAACACTAAAAGTATGCAATTAATTTACTTTAGCAATTACAGGCACAACTGCTCATCGCCAGGATCAAATCGTTGATCTCATTAGAAAGAAAAGAACAGCTTTGAAATTTAGTGTTGATACTATATGATAGAAAAAATGAAAAGAAACAACCTATCAAAAGAAAAGTGAGGCCTTTTGCTTTCAAAAAGGGAAAGCTAATATCTTCAAAGGTTTGATGGGTGCCATTACAAAAATTTATAATGGTACCTGAGATGAGTTGGTCTACTATAGTTATTACAGGCATGTTATACTGTAGTTTACAGTGACTCTGTATCAAACATATGCATAACAAGTTCTCAAAATACACGTCTAATAGGAAAATGCCTTTCTCATTAACGATCCAAGCTGGTCTGTATTACTTGATCCTAACACTAGGCAATAGTTTTGGTAATTTTGAGGCTCACTCTTCTGATTAAATGCACTCCATAAGCAAACTGTTGAAAAAATCCATTTATGAACTATCATTAAAAGGTATCTGAAGTAGGAAAAGTGGGGGAAGCTAAATATTGAGAGAACACCTAGAGTCTGCACATTAAAAGCATGCTTAGAAACCATGCCAACTTTTAAAGAGAAACTGCTTCAAGAGAAGATTTATTTTCTAATCCTCGCAAAAGTCAAATAACCAGTGTCCATTTTAAAAATATTTTGGGAAGAAAAAAGAAAAAACCATTTGAATCAACTAAAGTGTAAAACCAGTGTGAAGTCTCGTATAACCATTATAATCAAATAAAGTGTAGAGGAGTTAAAAATGTTCATGGCTGTCTTCAAAACAAATGGTGCCTGGATGAAGCAGAACAAGGAACAAGGCATGCATTTCATGAATGTGGAATGTTCAAATCCGCTAGGCAGAAAGAGCAAAGAAGCAGCAGCTGGGAGTTACTTTGAGGGCCCTGCGTCAAGCAGGAAATCAGGAATATGTGACTGTCCAGGTCCAAGTGACACCATGGCCACTCTACCTTGATACTCTGTTCTTTAATTTATGACTGTTGGTTTATCTGAAGACAGAAGAATACTGTTGAAATCAAATATTACCAATATGTTTTTAAACTCTTTTATATTGCTTACTGTATGATGCTTTTTTTATCATTTTAGTTTCAGCTGACAAGCTGTTAAACTTAATAGTATGACAAATACAGCTGATAAAATGATGCTTTGCTAGATGTTTTCCTAGCCATTTGTTATTCAGATTGCAGTTTTGTTGTGGGCCAGCAATTGGCCATTTTTTCAACGTACTCTTGTTACAGGTAACATATCACTTATATTTAATCCTTTCACATAGTTCTATGGTTTGATGGTTTTGGAGGTGGGGGACCTGGTGCAAAACCCCCATTTTACCAATTCAGAAAAAAAGGATGAAACAAGAAATCAATCAAATCTTGAACAATGTTATTTTGTGCCAATAATCTATGTTCGGGGAAAATCCGATGGGGGAAAGGGTTTCAGTCAAACCATCTAACCATACCTGAACAATGAAAACTATGCAATAAATATTAAATATTAAACAAGAAACAATAACTAAATGGTAGTAATAAATTACAATCAAAACAATATTGTGCATCTATAACATTAATTGCAGAGACTAATCCAAACAAGAGGAAGAGAATTTTCAATTTTATTATAGAGACAGCTTTCATCAAATGATAAATAAAGTTAGAGCCGACAATTTCTAAATGAAACAAACTGCAGAGGGTCAGAGACTATTCTGCAAAATAGAAATAGAAAAAAAAATGGAGACTGACAAATTAATATGGTGTGATTAAGCAGTTGAGTCCAATAAAACAAACAGCAAAGACTCTTTGAATAATGCGAAAGAATAAATTTACAATCAGCCATGGAAAGTTACATGAGAAGTGTTCAAAACAATTTCAATAAACAAATGTTATAAAAACTACTGAAATAAAGATATTCATGCCCTTGGGTATGGCACATGTTTTGGAGACGGGTATTGCAGACATCTCCCTATTACAGAAACATGTCTAGCTGGTAGCGGGCATCTCCTAAGGTCTTCTGATTCCTCCGTGAACATAATTTGCTACCAGAAACCAGGCCCTTACTGGTCAGAATAAAACACCCAAGCCATTTTCCACTCATTATGAAATTTGAGTGTTAACAGGATTTTGAAGAGAAAAGGAGCAACATTAAAAAACATTGCAGGTTTGCACAACAATGGTTTGCAAGGAAGATTATCACACATTAGAGGACAGCTGAGAGGAACCACCTAATTTTCATTAAAGATTTGATATTAATGCAAGTTCGTTATAATATTGAAAATTTGTGTGCATCACCTATACCCTGTGCCCTATACCCACATACCTCTATTCCTAAAGAAGATGTCCCTGTAACCATATGCATACCCTGCATTCCTTGTGATTATGATAAAAAAAATTGAACCTATTTTTATTAGCGTTAGATTCAAGCCCTTCCAATTATTTTAAAAATGCTAAATAATAAATTTCTACAACAATGAGAAGTGTCATAAGGCATCGCCCAAAATCCTATAAACAAATAAAGTTAGGAAAACCAATTCTATTTCTAGAGCCTTAAATTCAACCCCTGGGAAAGATCAATTCGAATTTCCAAAACAACCGGAAAAAACACAGAGTTCAGGGGCAAACGCATTATTTCCCTTTGCAAAGCTAAAGCAAAAACCCCCACTTTCATCATAAACCCTTGCAAAAAAATTTAAAGACATTAACAAAGTTTCCTTTCCAATACCTGAATATGCTAATCAAAGATAATGGAACTTCAAGATCTGACTAAAACCCTAAAATAAAATCAGCTAGACTTTTCGAAAAGGGTTGCCTTGGCTTCTTAAAGTTACTGTTTTCTGTGCAAAGATGTCCAACTACTGGTCTTTGGGGCTCGGATTCAGATGTTATCTTTTCAGGGTTATCTATGGAGAGAAACTCTTTATACTACTGCTTTAAGATTGATGTGATTATTTGGTCCCTTGCGGTACTTAATATAAGATGAATTTCCAAACAAGGAAAAATAAATCAATCCTACTGACTTGCAGGCATTTGGAAGGCAGTCATGGTTGAAAAAGGACGCCTGTGCATATATGGCATATGCCCTGACCTGTCTCTCCGCACCCTGCTGAACAGGTGCCATCAACCCAAATGCGTTCTGCTTATCCTTAGAGAGCAGGGAAGCAGTGAGCTCTGAAGAAAATCCAAGCAACGTTCCTTGCACAGGCCAGAAAGAGATAACACTCAGCATTAAGGAATGCAAAACATGGGCCTGTGAGTCCACGGTGCCATCATTCCCTTGCAGAAGTAAAAGAAATTGGAACTTGGAAGGGGAAACGATGGCCAAATTGTAAGCAACAATCAGAAAACATGCTTGTGTTTAGGTTTCGGGATCCAATGAAGAGGAGCAGAGAATGTTGAGTGACTTGCATACCCATTGGGTGTGTGAGGAGGTCAGAGCCTTTAACTGGCATTGGGTGGAGCAGAAATTTGGAGGGTGTGTGCATCATGGGCATGATAAAAACGATGATGTGGGAGACAATGATGTAAAGCAATGGGCATAGAATGAAATGGGTATGCTTGAATTTGACTGAGGATAAATAAGAAGAGGGGATTCTTGCAGAAGTATCTGACCTGCTTGTATAGGTTGTGTTGCAACCAGAGCTTTGCCTCTGCCTTGAATCTCTGCTATTCTCACTTCTGATGTTTTTACTGTGTCACCTTCCATGTTGGGTCAGGGTGTAGTCCCTTCTCGAGAGCTTGGGAGGGTTTAGGAGCGTCCTTGGGTATTGTTAAAGTAAAAGAGAGTATCATGACACTGAAAATCCATAGTTGTTGAGAGCCTTATGATGTATTCGAGGATTTTTTAAAGTTATTGAAGTAATTTCAAGATGTATTGAGATGTATATTTGATTTGGGTTATTAAGGTATGTACTTAAAATATTTGTATGTGTTTTTATTTTATTTTCAATTTTTTTTTATATATATTATTTGTTTTTATATACCTATTATGATATCATCAAGAGACAAAAATGAAAGATAAGGGGGTGTCTTATATTCACATCCATAATTGTAGATACACGTGTCTAAGACATATATCAAAATATATTAATAGTACATGTGTCTAAGACATATATCCAAATATAATAATAATGTCTAGAATGAGTATGAATATATATACATGTCTAAAATCTCTAAAAGTATGTCTAAAATGTCTGAAATCTATAAAATATCACTGAAGTCTCCTCCGTGCACTAGGGCGAGTGCAGACCCCTCACTACGCTCTGCTACACCCTGCATGTTAAAAAAAAGGAATATACACGTCATAAACTATATATAGCATGTACCATATATTAAAATATATAAGCAAAATTTTACAACAATTTCTTGATTAATTCAATACATCATATAATAGATTTGTACAATTGATTACCTCATTATCTGTCCCTGGGAGGATGTTGGGAGTATCTACGCTACCCGTAGATCTCTGTCCCGTAGATCCCTGTAAAACAAAATAAATAAAATGTAAGAAGTTGATAAATAAGTTTTTTGAATAAAGTTCATTAATTTCTAACATTTCAATTTAGATTAAATATTAATTCTATTAAAACACATGTATTTATACCTCTGCGGAACGCGTCTCCAAATGTATGGGATTGTCATCCACGACCTCAACACCAGCAAATATGTCGCCAACTAAGCCAAGTTGACTCAGACCTGGAACATCGAGATCCATGTTGTGCTCACTCAAGAGTTGTGTGTATGTGACACGGGTAGATGGTGTGGGCTGTGAAGCTTCACACAATGGAGCAGAAGCCTAAACACAGAAGTACATGTTTAATTTTAATATTAATAAATTGTAAAGTAATGATCAATTAAAATAAATTTTAATTATATTAAAGGTTTAATTTTCACACACCGGAACAAAAATGTGCTGAACATCAGGTGTGACGATCCCAACAACAGGAAGTCTATCTGTAGCAGTGGTAGTAGTACCCTAACTAGAAGATACACTCCCACTCTGCTCTATAAAATCTAAAACCCCTGATAGTGGAATGATGCAATGACAAGCAATCACCTCATATGCACGCAACAAGTCAGTAGCCATGATGCGTCCTAGCCGACATGCCTGAGTGGGATCTGTAACTACCTCAAAGTCATCTGGGGAAATGAAAGATGCACGAGCGTATACCTCGCTGCCTGCATCACTGGTGCTACTAGCAACTCCACTGCTAGTATCGCGTCTCTGAAGGTATTGACCCACACGGTCAGAAGAGATCAATTGGGTCTCGCGAGCAATGCCAACAAGACCCTCGATAGCAGCCTCATGTGCAGTCATAACGAAAGGTTCTGTGACATCCTAAAAGCCTGATAAGAATGGTTGTGGCCTTGGTACAAGCTGTCGCGCGTCAACAACTGCAGGAGCTCCCTCCTTTCTATATGCCTGCCTGTGGCCAATACGGCCACGCCCCTGCCCCAAATAACTAGGGATGTCTAAATAGTTCACCTTTAGGTTTAAGTGAACCTCAACATGTAGCATCATTATGAAGTATAACGCTAATTAGTCATTATTTGGAAATTGGCCTTGAGAGGCCACAAATCTAGGATAAATCAAAGGGGCACATAGGGGACATGAACATTTGTTTACATAATATGCCCTTATTTTCCGTTTGTCTGCATAAAAAATCCAACAAGACCACTTAACGACTTCCTTATCGGAAAGTCGTGATGTAATCTCATTATAACCTACATCTCCTAAGACACTTGATTTTAGTGAATCCATAATTTTTTTTATTGATTCAGAATCAAATGGATTATATGTTTTCAAACTTGTCTCTATTTCACGAAGATCAACCAGTATTTTTTCGCAATGGGCTTTATAGTTATACTGCCCAACTGTAGTTGGATTTTCGAGAATAGATTGCAATTTTGCAATCTCTAAATCGGTCCTCTCAAACAAATTAGGAGTTCTAGAAGAAGCCATGACTAAACGTAAAAAAAATGA
Source organism: Taxus chinensis (assembly GCA_019776745.2). Lineage (NCBI taxonomy): Eukaryota > Viridiplantae > Streptophyta > Pinopsida > Cupressales > Taxaceae > Taxus > Taxus chinensis. The sequence goes on from CM034152.1 coordinate 689,148,664, forward strand.
AAGTAAAATTCTAATTAATAGTACTTTTAATTTAAAAAAATTCCTAAGATATTCTCCTATATTAATGAAAACAGAACTATGAAATTTTCAAGCTTCAATGCAACTAATATAGAAAATAAATTACAAAATCAAATAAATTACAGCTAAAGCTTGATGAATAAATCTATTGCCATTAGCATGGATACAAGTCAGATTGTGAAAATCATTGTTTAGTACATATTGCTGTTGTATACCATCTAATCAAATGCAAGAATCATATTTGCACATATGTGTTTTGCTGGAGCATGTACATGTGAAATACAAACTTTTGGCATTTGTCTTGATTAGACCTAAGATAGTGGCACTGTAAAATGGTTATTGATTAGACCTAAGAGAGAGAACAGGGAAAGATGACCCTCATAAAGTATGGCACCTGACGGTCAAAGCCTCCTCAACAGAGAGCAAGGTATCTCTGTTCTAGATACTGGAAGAGAGTATAAAGGGTTTCCCCAATGTCCCTGAATAGATAAAATGTATAAAAGCTCCTCCAGAAACACATAAAACACATAAAATGTATAAAAGCTCCTCCAGAAACATAAATGGCAAAGACATACAAAGTTAAGCAACTCAATCACTTTCCTTCTTCTGCAAGTTGGTTTTAATTTCTCAGAGCACACTTTCAGTCTTAAAAACATCAACTTGCATCATAAGAATACTCTACCTCTTTTCATATAGTGCATCCAAATGGCTTTCCAGCATTGCAGACTTGTCTAGATCTTCATCTACTTCTTGATTTACAGTCAAATCAGATGACTCTCCTGTGGATGAAGTACTGAAGATGTCATCATCACTATCAGACACTCTCGAACTTTTGCATTGACTTCTACTTGCCGAGCCCCCATTATGTTTCATCAGTACAAGTGACCCATTTCTACAGCAGTCAACTTTCATGACTTTCTAACTTTTTAAAAGTATTTCACACTGCAATATCTACCTTCCATAGCCATATCATAAAGTGTCTGAACACCAAATTAATGAAGCTGCCACAATGATGTTTGAAGAGATGAAGAGAAAACCACAAAGCAAAAATTCAAACAACTTAATGGAGCTTAGCATAATGAAATGAAATGATTTTAATTACGTCCAAGAGACCTAACAGTCTATGGGAGCTCAAACTGTAAAAACACTACAATGATTTTAATGACTAAACAATAAAGAACGTCACATCTTACAAACGTCACATTTTAATGACTAAACAATAATGATGTAAATAAAACATAAAAACAACGCAAAAAAAAGTCAAAACACATGCAACCTATACCACAGCATACCAAGATCTATCAAACTCGACTCAACATAAGTGAAGATGAATGCAAATTTTAGCATGCAATGACAACTCCATCAAACAACTTCAAGCATAAAATAAATCAGGAGATTTCATACATGCAGACAATGATCCTTTTAATCGAAGAGGATTTTGGATTAAAATATCAAGGTGCATTATAATACTTTTCCGTAGTTTTTTCAATTGGTATTCTGATATCTGCAATTTGATTTTGTTTATTTAGACATACTGTAAACTTTTTTGAGGTAAAATTCAAGGATTTTGTGCATCACTAAACAATTGATGCTAAATGCTTGACAAAAATCTCCAAATGAAGTGTGGAAGAAAGATGGTCTGAGACTTCTGCTTTAATCAGATAAGCAGTTGTGTTTACGCTTTTTCATTTTATTTATCAATTCCATTTAACATCAACAATGCATAATGTTTGACAAAATGTCTGAGGGAAATAATGAAAAAGGATATGGTCTAAATGAAAAGATTGAAAAAGGATGGTTTGGGACCATCTTTTTTAATTGATAAAGATGGATTATTAACCATTTTATTTTATATTTATGGATGCTAACGAAATGCCTGAATAAAATAATGGAAAGGATGGCCTGTAAGGCTGCAACTATCCTTTCAGAGATAAATAGGGGTTTGATCCAGAACCTTGGTTTCCGGTCCCCCATTCCTTAAACAGAAAACTAAGATCAGAGAAGGAACACTAAAGTCACCGGGGTCATATTCCATAGCTGTTGAAGTATACATTATATTGCTTCACAAAATACACAGTTAATCTATGCTAAAAGGTAACTCATTGTCAAACATTTCAATACCCATCTGAATCTTGCCACACTATTTATTTTTTAGGTTTAAGCAAGATGCCAAATTGGCGAACAAGACCTCTCTAACGGAAAGCCACGAGAGGAAATCTTTCTTGTGTGTAATTCAAATTTCAACCCCGGTTTTTGGCCTTATAATCAAAATTGGAAGGTGAATGAATCCTACTAATCAATGTACTCCCAAAAAATTTCCACAACATTCACAACAACATCCAACATCAACCATAGATACATAGACATTGAAGAGGCTGGTTGTACACCTCTGCTTTTAATTTATTAATTATGTCCTAGCCACATCAACAAATACAATCTATCCATATCCAATCTTGATCACAGTTGATGGAACCCAATTTTTTCGGGGCATTTCCTCAAACAATTTGTGTCCCAATCATTTGCATTCATATTTTGTAAACACTTTCATCAGATAGAAAAAACACTCCCTTACACAAACGTTATCAAGTAATACTGTAGTGTATAGATACAAGTCTGTGGGGTGTATGAAGCAATATGGGAGTCTGCTAAATGTGGGTGGAAAATCATGACTGAAATCTAAAGCAATTTTATAGAAACTGACAATCTTTTGGTAACATTGCACCATTTTTGACAAGCACATGGGTTATGCAGTGGAACAGAAATTTACTTTCAACTATCCCAATAGACCACAATACCTTCGAGCAGGGTGAGGAAGGACTGGACCTGCATTTACAAATTGTGGTTGCTTAAATATGTTCAAAGGCTTTGGCAACTGTCCACTTTTGTGTATACTGAGCAGAGGTAGCAACCTGTGAGGCAACACCTAGTTGAGGTAATTTGTCAACAGATATTGAAATTCCTTTTGTATGTATGCCTGCCACACCTAGTTTCACACTCGTGGGACTTCCCAGCATTGACTAAGAAATTTGTCAGCGCATTCTCTTCTATTTGAATATGCACGTACAAGATTCATTGGAATGTATTCAATGAGCAGCGAACTTCACTGAGGATCCCACTAAGTTTCTTAGTTATCATGTCACTGTTTTAATTTCTTTGTCACTTGATTCAGAATCATGAGATCTCCTTTCGCCACCAGTTTGATGATACCAAGAAATATATCCAGGTTTAGGTTGTCAATGAGCGCTATAACGTTGGCTTTGTTGTTAGTTTTGAATGGAATTTTTGGCAAGAAATCACCTATTAAGAATCCTCGAGCATTCTGAATGATGCCTTGGACACCATCGCTACTAGGGCTTCCCTTACGATCCCTGTTATAATTCAGCTTCCAAGATCCTTGAGGCAGAGCCACCCACTTCACCAAAGACCTTATTTTCTCAGTATTCCTCCACTTTACTGAGGGGTTTAACAATGAGAGGCCATCAACACACATTCCTTTTTAATACTAGAAGTTGTTTGAGCATGAGCAAGTTGTGAGATGGCCACTTCAATCCTGTTTATTACTTAAGGGATGGCCCTGATTCCGTACCTGAAAATCTTCTAGTTCTTCTCTTCCATAGGTTCCAAATCAAAATGATTGAGGCAGGTCTGAACATAATTCTATGTAACATTTTCCTTACCAAGAGGCCCCTTGTAGACAACTTAATGGGTACTTGCGTAGATTAGTTATCACCAAGTAACCATTATGATTAAACTGTCTAAAGACATAGTTTGATTTTGTATTGTTGCGGTTATCAAAGAGTATCAATAAAAGCGTAACATTTGATAATCACCTTAGACTTGTATTTATGTTCACTTGTTTTGGTATCGTAATTGTCATTTTTCTATTGCAATCAATAGTGGTTATTTGTCTGCATAGCCAGAAGTGCTTTGCTATTATATTTTTATTCATCCTGTTCTTATACTGCTTATTGCACTTTTCAGATAAGCTGTAAAGAGTGCACTACGTTAATTGCTATCATTGGGGAACCTGACATAGTAGCACAAAGAAATTGATATGTCACTGTTTGTAAAAATCAGATACGAGTTTCAAGAAAGTGATGATAATACTCCTAGGAATAAACAAACAACCACACAGACAGTAAGGGATGTGAGAAGGTCTGTAAGATTATAGAGAAAGATTTATTCAACTAATATTGATATCGTTCAAATTATGTGTTAGGAACAGAAATTGACTCATTGTTAGCTCATATAAGACCATTATAGTATCATAAGATAAACCAGAGATAGGGGATGAAGTAACATCAGTTGCCAAGAAGGTATCGGAACTACTTTTCTATACCCGCCGAGGTAAGAAACAACAATTGCTTGGACTAGAGTCTAAACCATCTTTCATTTCCAGCCAGCTGGGTTTGATGGTGAAGCTATCCAAATCTGATAAAAATTGTCTAGATTGGGAGTATTATTGGGAAGTTAATGTTTGCTAAAGACCTTGGCCAACAAACTAACAATTATGTGGAAACCATTGCTATCTTTGGAATCTCTAAAAAACACCAGAGATTGACGCTATAGACTGCACAGTGCACTCATTAGGAAATGGTTTATATGGTTAAGGGGAGTATACTAAAGGCTACTTGGCCATTAACCCTATAATTGGAATCTTGCAATGATAATCAAAGACACTTGTGTATTAAAATAAAGACAAACATGGTATTGTCTATTATGTGTCAGCACTTAAGCGTACGCTTAATTAAATTTTCAGTTAGTACAGTTGGTACCTTGATAGTTATTGGTCTAACCAACATATCTCTTATTCAACAAATATATATGTAGAATAGTCAACCAAATTATATGAAGTATAATGAAGGTAATGAAGGTCAGGGATGGTAGCTGCCATGTTGTCAGGTTCACTTCATAGTTTAGACAGTTGATGTAAAAAAACCCTTTGTATCAATAAAGCTGCAACTGTAGTGCCCACTTCCATTCGACACCATTTTGTTTTGTTGTTTTCGAGACTGGTTACTTCACTTATGGATTTATTATGGCTTCTTGATTTAGCATGCTAGTAGATATCATAGACACTGGACTGTTATAGATTTGATCTTTATATGATGCATAAGATCTACTGGTGGACATTTGATGATGATATTTGTATACTTTTGACATGGTTATTCATCTTTTATTATGACATGTGATATATTTAATCATATCGGGTAGAACTTGATAACTGGATTAATGTGATGATCGTTTTGACATAAAATGAAATGTGGAATAGAAATGTGCTAGAAAGTGTAAGTGATATCGTACTTGCATAGATGATAGTAAATCATGTGTTGTTTATTTTAGATTAAATTGTATATTTGGCATGAATGTTTTAATGTGGCCAACATGCCGAAGGAGGTATTTTTTGTTCTGCAGGTATATTATATTCAAAACAATATTGGGGAGTGGAGACCAACCACATCAGAATTTGAGAAGAAATCCAGCTAAGGTCACCATGGCAACAAGTAATTGTGTGTGTGTTAGAATTATTTGGTTAGGGAAAAATTGTGACCTAGGGGTCATGTGTTGTTTTGTTTTTAATTTTTCCTTTTTATTATGTTAGTATGTGTTGCTCTTAGTAAGTGAAATTTTACTTGTGTTATTATTCATATTCTTTGAATTGGAGTTTACCCCTTTGTTAGCCATGGGTTGTAGTGTCTTATTGAACCTAATTTGAATTTGTCCTAAACTAATTAATGGATATGACCAAAGAGAGTTCATTTATTAGGCTTGATTTACTTGGGATTTTGTGTGGATTGATGTGTGTTTGAGTTTTGAGTGTAGCACACTCTACCCCACATGGGAAACTCGAATTTGGCCTTAGAGGCCAAATTTCAAAGCTTGTGGGACAAGTCAAACTTGTCCCACACCTCTTAAAACCCCATGCCAACCCTACCTATGGGTTGAAAGGTCAAATTTAGGGTCTTTTAGGTGTTTTGGGGGATAAAAAGGGTAAAATATTAATTGCACTTTCTTTCAAAATTTAATTTTTGCCCTTTGGGGAGTGGGCTTAGATGGAGTGTGTAAGGTGTTTGCCTTTCTTTCAACCATTTATTAATGGTGCATTGGAATATGAAGTTGACCAAATGATGTGGAGTGGAGGCAAAAGGAGGTGGCATCCTACTTGGAGCCACATCATCCCTCCCTCTCTTTTCTCTATTTATTTGATCCTCTTGTTTGTTTCGGGGGTTGGAAGTTTCATTTTTTTTAGTCTTTTGTATTTTGGAGAGGAGAGGATTTTGAAGGAGTTTGTGGATTTTTGGAGCTTGTTGATACTTGTGGGAATTTTGTTGGAGCTTGTGGATGCTTTCTTGATCTTTGGAGGGATTTGAGACTTCATACTTGGAACAAGCTCTACCATGGAAAGGTAGGAGCTTCACCTTGCTTGTATTATGTTTTCTTCTTTTTGTTATATGAATGAGTATATATATGTTGTGTTTGAATATTGTTGTTTGAGATGCTTGTTGGGAATGGGTAGAATGCCTAAGTTGGGAGTGGGAGGAGACTATGGGGAGTTTAATTGAGGGAGGCATAAGAGATCATTTTCTTGAGGAGGGAGTTTGGGTTGGGTGCCCACATAGTAAGAGAAATGCTTGCATTTTTCTTCATGTTTTTACTTTGAGGGAGCCATAAGAGTTGAGGGAGGCATAAGAGTGGATGGAGGGATAAAGGGTACTTAAGGGAGGAATAAGAGTTGTTAGGGGTATTGTGTTTTGCATTGGAGGCTCTTAGGTGGCACCCATTCCCATTGGGAGGCATAAGTGGCCTCCCCATAGGTCTTACTCTTATGGCTTTCTTGATAAGCCTTGTGACTTGTTGTTGTGATTGTTTTCCCTCTTGTTGTGTTGTTGATTTTATTTTGAAGGATTATGGAATGAATGTGAAATTTTATGTTGAGTTATGTGGAAACTAGTAGTTGCCATGAGTTGGATTTTCTCCCATTGTAATGTGGTTGGGGCTCGGGGGCCAATGGAGAGGATGGCTTCTCTTCTCCATTGGGTATCTTTGTTGGGAGGAGAGCGTTGTCTCTCCCCTTATTTTTTTGTGAATCAAGCAAAGTATTGGAGGAGCTACCTTGTTGATGTTTGTAGCATTGGAGCCTTGTTGATGACAATGTGAAACTACCTTGTATTTTTACCCACCTAGAGTGGAAGAAAGTGTAATATTGCTTTGTATTTTATCTTCCATCATTGTAAATTTGTTCCCACATTAAGTGGAAAATGTTGTAACAAGATGTTGAAGGAAAGTTGTATTGAACTTCATTAGTAAGGTTGCAATGTGGATGGAATTAAAAGTTGAAAGAAAGACAATCTATTTACTCTCCTTTAACTTGGCTTAGAACCTCACATGAGTGTATTGATCTTGTTGGGATGTTAGCAATTCTTACTTTAAAACTTATTGGAAATATTGTTGAACTCTTTTGTGGAATGTTGGGAAATTTACAAAAAATATATATATATTAGATTTCGTTTTGTTACATAAAAGAGATGTATTGGAAAAGTTGGAATTTTAGTGCATTTTCTCTTCTTGTATTGTTGATGGAAAGACTTAAGTTTTTAAATAGCTTTCAATATGCCAATGAAGTAATTTAAGCTCTAGCTCTATTATGTTTTTCTTCATTTAAGAATACATTGTAAAAAACTATTTGCATATTGAAAAAGGAAATGAAATCGAATCTACTTGAAATCCCTTACAATGCCCTAGTACATTGTGTAGAAAGAGATTTGAGTGCAAAAGTTCTAAGCTTATTAAGTCATTACCCACATTTCATTAATAAGGGAACTAATATTTTAAATATTATTCATATCTAAGCAATATTACAACTAATGGATTTACTATTATTAAATTCTATTTATAACAATATATTATTAATAGTTCTTTGTATTAACTAAGTATATTAATACAGACTATAGCCAAGTAAATAATATTAATTATATATAAAAAACAAAACCTAGTATATGGTTGTAATAAGACTGCAATAAAAACTCACAAAGCACCTGCATATAAAAATCATACATACATTTAATATACAACAATTAAGATGATGTTATATCTATGTAAAATCATCATAGCAAGTAATACGAATGTAACAAAACCCACGTATGATACATTCCTTGTTACGCTCAACGAACTGTGCTTCCTGAGCACGCTGATATGAAACAGATCCACCTCTATGAGTTTTTCTTCCTCGAGTCGCATCGTAAGCAGGTAGGTCCTCATTAGAGGAATCGACGTAATAGACAGCATCAAGTCACCTCGTAACACTCTAATTGTTCCTTAATCGATTTGGTCAGACTATCTTGAAGGTGGATCCTAAAATTGGAGGATGCATTCGATGCTGAGTGAGATAACAGCATGGCTGGGTAATCTGCTTGTCGGAAGCGCTCAAACGGCTTCTTCTCCTCAGCGACCTGCCTGCTGCTTGGCGGATTCTCTGTTGTAGGCCGCTGCTGTGGACCCATGACCTGTCCCAAATTTGAAAATGCACTCGATACTAATCAGATAACAACTTAGTTTAGAAAACCTGCTTGTTCTAAGCACTCAGCAGGGTTTCCTTTCCTGCTGCGACTGTCCCACGCGCCTGTAGCTGCATCTTCAACCTCCCTTGTAGCTCGCGCGTCCAGGGCCGAATAAATCAGTCTACATGCCTACTTCACGGGTCTATAGCCTCATCTATAATCACTACATTAAATCCACGTGGCTCAGGACAGATTAAGACAGCAGGCCGACTGTGTAGAGCATAATATTTGCAAATCTAAGTGAATAAATGATATATGTGGCCCAGCAGGAGGTTGGTTAACATGCAATGGAGGGAGCCTTAATATTTGGCAGGTGGCTATTAAAGCCACCCACCCCAACCATGATTTCCAACCATAAATTTAAGCATAAACCGATTCTGAGTTTGTTGAGGAAAAACGTGTTTGTTGATGCGGCTTCGGTGAATCTATCATCTTTTTCATCTTGTGTCGTTGTCTTATCTTGCTGTTATTGACGACGACTGCCATTCTAATGCGTGACATGTGCATGCAGAATGTAAAACAGAGTCTGACGTGGCTATTATCCGCAGCCAGCAAATCTTTCTTTCAGTCCGGTAACAATAGCGCGTAATGTTGGGGTCCTATTGTCACTTGTGTAACGTGTTCCTTTTCAGTCGATGAATTAACAAATATCCAATTTATTTAATGATCAGTTTGGTCTTAGTCATGCCTTTCAATTAAAAGTTGTTCACTCTAATGGGTGAATTATATTAATTAGTTTTTACCGTGAGCTAAAATGGATCCTTTTGTTTTGTTGTTAATCACAAAAATATATGAGAAAAATATATATATATATCCAAGTAGCCGATACATTTTGGATATGGTTACAGGTGTAGAATATCTTGAATCTCATAAAAAAAAATTTGTCGTATTGTTTTGGGTTAAATGTTCATGGAAGCAAGTTCTTGGCTCGTTGTCATCGTCGTTTTCGCGGCGTCACATTTTGGTATCAAAGCCGGGGGTTCGAAGCTTGGGACCCTTGGGCACACGTAAAAAACATGAAACGTGAACATTTAACCTAGTGGAGATTTGATTTTTTTTAATATATAAAACCACAATGTTAATAATTATAGGAAACAACAAAATTAGAAAACTGGCACAAGACCTAGAACAATGAACCAACTCTCGCATTGATCTGTGTAGGAGGTGCAGATTGGGCGAGGGGTCTTTTCATATAGACCTAGATATACCACCGCCGGAGCAGGCTGTAGCAGCCATTCTACCTCAAATCTTGCAGACACTCTAGGATGTCAATGCCATTATACGCGGAGAGCCCTTGGTAGGGCGACTTGCAAGACATAGTTTGGAGCCATCAGTAGATGCCCAGGCATCCCCCTCGACACAGCGAGGAGCACAGGGCAGAGAACTTCCTTGCAGAGTCGGCTAGGGCAGAGTCACCACAAAGAGGACATGGGGACAGGATCTCAGGACATATGGATAGGTCTCGGAGCCCTAGACAGAGGGAGGAGCATACGGAGAGACCTAGGATTTGTCATACGTCAGCTGCAGACCATATCAGGGAGATCCTGAAGCTACGACCATCTCACTATTCGGGTGATACAGGTGGTTTTCAGGTAGAGGCCTGGTTGGTGAGCTTGAGTGGATGCTTCAAGCTCTGCCCTTGTACTAGCAACACGAAAGCTCGTGTTGCAATCCATCTTCGGAAGGATGGAGTAGGAGTCTGGTGGAGGACCGAGGAGCAGAAGCTCCATGTTGACTTGGAGACGATTACCTGGGAGCTATTTGAGGAGCATTTCAGGAGCAGGTATTTACCCAGGAGATTTATACAGCAGTGGATAGATGAGTTTCATGACCTCCGTCAAACATCGATGACAGTAGCTGAGTATGAGAGTCGATTTCTGGACCTACTCCAGTACGTCAACTATATGCAGGATGAGAAGGTACGGATTCACAGGTTCATCCGGGGCCTAAACTTGGATTTAGGTGGTGCAGTGCGCATTCAATACCCACAAACATTAGCCGAGGCCATGGAGAAGGCCTATATTGCAGAGGAGACATGAGGAAAGACGTGAAAAGGTTAGAGACAGAGTTCAGAGCCGTATCCAGTAGATGTAGGATGGTAGGTCGAAGGGGTCAGTTCCTCCTCCACGGGATGGATAGAGTTCAGGGCAAGCTTCATTCAGGCCACCACTGCAGTAGCAGTGGCAGCAGACCCGCCCACTTTACCGACCTCCTCAGAGATTTGATGCGCAGAGAGGATGTAGTATGGGGCCTCCTCCTAGGGGTCCCATCAGGACACAGGGTGTGTCAAGAGCTCAGTCAACAGGAGCTCGTCAGTAGAGACCTCAGCAGTCCATAGCTGGATCATCAAGATTTGTAGCTCAGACATCTAGAGTACCAGCTGGAGCTGCTTCCCACTGGAGAGGACCAGGTATCTGTTATGGCTGTGGTGTTATGGGACATCATTGGAGAGATTTCCCATAGAACCCTAACAAGGGTAAGACGCAGAGCTCAGAGCCTACTATTGGGGATATGGCACAGAGTCATCGGATCTATGCAGTGGTCGAGAACCACCAAGCTAAGCATTAGAGTACTATGATTGAGATGACAGGTTAGTATTGGTGGTATTTCCACCTCTATATTATTTGATTTTGGTTATTCTAATTCTTTTATTGCACCATCCTTAGTAGAGCGTTGTAGGCTGGTGGCAGTTAGGCAGGGCTGTAGTTGGGACGTTGAGATGGCTTCTAGAGCAAAAATTTCTGTAGACTCCTTAGTTAAGGAGTGTGTAGTGGATTTGGGACCCTTCACCACTACTTCTGATATTCGGATCCTTCCATTAGGATCTTATGGCATCATTTTAGGCATGGATTGGTTGTCCGCTCACAGAGCTAGAGTGGATTGTTACCATAAGACTATTGGCTTGCATAGATGATCTTGGAGTAGAGTCACTGATATCAGGAGTTAGGAGGGCCGTATCCATACACACCATCTCCACTATGCAGCTTAAGCGGTGTGCGTGACGGGGTTTTCAGTTGTTTTCTATTACGGTCAGTGAAAAATCAAAGGATGAGTCAAGAGGACCTTCCCTCGATGACCATCCCATCTTATCAGAGTTTGCTGATGTGTTCCCAGAGGATCTACCAGGGTTACCTCCCCCACGTGAGATCGAATTTCATATAGATCTAGTTCCGAGCGCAGAGCCTATCTCACGAGCACCCTATCGGATGACTACTCCTGAGTTGTGTGAGCTCAAGTTATAGCTTGAGGGCCTTCTGGAGAAAGGCCTAATCCGTCCTAGTGTATCCCCTTGGGTGTGCACTAGTAATCTTCGTGAAGAAGAAGGATGGATCCCTTCGGTTGTGTATTGACTACCGTCAACTGAATAAAGTAACGATCAAGAATCGTTACCCCCCCCTTCCACGCATTGATGATTTATTTGATTAGATGAAGAGGGCTATGGTTTTCTCTAAGATAGATCTTAAGTCAGGGTACCATTAGCTCAAGATTGTGGAGATGGATATTCACAAGACAACATTCTGTACGAGATATGGCCACTACGAGTTCACAGTGGTACCTTTCGGTTTGAGGAATGCCCCCGCACTGTTTTTGAGTTTGATGAATGGGGTATTCAGGACCTTCCTTGATCACTTTGTGCTCATCTTCCTTGATGAAATTCTGATTTACTCACGCACACGTGAGGAGCACGAGGAGCACCTTTGCCAGGTTCTTCAGTGTCTTCGCGAACAGCTCCTTTAAGGGAACTTGGAGAAGTGTGCGTTCTTTCAGCCTGAGGTGCAGTATTTGGGCCACATCATTTCTGGGGAAGGGTATAGTAGTTGATCCTTCCAAGATTAGAGCCATCATGGACTAGCCAGCACCCACTAGTGTAATCGAGGTGTGTAGCTTCATGGGTCTAGCAGGGTACTACAGGAGGTTTGTTCAGAATTTTTCTTGGATTGCGCACCCCATCACTTCCCTTCAGCGGAAAGGGAAGAATTTTTTATGGTCAAATAGATGTGACCAGGCCTTCAGTACACTAAAGGAATGCCTCATGAGAGCACCTATTCTTGCAGTGCCAGATCCTCAGGGTGAGTTCTACGTTTGCACAGATGCTTCCTTGGCAGGACTTGGAGGTGTGTTAATGCAGGAGGGTAGAGTCGTTGCCTTTGAGTCTCGCAAACTCAAAGATTATGAGCTCAATTATCTGACCCATGACCTTGAGTTTGTAGCAGTGGTACATGCCTTAGTGCGGTGGAGACATTTTCTTCTTGGCCGAAGATTTACACTCAGGACTGATCACTTGAGTCTTCACCACCTTTTCACACAGCCCAATCTCAATGCTCGTCAGCGGCGTTGGATGGAGTTACTCTGTGAGTATGACATGGAGATAGAGCATGTGAAAGGGAAGGAAAATGTGGCTGTAGATGCCTTGAGTAGGCGGAGACATGTGGCTATGGCCACCTCAGTGGGCACAGATTTGCGGAGTAGGATCTTGCAACAGCTTCCTCAGGATAGTTTCTACCTCACAGCCAGAGCAGAGATTCAGTCTCAGAGACCGCTTGAGGGGAGATTTGATGGATTTTCATTAGAGACAGATGGTATTCTCATACACAGAGGTCGGATATATGTTCCTATTGATGGAGGCTTGAGACATGACATTCTGATAGAGGCTCATCGTGTACCTTATTCAGCCCATCCCGGGGTGAAGATGATGCACACCACCCTGAGACAGTTGTATTTTTGGAGAGGACTTCGGAGAGACGTGGCCTCATTTTTGTCCCGTTGTTTAGAATGCTAGAGGGTGAAGGCCGAGCATCAGCATCCAGCTGGCCTTCTTTATCCTCACGCCATACCAAAATGGAAGTGGGACACCATTTCTATGGACTTCATTGTTGGGTTACCTACGTCGAGATACCATCACGATGCCATCATGGTCACAGTGGATAAATTTGTGAAGGTAGCTCATTTTTCTCCAGTCAAGACCACCTATACAGGAAGTGTTGTGGCACGAGTATACCTTGATGAGATTGTTAGATTACATGGGATTCCGCGGAAGATCATTTGTGACCCCGACCCTTTGTAAACTTCCCATTTCTGGACCACCATGCAGTATGTTCTCGGGACGAGGATTAATTTCAGCACAACTTATCACCCTGAGATAGATGGATAGACAGAGAGGGTGAATCAGATTTTGGAGGATATGCTCAGGATGTACGTGATGGATCATCAGTCGAGATGGGAGGAGTATCTGTATTTGGTGGAGTTTGCATACAATAATAGTTTCCAGAGTTCGATAGGCATGGCCCGTTTCTAGGCTTTGTATGATAGAGAGTGCAGGACACCTCTTAGTTGGGACAGGATTGAGGATAGGGTTTCCCTTGTGCCAGCATTATTACAGGATATGGAGCAGCAGGTTACCTTGATCAGACAGAGATTGCAGGAGGCGCAGGATAGACAGAAGAAGTATGCAGACCAACATAGGACAGATCGCAGTTTTGAGGTGGGCACGAAGGTGTTTCTTCATGTCAGACCGCATAAGATCCCTATCCGTTACGAAAAAGGTTCTAAGCTTTCTCCTAGGTTTGTGGGTCCCTTTGAGATCTTGGAGCGCCTCGGTCCCTTCGCCTATCGTCTAGCATTGCCACCTAGCTTATCGCGCGTCCATGATGTCTTTCACGTTTCTGTGCTTAGGAGATATATTTCTGATCCTTCTCACGTGCTAGATTGGACCGCATTGCAGGTGTAGGATCAGGGGCAGGTGATGGTGGAGCCCGTACGCATTATAGAGCATAGGACCCTAGGCCTTCGCGGTAGAGAGATTGATTAGGTTCGGGTCCATTGGGACAGGTATGATGAGACTGCAGCTACTTCGGAGGATGATACTTTGCTACGAGGACAGTTTCCACACCTTTTCCAGTGACTTCCAGGAGGAATACAAGTCTAAGGGGAGGGGGATGTAGTGCCCACTTCACTTCAACACCATTTTGTTTTGTTGTTTTCGAGACTGGTTACTTCACTTATGGATTTATTATGGCTTCTTGATTTAGCATGTTGGTAGATATCATAGACACTGGACTGTTATAGATTTGATCTTTATATGATGCATATGATCTACTGGTGGACATTTGATGATGATATTTGTATACTTTTGACATGGTTATTCATCTTTTATTATGACATGTGATATATTTAATCATATCGGGTAGAACTTGATAATTGAATTAATGTGATGATCGTTTTGACATAAAATGAAATGTGGAATAGAAATGTGCTAGAAAGTGTAAGTGATATCGTACTTGCATAGATGATAGTAAATCATGTGTCGTTTATTTTAGATTAAATTGTATATTTGGCATGAATGTTTTAATGTGGCCAACATGCCGAAGGAGGTATTTTTTGTTCTGCAGGTATATTATATTCAAAACAATATTAGGGAGTGGAGAACAACCACATCGGAATTTGAGAAGAATCCAGCTAAGGTCACCATGGCAACAAGTAATTGTGTGTGTGTTAGAATTATTTGGTTAGGGAAAAATTGTGACCTAGGGGTCATGTGTTGTTTTGTTTTTATTTTTCCTTTTTATTATGTTAGTATGTGTTGCTCTTAATAAGTGAAATTTTACTTGTGTTACTATTCATATTCTTTGGATTGGAGTTTACCCCTTTTTTAGCCATGGGTTGTAGTGTCTTATTTAAGCTAATTTGAATTTGTCCTAAACTAATTAATGGATATGACCAAAGAGATTTCATTTATTAGGCTTGATTTACTTGGGATTTTGTGTGGATTGATGTGTGTTTGAGTTTTGAGTGTAGCACACTCTACCCCACATGGAAAACTCGAATTCGGCCTTAGAGGCCAAATTTCAAAGCTTGTGGGACAAGTCAAACTTGTCCCACACCTCTTAAAACCCCATGCCAACCCTACCTATGGGTTGGAAGGCCAAATTTAGGGTCTTTTAGGTGTTTTGGGGGATAAAAAGGGTAAAATATTAATTGCACTTTCTTTCAAAATTTAATTTTTGTCCTTTGGGGAGTGGGCTTAGATGGAGTGTGTAAGGTGTTTGCCTTTCTTTCAACCACTTATTAATGGTGCATTGGAATATGAAGTTGACCAAATGATGTGGAGTGGAGGAAAAAAGAGATGGCATCCTACTTGGAGCCACATCATCCCTCCCTCTCTTTTCTCTATTTATTTGATCCTCTTGTTTGTTTTGGGGGTTGGAAGTTTCATTTTTTTTAGTCTTTTGTATTTTGGAGAGGAGAGGATTTTGAAGGAGTTTGTGGATTTTTGGAGCTTGTTGATACTTGTGGGAATTTTGTTGGAGCTTGTGGATGCTTGCTTGATCTTTGGAGGGATTTTAGACTTCATACTTGGAACAAGCTCTACCATGGAAATGTAGGAGCTTCACCTTGCTTGTATTATGTTTTTCTTCTTTTTGTTATATGAATGAGTATATATATGTTGTGTTGAATATTGTTGTTTGAGATGCTTGTTGGGAATGGGTAGAATGCCTAAGTTTGGAGTGGGAGGAGACTATGGGGAGTTTAATTGAGGGAGGCATAAGAGATCATTTTCTTGAGGAGGGAGTTTGGGTTGGGTGCCCACATAGTAAGAGAAATGCTTGCATTTTCTTTATGTTTTTACTTTGAGGGAGCCATAAGAGTTGAGGGAGGCATAAGAGTTGTTAGGGGTATTGTGTTTTGCATTTGAGGCTTTTAAGTGGCACCCATTCCCATTGGGAGGCATAAGTGGCCTCCCCATAGGTCTTACTCTTATGGCTTTCTTGATAAGCCTTGTGACTTGTTGTTGTTATTGTTGATTTTATTTTGAAGGATTATGGAATGAATGTGAAATTTTATGTTGAGTTATGTGGAAGCTAGTAGTTGCCATGAGTTGGATTTTCTCCCATTGTAATGTGGTTGGGGCTTAGGGGCCAATGGAGAGGATGGCTTCTCTTCTCCATTGGGTATCTTTGTTGGGAGGAGAGCGTTGCCTATACCCTTATTTTGTTTTGAATTAAGCAAACTATTGGAGGAGCTACCTTGTTGATGTTTGTAGCATTGGAGCCTTGTTGATGACAATGTGAAACTACCTTGTATTTTTACCCACCTAGAGTGGAAGAAAATGTAATATTGCTTTGTATTTTAGCTTCGATCATTGTAAATTTGTTCCCACATTAAGTTGAAAATGTTGTAACAAGATGTTGAAGGAAAGTTGTATTGAACTTCATTAGTAAGGTTGCAATGTGGATGGAATTAAAAGTTGAAAGAAAGACAATCTATTTACTCTCCTTTAACTTGGCTTGGAACCTCACATGAGTGTATTGATCTTGTTGGGATGTTAGTAATTATTACTCTAAAACTTATTGGAAATATTGTTGAACTCTTTTGTGGAATGTTGGGAAATTTACAAATATATATATATATATATATATATATATATATATTAGATTTCGTTTTGTTACTTAAAAGAGATGTATTGGAAAAGTTGGAATTTTAGTGCATTTTCTCTTCTTGTATTGTTGATGGAAAGACTTAAGTTTTTAAATAGCTTTCAATATGCCAATGAAGTAATTTAAGCTCTAGCTGTATTATGTTTTTCATAATTTAAGAATACATTGTAAAACTATTTGCAAATTGAAAAATGAAACGAAATCGAATCTACTTGAAATCCCTTACAATGCTCTATTAAATTGTGTAGAAAGAGATTTGGGTGCAAAAGTTCTAAGCTTATTAAGTCATTACCCACATTTCATTAATAAGGGAACTAATATTTTAAAAATTATTCATATCTAAGCAATATTACAACTAATGGATTTACTATTATTAAATTCTATTTATAACAATATACTATTAGTAGTTCTTTGTATTAACTAAGTATATTAATACAAACTATAGCCAAGTAAATAATATTAATTATATATATAAAACAAAACCTAGGATATGGTTGTAATAAGACTGCAATAAAAACTCACAAAGCACCTGCATATAAAAATCATACATACATTTAATATACAGCAATTAAGATGATGTTATATCTATGTAAAATCATCATAGCAAGTAATACGAATGCAACAAAACCCACGTATGAGACATTCCTTGTTACGCTCAATGAACTATGCTTCCTGAGCACGCTGATATGAAAAAGATCCACCTCTATGAGTTTTTCTTCCTCGAGTCGCATCGTAAGTAGGTAGGTCTCATTAGAGAATCACTCTAATAGACAGCATCAGGTCACCTCGTAACACTCTAACTATTCCTTAATCGATTTGGTCAGACTATCTTGAAGGCGGATCCCGAAATTGGAGGATGCATTCGATGCTGAGCGAGATAACAACATGGCTGGGCAATCTGCTTGTCGGAAGCGCTAAAACGGCTTCTTCTCCTCAGCGACCTACCTACTGCCTAGCGGATTCTCTATTGTAGGCTGATGCTGTGGACCCCCAACCTGTCCCGAATTTGAAAATGCGCTCGATACTGATCAGATAACAATATAGTTTGGACAACCTGCTTGTTCTAAGCGCTCAGCAGGGTTTCCTTTCCTGCTACGACTGTCCCACGTGCCTGTAGCTGCATCTTCAACCTCCCTTGTAGCTCGCACGTCCAGGGCCAAATAAATCATTCTACACGCCTGCTTCACGGGTCTATAGCTTCATCTATAATCACTACATTAAATCCATGTGGCTCAGGACAGATTAAGACAGCAGGCCGACTGTGTAGAGCATAAGATTTGCAAATCTAAGTGAATAAATGATATATCCAGCCCAGCAGGAGTTGGTTAACACACAAGGGAGGGAGCCTTAATATTTGGCAGGTGGCTATTAAAGCCACCCACCCCCAACAATGATTTCCAACCATAAATTCAAGCATAAATCGATTCTGAGTTTGCTAAGGAAAAACGTTTCTGTTGATGCGGCTTCGGTGAATCTATCATCTTTTTCGTCTTGCGCCATTGTCTTATCTTGCTCTTATTAACGATGACTGCCATTTTAATGCGTGACGTGTGCATGCATCATGTAAAACAGAGTCTGATGTGTCTGTTATCCGCAGCCAGCGAATCTTTCTTTCAGTCCAGTAACAATAGCGTGTAATGTTGGGGTCCTATTGTCACTTGTGTAACGTGTTCCTTTTCAGTCGCTGAATTAACAAATATCCAATTTATTTAATGATCAGTTTGGTCTTAGTCACGCCTTTCAATTAAAAGTTGTTCATTCTAATTGGTGAATTAAAATTAATTACTTTTTACCGTGAGCTAAAATGGATCCTTTTGTTTTGTTAATCACAAAAATATATGAGAAAAAAATAATAATATCCAAGTAGCCGATACATTTTGGATATGGTTACAGGTGTAGAATATCTTGAATCTCATAAAAAAAAAATTTGTCGTATTGTTTTCGGTTAAATGTTCGTGGAAGCAAGTTCTTGGCTCGTCGTCGTCATCATTTTCGTGGCGTCACAACAACTATCTCATTTTCATGTGCATAGTGTTTGAAGAGTTATTCTGTGCACAGTCTTTGCAGAGTCTTTAAAGGTGTTTGAGCATAGAAATACTACTATTGAACTCCATAAAGGAGATCCTTAGTACAAGGGAAATGTGAGTCAGTTCAAACAAGCCTTGGAATCTCTTTCAAGAGGACATGTATCTAGGAGGTAAGTGTTCATATAAGAAATATATACTCAAAATTTCTATAACCCCTACACCAGATTTGTTGAAAATTACAGGTCTTGAAAACAAGTCTAAGGGTCTCAAAAGTTAGCTCTTTGCAAACTCTAGTTAGGGTTCCTAACCCTCCACCTCTACTCTTTATATATTACTGTAGTTATTTTATCTTAATCGTATCTGTGTCTATATGCAATCGTGGGGTGATTGACATATCTTCAGTAAACCTAGGTCCATTCCATAATTTTAGCACCCCTGCTAATACAATTGTTTCTTATGATGCACAAAGGACCAAACCAGCTAATTTCAAGCTATGTGAAAATTCAATCACAAGTGCTACTAATCACATATCTAGAAACAAAGCACATTTCTAATCCAAAAGTAAGTCATATCTTCTTCAAAATCTATATGAATTCCTTGGTGCTTTTATATGTCATAGGGATGCACATGCACTCAAGGATGGTATCATTCACTTATCGTGAGGCCATTCCATAATTATCACTCTTCTGGTTCTATTATTTCTTTAAAGAGCACAAGAGATCAAACCAGCAAACTTCAAGCTACGTGCAAATTCATTCACTAAGTGGTATAACCATCTGGTAACACCCCTAATCACATATTCAAAAGTGAATTAGGTATTCTTCAAGAGCCATGTGATTTCCTTAGTGGACTCCCACTTTCCCTCGCCGATATGTAAGCAAATCAATCAGACCACCATTACTTAATGGTATACAAAAATATACCCAAAGTCACTGAACCTCAATCATACAAGTCTCTGACTTTGTAAACCTTGTGTGCTTTGTGCTTCTAGACATTGTAACACTTGTACCCATCAGACCAATGTATGTTAATCAATTTGATCACCATTACTTAGGTATGCACAAATATATTAGAAGCTCCTGAACCTTAGTCATAAAGGTCTCAAAATTTATAAATGGTGTGCTTAAAGAATTAGAACAACAAATTATAACCAAAATCATAAGAGGCTACAAAAGTGTCAAAAGAGATGATGATTCATGAAGAGTGAATAGCCGTAATTAAGCAAAATCTAAAAAGGCTACACTAAGTCAAACTTCTAATAGGTGAAATTAATACCACAACACAAAAATTCCAGATGGACAAAAATTAGAACTACACTAAATTATACAAGATGTCCCTAGATATTGCAGACAAGCGTCTAGAGTACATTATCACACTCTAGTATAAAATGCATTTCATGCATCGCTTCTAAAGAAATGCATGTACAATTTTGACTAATAGAATAATCTTGTGAAATTGAAACAAACTATTAACAAAAATTACAGATACACCAAAAACAGGGCTCGTCTTTGGATTATACAAAATGACGTGGATTAACCTAATTCAAACTTCTACAGAAACATATGTACAATGAAACTACAAAAGTTCAGATGGAAACTTTGGCTTATACAGCTCAACATGTATACTCTTAACATAATAATGAAAACAACCAATCGCATATTATTCCATACCATGGCCACTGAGAATATAAATACTATTATTCCCCAAAACATCATTTAAAAGTACATCTCATAAACTAGCCTATGCTTCAGATTCATAAAAAGGTCATACTACTAAACTACAAAAGCAAGAAAATTTGAGATAATAGAATCAAGCTAAGCTATATTTGAAAATTCCTTTTTGAATTAAGCAACATAAAAAAAAATGTTATTGGTAATAAATATATGTAATACATTTGAATTTTTTACTACACTTTTCAAAACAAGTCATGAAACAATTCAGCTAAAAGCAAATCCCATTAATTGTTTGTCAACAGAAAATCAAGCTAACAACCACCAAGTTCTATAAAGACTAAACCAGCAATAGTCTCACCACCACATAGAAAACTATAATTGTGTAGAAATATAGATTTCAAAACAAATCCTGAATACTTATTAAGGACTTGCAAACTCTAGTTAGGGTTCCTAACACACCAGCAAATCAAATGAGCTAGGGTTCTTCAAACGAGCTAGTGTTTTGCTAAGATTTTAAATGGGGTTTTACCAAAAAATGAGCCATGGTTTTGTAAAAAATGGTATTTTAATGGCTACAATTTTGCTAAAAAAAGGTATGATTTTGCTGACATACCTGGGCTCATCATTGGTGGGCGTCGTTGTTGGGCTTCATCACTGGTGGGCTCGTTGGTGTGGTGGGCTCTCAGATTTTTTGGTGGGCTCGCTGGTGTGGTAGGTTTGGTGTGGTGGGCTCAGGTCGGTCGCACAAAATTTGCGCAAAGGAGGCGAGGAGGAGGAAAATGATTTCCTTTGCAACGCCTCCACTATATAAACAAAAGGGTTCATGTGAAGAACCTTCACGCGAAATGGGTTCGCATGAATGTGTTGTTCACGCAAACCTAATCAACTGTGACATGTGGCAAGATAACAGCTTGCATGTCTCTTTGCGTGAAACGTGTTCACGCGAATGGGGTGTTCGCGTGAACACACCTTGTATACCACCTATTTACCATCCCTACTCACATTTTCGGGACAACAAGTGGGACACAACACAATGAATTGACCCTACGATATTTTCAATAGTGAATAAATTCATGTTATGTGTCCTTTAAAATTAATTTTTTTTATTTTTAAAAATATTGGTGTAACACCCTCGACAATTGTTATATTCCTCCTTTGTATTTCAAGTGTTGAAATGTGATTTTATTCTAAAGATGTGTTCTTTTGATTGTTGGAGATTATGATTGATATGGATAAATATTTTCTATTCTTAAGATCATTAGACTGGAATGGAAAGGCTTCCTTGAATCCATTTTTCACTTCTTATAGGTGAGTTGGAATTTGGTTTAAGAGTTGTAAATTTATCTCTTTATCTGACTCATCCTTGGATCAATTTCAGTGATCCAAGGAATTTTTTAAACCATATCAGTTGAATGAATGGTAAATTGACATTCCATAATTTGAGGGACATAGAGGACTGAAATTTGTTATTACAAGTTCTTTAATCTTGTGTGAACATATTTCCATTGAATTGTATGTTGTGCTTAGGTCCTTGGAGATCTATCTTGGTAGTACATTGCTAACGTTCATGAAATACAACTTGTTCATGACATAGGAAGGATTCAAAATCATAAAACTAAAGGATTATCCTACAGAATCCTAAGCTAGGTAAGAATATTTACTACCTATGTTACTTAATTGAATTTTTATTCTAACCTAAGCTTCCTATTAATTTCTACTGTGTTGGGATGGCATCTAAACCTAAGCCTTGTGCTAAGGGAATATGGAAAGGTTGCTAGGCTATCTAAATTAACCTAAAACCTACTACTATAAGGTTATGACATGATCTAACCTATTTCCTAAAACTAAAAGGCTGTGAATTAATCTAACCTAATGTTGGAATTACCTAAGGTAATGTGTTAAGGCCTAAGGTAATTATTTGTAAACTAACCTAAGTTTTAAGGGATCTGTCCTAATCTATTTAAAAGGGAACCTAAAGGGGTCCCATGCCTCTATGGAAACGGTTCCAATGACATTGAATTTGTTGATAAGGATTTTAAGGCATTAAGTACTGCTAGTTTTGGTAGGGGCTAGTTGACTTGGTGGAGGCTTATGTGGAAGCTCCACTAAAGGCGGAATTGTATTTTAAATGGGAATTGGCATTTGCCAGATTTGAGAGGCAATGACAAGGAGAGATAATCAAGAAAATGTGAATTAATGAAATTAATTGGCCTCGGGTTTTGTACACAAACTATCTTGTAAACTCAAAAGGAGGATTTGTGGGAGGTTGCTGGTTTTTGGATGCTTTTTGGATTTTGCTCTGCATGGAGCAAATGAGTTCTTCGAACCAGCGGTTCGACTTTCACTTCATTGCTATTTTTAACTCACCTGGTCTATTTTCGATCATGGGAAGGCATATGGGGCATTCTGAGGAAAGTTGTTGGTTGGTTAATCTTTTGTGGAGGAGAAAAGGAGTTGGAAGCTCAACTAGAAGTCTCCTTCGATTTGGCAAAAGAGTTATTAGGCATAATATGCTATAACCATTAAGATCTCTTGCTTTCTTCTAAATTTTTTCATTAAAACAACTCTGCTCTTATGAGATTCTTGGTTTGCATGTTTTATCTGGTTATTTGCTTGTGTTTTATAAATATTTGGAAATTTGGGTATGAATCCATGGAAAATTAATGTTAAGTCTTGGAAACTTTCTTTGTATGGGTTAAATAATGAAACATGCATGAGAAACTTGTTCTTGTAGCTCTGCTTTTCATATCTTGAACCAATATTTGAAGAGTTGTGTTTTTAACTGACCTTCATTGTTGTTTATTTGGTTGTAAGTTTTTTGGGAACATTGAGTCCCGTCTGATCTTACATTGGAGCTCGTGTTTTGTTTGAGCCTGAGCTTGTATTTGAGCTCGTGTTTCGTTTTGAGCTGATATGAGTTTTCTTTGTTTAAAGTACAAATTGGAAAGGGAACTTGTTGTTGCCCTGAACCTGTGAATATTTACTTGAATGGTTCTAAACTCTTCTATGAGAAACATGTTTTTCATTTTGAGTTGGAAATAGGGTTTCTCGTTTATGTTAAAAACTGGTTAAGGTTGTTCGTATTATATTTAGTCTTGTATTAAGATATTTGTGTATATCTGTGCTCATGTTTGAGACTTTGTGATTCGACACTGTACATGTAATTTGGTGCTTAGTGTTTGGAATTTATAGCTTGAAGGATGTGTTGGTTATGTTCTAGTATTTGTGAGTTGGTTTTAAATTGCATTCAAGTTGAAAGCTTAAAACTCTTTTAATTCAAACTGCTTACTCAAAGTAAATCTAGGGAAGTAGTATGATTGAGCTATTTGAATATCTCTTGGGGATTTAACTAGAAACACTTTGGTTTAATAGTGGATTTGGAACTTCTTTAAAAGACGAGTTTTGTACCAGTGCTTAGAAATTTTAGTGGAAGGATCACTTAACTTTGTTTAGTTTGATTTTGTTTTATAGTTCTAAAGGAATTATGAACCACTTACTCTTAAGTACAATGTTGTGGAGGCATTTTAAAGGAACTTCAGTTTTGAGTTCGGGGATACTCCTGAATTGGTTTAGTTTAAGGTTTCAGGTTTTCTATTCTTGTTGGGATCAATAAGTGAATACTTGAGTCTTTTAAAAGAGAAAGGAAATTGAGAATCCCTATGGACAGTGTATTGTTTTTTAACTTTACTGTTTATGTTGTTCTGAACTAAAATTGGAACTCATGTTTTTTAATGATAAGGATTGTAAGGGAGACTTGGAGTACGTTTTCTTTACAATGAGTTGGTTTTTTTTCTCTCTTCTGGGAACTAGTGTATGAAATTATTATTTGGATTAGAAGAGGGAATTTGTTGTTAAGTGTAGTGAAATGATTTAAGGATTGAATCAAATTCTAATAAGATTCCTTTCTATCCTGTTGGGATAAGTTCATTTGATTGAACCCTTCTGTTATTAGTTCTCTTGTTAAATGGAGATTTATTATAATTGTTTAGTCTTCCTTGTTCATATCATTTTTTGAAGTGATATAGGAAGAGATTTGATGTTTCAGTTTTGTTGAACAGAAAATATAATCTTGTTGGCAGATTTATATGGGATTTTGTTTTGATGAAAATCTTAAATGTTGAATTTAAAGGTAGTTGTCCTTTGAATGAAACAGTTAAATTCATGTTATGAACCTATTTTTGTTTTCAGATGTTTTTTGTTGGCCATAGTTTGGAATGGTTATTCTTCTTCCTTGCTTAGGAGCTAGATGAATCATCCTAATGGGAACTATGATGTAAACCCTTCCTTTGTCTTATAGTAAAGTTAAATGTTGTATTCTATTATGATAGAATTAGGAACAATAAGATGTTATGATCTGTTGTTTGTTTAAAGGTCATTGATAGGATCAATTAAACTTTAATTTTTTAAGGCAAATGTTGTGGATTATATTCTATTCTTCTCTTAGAAGTGAATTCAGATTGGTTAATATAGTTCTTTTCGGATTGTTATTACTTATACTGATATGTATGATATATTAATTGTTTCATTAAAGTAGAGTTGTTTTAATGGAGCAATTAGTGGAATGCACTTCGTTTTAAGGCTTACTAGTTCTCATTCTCAATTCATTGAACTGACCCGTGCTAGAAATTTTTATAGATGGACTTTGTAAGTGATAAAAGAAGGAAAAACTTATATGATGCATTGGCTGATTTAAGTTTGATTCTTTTTGAAGAATTATGATTCGATCTTGAGTTGTATTGAAAAATAAAAGTTGTATTCTTTTTAGAATTAAGGTTCTTGTTATGCAGTATGCCTAAAATGCATAAGTCTTGTAAATGTATAAGTTTTAAAGATGAATTGAAAGTTGGGAATTTACTTGTATTGGTTGTGTAAATTATCTTGTACTTTTATGAAAGACATGGAATTCTATCTTATTGATATTCTTCATATTATTTATATGCTTAATTGATTATCCTTTGATAAGTTGGATAAAGTGATATAGTTCAATTTCCCTAATTAAGATGTAGCTTGTTAAGTTGCAGAATATGATGTTCTTTATCTAAATAATTTAACACAATACTATAATCTGTGTTGAACATGCAGTAAAAATATAGAAATTGTAAGAGATAAGGAGGGTATGATAAACCCTAATGCTAATTCATGAAGAGGAAGACTCTTCCTCTCAAAGAAAATGAATGTAAATGAAAAGGGAAGGTAATGTGACTCTTAATAGTTAGACTTCATATTCAATGAAGTCTACCTAGTTAAACCTGTGTGGTTGCTACACCTCCTTGATTGGTTAAGTTACATTATAATGGAACTTATGATGTTGTTGTCCTTTTTTTGGTTAACTATTTGTTAAGCCAGATCAACGAACTTAAAAAGTAAGCTTAAGTTAAGGAAGGTCTTTAACGATTAATTGAATCTGATATGGAAAAAGATCTTAAGGATTGTAAGATTAGGGTTTAGCAAATTTGTTGTAATCTATTTTAATAATCCAAATTAATTATATTAATAACCTCTTAGGGGTATGTACATCTCGATGAGTTTGTTTTTGTAGGATGTTGGCACACACCAACTGAAGGGCTATAACTCCTGGAAGATTAGGATTTTTGCAAGGATATAATGATGCAGTTGACATTTGGAAACACCCTTCTGCATTGATCATATACATCTACACACATCTGGACTTGAACTTAATTTCTTACTAGGTTCAGTTAGTAGCATGTTTAGGACAGGGAGTATCCCCCTAAGACTCAGGGTACCATGGCACATGGGGTTGACTTAGGGTAAGTCTTCGTGAGCCTCTTCCTATCATAAATTATGTTGTTAATCTGAACTAGGGTTGAACCTTAGGCAAGTGGACTGATAGAATTTAGTAAAGTACATTCTAGATAACAATAAATTGGGGTGAAGGACGTATTCCAGATTGACGAGTATGCTATCAAGGAATAACAACATGAACAATATGTTAGAAATCTTTTTCCAAAGTATCGTAAGTTGCTAGTTGCATTGTCCTATGTCACCTAGCCTAAGGATCGGGATGCAAATGAATATTAGTAGTAGATATTCAGATAGGTTCCATAGACAAATCACTCAATACTCAAAACAGGGTAAGAAAACTAAGTATACATAGCATACAAAAAGTATTCAATACTTAATGTTAATCATGAATAGATCGGTAACTCATTGAGTCATTACAGCTGCATATGGTTATCTATTATACAAATGGTGGTTATGGAATGTGTGTTCTAAATTATGTATTTAGAATAGAGAACATTTTTCATGCAAAAAAAAAGAAAAAAGAAAGAAAAAAGAATCCCTTGTTTCTAAAGTCTTAAAATGAGAATGTTACATCCTGGTATCAGTGCTGAAGGTTGCAAATCTTGGAACTATTGTGTCCATAATCTGATAAAACTTAAATTTTATTGTAACAGAACATGGTTAGAACAAGAGGAAACGTTGCAAACAACGCTCCACCTGATGAAGGAGTAGCAACCGCCCAAAAAATTGATGAGATCCTTGCTTCCCTATTAGACACAAGAGATCATTTGGCTGTGATTGAATGAAAAGTAATGGCTAATGAGGAGGAAGAAGAAGATGATAACAATAATCAGCCACCTCTAGGGGACAATGCCAATGTGGGTGTTGATAATAACAATGTTAACATACTTGTTCATCCTGAGAATAAAAAGGCTAGGCTAGTAGCAGAACTCACTAATGACATAAAAATGATAAGTCCACCCAAGTTTGATGGCACCACATTATGAGTTGGGGATGAGAACTAGCTCAGCAAAATGGAGAAATAATTTACAATAAGAAATTTCTCAGAAGAAACAAAGGCGATATGGGAAGCGTATCAACTTTCTCACGAAGCATCTTCATGGTGGGACAGCCGCAAGCCTGAGTTGAATATTGATGAATCTAATATCACATGGGACCAGTTTAAATGTTACTTTAGGAAACAATGGCTAACACAACTATACTATGATAATAAAATGACTGAATTTCAGAACTTAGCTCAAGGAAAGCTAATTGTAAATGAGTATTGGGAGTGATTTACAAAACTCCTTAAGTATGTGCCTCATGACCAAAGTGATGAGAAGTTCATGATATGGAAATTCATCATGGGATTGAATATCATTATAGGGAAAGAGGTGGATGTTCACAGCCCAACCACGATGGAAGGGGTTGTTGGAAAATCCATAAGGAAGGAATAGAAATTAAAGGCAATTTCTTCACATAAGGAGGAAGTAAGAAAGAATAATCCCAACTCCTCTTCATCATCTCTTACACCCAAGAAAGGACCATGGAAGAAATTTGAAATGAAAAGTAAGTTTTCATCTGATACAAACAAGTTTGCTGGTAATGCACGGAACAACTTTGCCAAGAACAATAATAACGGACATAAGTCCTATGGGGGTCAAAATGATAACTCTAAGGCTAGAAATAAACCTGAGCCTAGGAAGGGACTTGTAGGAGCCTATTATAACTGTGGAAAAGATCATTATGCAAATCAATGTCCTTTGAAGAAGGATGATCGTAATCAGCAGCACAAGATACACACTGCAGTAGCTGACAAGCAGGCTGAGAAACAAGCCACACCCATTGAAGTTTTAGGTAAGTTATTTGGCTTACCAATAACTATTATTTTTGGTATCAGAGCTACTGAATGTTTTATTTCAAGTAACTTAGCATCAAAATTAAAAATAAAAGCTAGAAACATGGATAAAAATGATAACAGGAGATAGAAATAGATTTATTCAATGTATTCTATTTCATGCGAATACAAAAGAGCAAAGCCAAATATAAAGGCTGCGGGAGGAAAGTGACATTTATAACTATCCATCAACAAATACATAAGAACAATGTATTAAACTAATTATAAAATTCCCCCCTTAATACATTTCTCTTACAAATGTACCCCTTAAACAAATCAAACTTCACTTTGCCGAGCGGTTTGGTGAAAAATTCTGCAACTTGAAAATTAGAAGGGTAGTACTGGAGCTACATTTGGTGGTTCAAGACCTCTTCATGAATGTAGTGACACTCAACCTCAATATGCTTTATTTGTTCATGAAAAATAGGACCCTTCACAAGATTCAACACACCTTGATTGTCGTAGTGAGTGATGAGAGGTTTCTCTTCAGGAATCCCTATATTTGCAAGAATGCGACGTAACCAAATCACTTCGCACACAGCTCCTCATGCAGCACGGTAATCATACTCAATGGATGAGAGAGAAACAATAGTTTTCTTCTTGCTAATCCATGAGATAGGTCTAGATCCGAGATGAAAAACATACCCAGAAGTGGATTTCCTGTCATCAACGGATCCTGCATAGTCCGAGTTTGTATATCCCTATAAGAAGAACTGAGTGTTCTTCTAATACTCTAGACCAAATTCAACTGTACCTCAGACGTATATCAAAACATGCTTTTATACTATCCAATGACATTTCTTCGGCTCCTACATAAATCTAGCGAGACAACTCACTGCAAAGCAAAGATCTATCCTGGTAAAAGTCAAGTAAATGAGACTCCCCACAAGCTTCCTGTAGTGAGTGCCATCTACCTGTGGTGAATCCTGAAATCTAGATAATTGCAAAAATTTTTCCATAGGTGTGGAAAATGGTTTACAATCTGACATTCCATACTTTTCCAGGAGTGTCTTGGCATATTTCATCTGGGAGATGAAGATATGATTATTCTTCTGCCATATCTCTAAGCCAAGATAGTAGTGAAGTAGCCCCAAATCGGTCATGTCAAAGGTTTTCTTCTTATCATTCTTTACATCATCCACAAGATTGTCAGAACTTCATGTGATCACAAGATCGTCTACGTACAAAACAAGAATAGCAATCTTTTTTCCTACCTTCTTGATATATAAATTTGTATCTCAGAAAGAGGTGATCATCAATTTTTATATACCATGCCCTAGGCACTTGTTTGAGTCCATAAAGTGACTTTATCAGATGACATTCCTTATGTGGTTGATGCTCATCTACAAACCCTTCAGGTTGGGCCATGTATACTTCTTCTTTGAGATCACCATTTAGAAAAGCACTCTTGACATCCATATGCTGAAGTTTCCATTTATTTTATGATGCCAGTGCACAGACAACTCTGATGGTTTTGATCTTTGTTGTGGATGAAAAGGTCTCATCATAGTCAATTCCTTCTTGCTAAGCATAACCCTTTGCAATAAGTCGTGCTTTGTGTTTGTCGATTGAACCATCTGCCTTATATTTTGTTTTGAAAATCCATTTGTAGCCAATGGATTTCTTACCTGGAGGCAGATCGACAAGTTCCCAAGTCTGATTCTGATGTAGGGAATCATATTCAGCAGTCATATCCTATTTCCAATGTGGTTGGTCTACTGCCTCACGAATAGTGTCATGTTTTGTGCTATCAACAACTAAACTCATGAGTGTAAAATTTACCTCATGTCTGGCTTGACTTTGTGTTTTGACTCTTGTAGAAGTACTTGGAAGTGAGTTCAGGTGTGCATCCCCAATAGTATTCTGGACCCATTTCAGATGTTGGTGCTATTGTTGTTGATGTGAAGATGTGTTTTCCAGTGTGCCTAGATCAATGAATAATTCTCCTCTCAACTCTTCTTCTCTCTGAGAAGAATCATTTTACCCATCATCTAGATGTGTGAGCAATCTATGTGACGAGGTCGGTACTAGATCTCCATTGTGTTGCAGGGAGTCAAAGGATGACTCATCACACACCACATCTCAACTCTCGTATATTTTCTTCATCTCAGGATCCATGAAACGATATGCCTTTGAGGTAGTACTATACCCTAAGAAAAGACAAGGCAGTGTCTTTGGTTCGATCTTCTTCCATTTCTCATCTAGAACATGCATATATGTAGTACAACCAAAAACTCTCAAATGATAGATAGAAGGTTTACAACCAGTCCGTACCTCTTCTGATGTTCTGTTCTGTAAGATCTTCTTGGGTACCCTATTGAGTAGTTACACTACTGTCTAGACTGCTTCTTCCCAAAACTAATCCTTGAACTTGGTGGTAGAGAGCATACAACGAGCCATCTCCAAGAAAATCCTATTGTGTCACTCAGAAATCCCATTCTGTTGAGGTGTGTAGGGTGCAGTCAGATGTTCTTGAATGCTATGCTGCTTCAGGTATGCTAAGATTTTCTTCGATACAAATTCCCCCCCTTGATCTGAGTGGAGAAGAATGAGAGTATTTTCAGACTGCATATTCACTTGCTGGTAAAAGGTTTGGAAATTGTCAAATGCCTCACTCTTCTTCTGGAGGAAATATACCCACATTTTCTGTGAGTAATCATCAATGATGAGTTGGAAGTATTCAAAACCTTGGAAGCTAGCAGGAAGGGGTCCACATAGATCGGTGTGTACAACCTGAAGATGCTCCATAGAATGATAAGAGCTCTATTTGAACGGACCTCTATGTTGTTTTCCCGCAATACATCTCAAGCAAACAGGTAAGGAATGGGAGAGTGGAGGAAGCCCTCTTACCATTTCCTTGGCACTAAGCTGATGCAGAGCCCCACAAGAAAGATGACCATATAGAAAGTGCCATAGTGCAATGGACTCCATTGTTTAAGCAGAGAGAGCAATGTTAGATGAAGTGACTGCATCCAGTCCAAATAAACAACCCTTCATAAATGCTCGAGCAATAACTAAAGCTCTATGGGAAATGATGTAGGACTTGACTGCTTTCTCAACAAAGAATTTGACCCGCATTCAATGATTAAGAAGCTGACTCATAGATAAGAGATTTGAGGTCAAACTTGGAACATATAGCACCTTCGTGAGAGTACATCTTTGTGTCCTAAGAGGAATGATGACATCACCAGTCCCTGCCGCAATATACTCATGATTATCTACGATGGTGATCTAATCTCTAGTGGGCTAGTCACTCAGGGTATGAAACAACTTATTATTACCAGTCATGTGTTTTTTGGCGTGCCCGAATCAATCAACTAGACACTTTTTGACGGCTACAAAGTCTGTGAGACAAGGACAATGTCTGGATGAGTTACGTCTAGAACCTCTTCATTGGAGGAGCCATCCTGTTGAGCAGCCATATGACCCTTCTGCCTCTAATTACGAGCATGCCTTTGGGATTTCTTGGAATATCCTTATCTAGAAGTTCTCTCTTCGCCAGAGTTGCCATACTTGCAACCTTTCTAATAACAGTTCGTAGTCGTGTGCATATTCGTGGAGCAAATTTGGCACCATCGATCTACCTTGTTGTTTTGCTACTTCTGGGGTGGCTGATGTGGTGACCGATGAGAAGGTTGCTACTGTGGATGTTGCTTCTGAATCTGGGGGCATGAATTCCCTTTCCGAGGCTTGTTGCTATGCTTTTTCCTCGTGATGAGAGCCTTGTCTTTGAAGGCTTCTTGAACATTCTGAATGGCTTCTTTTTGCTAGAGATAATTCACGAGTTTGACAAAACTCTCCTCCTGTTGAGTGATGGTCAATGTGGTGATATGTGTCCAAAACCAGGAAGGAAGAGCTCACAAGGTGAGTGCGACTAGCAGCTTTTCGTCCACCGGTTCACCGAGAGCATAAAGTTTTGCACGTAAGTTGGCCAAACACCACAAGAAGGCTTCAACTGATTTGCCACCATGCATACTCATTGTGTGAAGCTTTGTCTAAAGATGCATCTTGGTCGTCAAATTCTTGGCTTCATAGACCGTACACAATGCGGCTCATGCCATAGAGGAAGTGGTTGCTTCCTGAATGTGAGGTTAAACCTCATCAGAAAGGCTCAAAGTGATAAGCATTAATGCTTTTACATCAGCCTTTTCATATTTAGCCAACAGATCAATGTCTTTGGGAGGGGCATTCGTGCCAGAAATGATCCCCCAAAGAACTTCAAACTGAAGAATCATCTACATCTTGGTTTTCCATGGGACGAAATTTGGCCCTTTTAGCAACTAGGCATCCGACAACAAAATGCGAGGTGCAGACATTTCCAAAAAATTAAAATTGTATTTTATTTATTGATTTTTCAAAAATGGTTACAAATTCTTATTGAAGGAACTTGTCACGAAGATGGCCTCTATAATCTCGTGCAGTGATATGTAAATGATCCTATCGACATTCTACTTCACGTTCATCATCTGCATCATAGCCGCACTCCAATTCTTCACGGATTCGGTGCGCTTGACAACACACGTCAAACTAGAAATAGTTGAAGAACCCTTGACACACCAATTCATCAAATAATAAGTTGTAGGTATTTAGGAATTCAATGAGCAAGGAAAAATAGATGTCGGTGGTGTCCTCTTGGGCTCTCAGACGTGACCCAGCAGAAGGGTTGCTCGTAACACTCTCGACATCATAAATGCGTGACATGTACGTGGCGAGGTTATCTGGATTAGCCTCTCTCACCAAGCTCTTCATGCTGTAGGTTTCACATGGTCTCCAGCCTCCTCGTTGCTTCCACGCAATGTTGGTTTTGTAGGCTATTGTCGCCCTTGCTACATAACAGGTGTGCAGGATTGGTATTGGCGGCTTGCCAACCCAAAACTACACGCAGGCCTAGTGTTGGCTGCTCCTTCCTTGACGTCACTTCCTCACGTCTCACCAACACTCCATGCTAGGCTTCTACCCACACGACTCACACAAACCTCCACACACAGCACAGGACACGTGCGGTTCAGGCTGCTCATGGTTCGGACTGTGGCTCCTTGGTGCTTCCAATGGAAAAGTTATATGCAAAGGTGTCTTAAACTAGATGAAGACAAGAATCTTCAATACTTTCTTTGCCTTCAATATTGCTCCAGAATGATAGTGAGAAGAGGAGTTTTCAATGCTGGAATAGCATAACAGATCATCCCCCACGCAGGTTGATGCCACATCAACAGCTCCACTTCACTGGTTAATGGAGACTCCAATCCACGTCCTCCTAAAAGAAAAACATAGATTGATTTTTTAGATCGCACGCAGAGCTCTGATACCAATGATAATAGGAGATAGAAATAGATTTATTTAATGTATTCTATTTCATGTGAATACAAAAGAGCAAAGCCAAATATAAAGGTTGCGGGAGGAAGGTGACAGTTATAACTATCCATCAACAAATACATAACAACAATGTATTAAACTAATGCCAACAAAAAAATGGACTGTATAGTATGGGAATAATATTGATCATATAGTTAGTGTGTGTCTTTTTGGAGAAGTCCTTGATTTACCTAACTTTTCCACTGAGGTTGATCTCTATGTTACACCTTTGGGGTCTTATGATGTAATCATAGGTGTTAATTGGTTAGTAGAACATAAGGCTAAAGTGGACTATTTTGAAAACACATTAGTTGTTTAGACGACCTGCAGAAAATAGCAGAGATTCAGGGTGTGAAACATTAGATTTCTGTTAGAAAACTATCAGCTATGCAACTGAAAAATGTCAAAAATAAAGGATGTACCTTATATATAGTAAAAATGATTGAATCAATAGAAGATACCAACGATATTATGGAATGATATCCACTGTTATGAGACTTCAGTGATGTATTTCTGAACGAATTTCCAAGTCTTCCACCCAAAAGGGAATTTGATTTCATGATTGAGATCAAGCCTAGAACTGAACCTATTTCTAAAGTACCGTATCGAATGAATACTACAAAAATAGTAGAGCTTAAGGCTCAGTTGCATGAAATTTTTTCTCAAGGTTTGATTAGACTAAGTGTTTCACCTTGGGGAGCACCCATAATTTTTTTGAAAAAGAAAGATGGAACACTTAGATTGTGCATTGATTAAAAAATGTTAAACAAGGCAACAATCAAGAATAGATACCCACTCCCTAGGATTGATGATTTATTTGATCATATGTGTGGAGCATCGGTATATTCTAAGATAGATCTTCAATTTAGATATCATCAATTGTGAATTAAGGATGAGGATATTCATAAAATAGCTTTCAGAATAAGGTATGGACATTATGAATTTATGGTTTTACCTTTTGGATTAACTAATGCACCTGTAGCATTTATGAGTTTAATGAATAATATCTTTCAAGAATACTTGGACAAATTTGTGCTCGTATTCTTAGACGACATTCTCATATATTCAAAAAGTATTGAGGAACACCATGAGCATTTGAAGGTAGTCTTAGGAATATTCAGAAAGAGAAGGTTATTTGATAAGTTGTCTAAATGTTCTTTCTATGACAAAAAAGTGTGCTATCTAGGACATGTAATAAGTAAAGATAGAATTTCTGTAGATCCTTCAAAAATTATAGCTATAACAGAATGGCCTATGCCTAAGAATGTACATGAAGTTAGAAGCTTCATGGGACTTGCTGGCTACTATAGGAAATTTGTAAAAGATTTTTCTAAGAAAGCTGCACCAATAACTTCCTTACAGAAGAAAGATAAAAAGTTTGTTTGGAGTGAGAAATGTAAAATTACATTTAAAACCTTGAAGGAACAGTTAACTTCAGCACCTATTCTTGCAGTACCAAATCCTAATGGAGATTTTATGGTGGTAACAGATGCATCCAGTGAAGGTTTAAGAGGTATTTTGTTACAAAACAGTCATGTCATAGCATATGAAAGTAGGAAACTTAAGTTACATGAGTTGAATTATGCTCCAAATGATTTAGAGCTTGTTGTCATTGTTCATGGACTACAAGTTTAGAGGCATTACCTTCTCGGTAAGCGTTTTGAATTGAAAACTGATCACCTTGGACTGAAGAATATCTTCACTTAGCCAAATCTTAATGTAAGACAATGAAGGTGGTTAGATTTTTTGTCTCAATATGATTTTGACATTAGTTATATAAAGCGTAAAGAAAATAGAGTGGTTGATGCTCTAAGTCGTAGGAAGCACATTTCTGCCTCTTATAACGTTAAGAACTCAGTTTAAGGATGAAGTAAAAAGTGTTATGGAATCCGATTCTTACTTTCAGCAAGTAAAAGTAGCACTTGCTACAGATTCAAATGATTTGAGGTATAAAGGTTCTTGCTTTGATAAAGAAGGAATCTTACGATTTGAAAACACAGTCTATGTACCTTTACTAAATGATTTGAGAAAGAAATTGTTAGCAGAATTTCATAATTCACCTTTTTTTGGACACCCTGGCATTAAAAAAATGCTTGGTGATATAAAACAACAATATTTCTGGAAAGGAATGAAAAAGGATTTTCTAAACTTTGTGACACATTGTCTTGAGTGCCAATGTGTTAAGGTGGAACATATGCACCCAGCCGGTTTGTTGTATCCTCATAGCATACCGCAGTACAAATGGTAGGTAATAAGCATGGATTTTGTACAAGGGTTACCTATGTCGATAGATAAGCATGATGTTATTTTAGTAGTTGTGGATAAACTAACAAAGGTAGCACATTTTATTGTTGGGAATCTGAAGGATGATTCTCCTATTTTGGCAAGAAGATTTGTATACAAATTTTTCAGATTACATGGAGTACCTAAGTTAATAATTTCGGATAGAGATCCTAGAATGATGTCAAGATTTTGGCAAACGCTTAATGCAGCTCTAGGAACTAAGCTGAATTTCTAGTTCTATGTATCATCCAGAAAAAAGATGGGCAGACTGAAAGAGTAAATCAAGTTTTAGAAGATATGTTATGGATGTATTGCATGGATCAACAGTATAAGTGGGAAGAGTATCTTCCATTAGTTGAATTCACATACAATAATACATATCATGCTTCTCTTAAGATGGCACCTTTCGAGGCATTATACAGAAGAAAATGTAGAACCCCTGTTAGTTGGGATAACATAGAGGATAGAGAGGTAATTGGACCTGAAATTCTTACTGAAATGGAACAACAAGTTAAATTGATTCGTGAATAGCTTGAAAGAAGCAACAGATAGGAAAAAGAGTTATGTTGACTTAAAGAGGGTTGATAGGAAATTTGAACTTGGTGAGAAAGTCTTTCTTTGGGTTAAACCAAAAAAGAGTTCTATAACTTTTGGCAAGGTTACCAAGTTATCACCTCGTTATGTGGGACCTTTTGAGATAGTTGAAGTAATCAACCCTGTAGCTTATCGTTTAGCATTACCTCCTGCTTTGTCACGAATGCATGATGTTTTCCATATTTCTTTGCTTAAGAAATATGTTTCAAATTTATCACATGTGTTAAATTAGAATTCCTTGCAGGTCCAGGACTCAAGAATAATCGTGGTTAAACCCATATGAGTGCTTGAAACTCGCCAGTTGCATTTGAGAAATTGAGAAATAAGTCAATGTAAAGTCCAGTGGGACTAGATTAATGAAGATAGTGCAACTTGGGAAAACCTAGAGGATATGAAAACTTCTTTTCCATATCTATTTGAACAAAATTGATTCTGTAGACTGTTAAAAAAATTATGATTTTCTTCTTTATATGACAATAAGTATGCCAATTTTGGGTAGATATTTATATGAATTGAATAAACAACTATTTAATGCTGATTTCTAGAACTATAAGGTTTTGATATATTTGACTTATGGTAAGAGAAGTGAATGAATTGATTGTCCTTGATGTAAATTGTTAAAATGAGGTAATCATCAGGATGATGATTCTTTTTAGGAGGGAAGCATGTAACACCCTCAACAATTGTTATATTCCTCCTTTGCATTTCAAGTGTTGACATGTGATTTTCTTCTAAAGATGTGTTCTTTTGATTGTTGGAGATCATGCTTGATATGGATAAATATTTTCTGTTCTTAAGATCATTAGACTGGAATGGAATGGCTTCCTTGAATCCATTTTTCACTTCTTGTAGGTGAGTTGCAATCTGGTTTAAGAGTTGCAAACTTATCTCTTTATCTGACTCATCCTTGGATCAATTTCAGTGATCCAAGAAATGTTTTAAACCTTCTTAGTTGAATGAATGGTAAATTGACATTCCATAATTTGAGGGACATAGCGGAATGAAATTTGTTATTACAAGTTCTTTAATCTTGTGTGAACGTGTTTCCATTCAGTTGTATGTTGTGCTTGGGTCCTTGGAGATCGATCTTGGTAGTACATTGCTGACGTAAATGAAATACAGCCTATTCATGACATAGGAAGGATTCAGAATCTTAAAACTAATGGATTATCCTACGGAATCCTAAGCTGGGTAAGAATATTTACTACCTAGCTATGTTACTTAATTGAATTTTTTTTCTAACCTATGCTTCCTATTCTACTTTTTTGGGTTGGCGTTCAAACCTAAGCCTTGTGCTAAGGGAATATGGAAAGGTTGCTAGGCTATCTAAATTAACCTAAAACCTAATGCTATAAGGTTATGAGATGATCTAACCTATTGCCTAAAACTAAAAGGATGTGAATTAATCTAACCTAATGTTGGAATTACCTAAGGTAAGGTGTTAAGGCCTAAGGTAATTATTCCTAAAGTAACCTAATTTTTAAGGGATCTATCCTAAGCTATTTAAATGGGAACCTAAATGGGTCGCATGCCTCTATGGTGATGGTTCCAATGTAATTGAATTTGTTGATAAGGTTTTTAAGGCATTAAGTACTGCCAGTTTTGGTAGGGGCTAGTTGACTTGGTGGAGGCTTATGTCGAAGCTCCACTAAAGATGGAATTGCATGTTAAATGGGAATTGGCATTTGCCAGATTTGGGAGGTGGTGGCAAGGAGAGATAAGTGGGAAAATTAGAATTAATGAAATTAATTGGCCTTGGGTTTTGTTCACAAACTATCTTGGAAACTTGGAAGGCGGGTTTGTGGGAGGTTGTTTGGTTTTTGCATGCTTTTCTTTTTTTGCTCTACATGGAACAAACTAGTTCTTTGAACCAACGGTTCGAATTTCACTTCATTGCTATTTTTAATTCACCTGGTCTATTTTCGATCATGGGAAGGTATATGAGGCATTCTAAGGAAAGTTGTTGGTTGGTTGATCTTTCATGGAGGAGAAAAGGAGTTGGAAGCTCGGCTGGAAGTCTCCTTCGATTTGACAGAAGTGCTAATAGGCATGATAGGCTCTAACCATTAAGATCTCTTGCTTTCTTCTAAATGTTTTCATTAAAACAACTCTGCTCTTATGAGATTCTTGGTTTGCATGTTTTATCTAGTTATTTGCTTGCTGTGTTTTATAAATCTCTGGAAATTTGGGTATGAATCCATGGAAAATTAATGTTAAGTCTTGGAAACTTTCTTTGTATGGGTTAAATAACGAAACATGCATGAGAAACTTGTTTTTGTAGCTCTGCTTGTCATATCTTGAAGCAATATTTGAAGAGTTGTGTTTTTAACTGTCCTTCGTTGCTGTTTATTTGGTTCTAAGTTTTTGGGAACCTTGAGTCCCATTTGATCTTACATTAGAGCTCACGTTTTGTTTGAGCCTGAGCTTGTATTTGAGACATGTTTATATTTGAGCCTGTTTCATTTTGAGGTTGATTCGGGGTTGGTATGAGTTTTCTTTGTTTAAAATACAAATTGGAATGGGAACTAGTTGTTGCCCTGAACCTGTGAACATTTACTTTAATCGTTCTGAACTCTTTTGTGAAAAATTTGTGTTTCATTTTGAGTTGGAAATAGGGTTTCTTGTTTATGTTATAAAATGGTTAAGGTTGTTCATATTATATAATGTCTTGTATTATGATATTTGTGTATATCTATGCTAAAGTTTGAGAATTTGTGATTCGACATTGTACATGTAATTTGGTACTTAGTGTTTGGAATTTATAGCTTGAATGATGTGTTGGTTTTGTTCTGGTATTTGTGAGTTGGTTTTAATTGCATTCTAGTTAAAATCTTATAACTCTTTTAATTCAAACTACTTACTCAAAGTAAATATTGGGAAGTAGTATGACTGAGCTGTTTGAATATCTCTTGGAGATTTAATTGGAAACGCTTTCATTTGATAGTCGATTTGGAACTTCTTTAAAAGACGAGTTTTGTACTAGTGCTTAGAAATTGTAGTGGAAGGATTACTTAACTCTTCTCAGTTTGATTTTGTTTTATAGTTCTAAAAGAATTATGAACAACTTTCTCTTAAGTACAATGTTGTGGAGGCATTTTAAAGGAATTTCAGTTTTGAGTTCGAGGATACTCCTGAATTGGTTTAGTTTAAGGTTTCAAGGTTTTCTATTCTTGTTGGGATCAATAAGTGAATACTTGAGTCTTTTAAAAGAAAAAGGAAATTGAGAATCCTTAGGGACAATGTGTTGTTTTTGACTTTACTGTTTATGTTGTTTTGAACTTAAATTGGAACTCATGTTTTTAATGATAAGGATTGTAAGGGAGACTTGGAGTACGTTTTCTTTACAATGAGTTGGTTTTGTTCTCTCTTCTAGGAACTAGTGTATGAGCTTATTGTTTGGATTAGAAGAGGGAATTTTTTGTTAAGTGTAGAGAAATGATTTAAGAATTGAATCAAATTCTGATAAGATTCCTTTTCTAACCTGTTGGGATAAGTTCATTTGATTGAACCCTTTTGTTATTAGTTCTCTTGTCAAATGGAGATTTATTATAATTGTTTAGTATTCCTTGTTCATATCATTTGTTGAAGTGATGTAGGAAGAGATTTGATGTTTTGGTTTTGTTGAACAGAAAATATAATCTTGTTGGCAGACTATTTAAATTCTATATTCCTTCTTAGATTGATATGGGATTTTGTTCTGATGAAAATCTTAAATGTTGAATTTAAAGGTAATTGTCCTTTAAACGAAACAGTTAAATTCATGTTATGAACTTGTTTCTGTTTTCAGATGTTTTGTGTTGGGCATAATTTGGAATGGTTATTCTTCTTCCTTGCTTAGGAGCTAGATGAATCATCCTAATGGGAACTATGTTGTAAACCCTTCCTTTGTCTTATAGTAAAGTTAAATGTTGTATTCTATTATGATAGAATTCGGAACAATAAGATGTTATGATCTGTTGTTTGTTTAAAGGTAATTGATAGGATCAATTAAACTTTAATTTTGTAAGGCTGATGTTGTGGATTATAGTCTGTTCTTCTCTTGGAAGTGAATTTAGATTGGTTAATGTACTTATTTTGTGATTGTTATTACTTAAACTGATATGTATGATATATTAATTGTTTCATTAAAGTAGAGTTGTTTTAATGGAGCAATTAGTGGAATGCACTTCTTTTTAAGGCTTAGTGCTTATCATGCTCAGTTCATTGAACTGACCCGTGCTAGAAATTTTTAGAGATGGACTTCGTAAGTGATAAAAGAAGGCAAAACTTATATGATGCATTGGCTGATTTAAGTCTGATTCTTTGTGAAGAATTCTTATTTGTTCTTGAGTTGTATTGAAAAATAAAAGTTGTATTCTTTTTAGAATGAAGGCTATTGTTATGCAGTATGCCTAAAATGCATAAGTCTTGTAAATGTATAAGCTTTAACAGATGAATTGAAAGTTGGGAATTTACTTGTATTGGTTGTGTAAATTATCTTGTGCTTTTATGAAAGAGATGGAATTATATCTTGTTGATATTCTTCATATTATTTATATGCTTAATTGGTTATCCTTTGATAAGTTGGATAAAGGGATTTAGTTCAATTTCCCTAATTAAGATGCAACTTGTTAAGTTACCGAATATGATGTTCTTTATCTAAACAATTTAACATAGTAATGTAATGTGTGTTGAACATGCAGTAAAACTATAGAAATTATAAAAGATAAGGAGGGTATGATAAACCCTAATGCTAATTCATGAAGAGGAAGACTCTTCCTCTCAAAAAAAAATGAATGTAAATGAAAAGGAAAGGTAATGTGACTGTTAATCAGTTAGACTTCATATTCAATGAAGTCTACCTAGTTAAACCTATGTGGTTGCTACACCTCCTTGATTGGTTAAGTTACATTATAATGGAACTTATGATGTTTTTGTCCTGTTTTTGGTTAACTGTTTTTAAGCCAGATAAATGAACTTAAAAAACAAGCTTAAGTTAAGGAAGTTCTTTAACGATTAATTGAATCTGATATGGAAAAAGAACTTAAGGAGTGTGCTGGATTAGGGTTTAGCAAGGTTGTTGTAATCTGTTTTAATAATAAAAATTAATTATATTAATAACCTCCTAGAGGTATGTACATCTCGATGAGGTTGTTTTTGTAGGATGTTGGCACATGCCAACTACAGGGACTGTACCTTCGAGAAGATTAGGATCTTCTCGAGGATACAATGATGTAGTTGACATGTGGCAACACCCTTCTGCATTGATCATCTAGATCTACACACATCTGGACTTGAACTTAGTTTCTCCCTAGGTCCAGTTAGTAGCATGTTTAGGATAGGGAGCAACCCCCTAAGACTCGGGATACCTTGGCACATGGGGTTGACTTAGGTTGACCCAGTATGCCCATTTACCCTAAGTCTTTGTGAGCCTCTTCCTATTATAAATTATGTTGTTAACCTGAACTAGGGTTAAACCTTGGGCAAGTGGGCTGACAGAAGTCAGTAAAGGACATTCTAGATAACAATAAAGTGGGGTGAAGGACATATTCTGGATTGACGAGTATGTTGTCAAGGAATAACAACATGAACAATATGTTAGAAATCTTTGGCCAAAGTATCGCAAGCTACTGGTTGCGTTGTCCTATGTCACCTAGCCTAAGGATCGTGATGCAGATGAATATTGGTAGCAAATATTCAGATAGGTTCCTTAGACAGATCACTCAATACCCAGAACAGGGTAAGAAAACCAAGTATACATAGTATGTGAAAAGTATTCAATACTTAATGTTAATCATGAATAGATTGGTAGTTCGCCGAGTTATGAAATGAATAGATTGGTAGCTCACTGAGTCATTACAGCTGCATATGGTTATTTGTTATAAGAATGGTGGTTATGGAATGTGTGTTCTAAATTATGTATTTAGAATAGAGAAAATTATCCCTGCAAAAAAAAAAAAAAAATCCCTTGTTTCTAAAGTCTTAAAATGGGAATGTTACAATTGGTAGTTCTATTTTTCATAATTATCTATTTTTTGAGAAAACATATTAATTTGATTATACAAATCCATAAATATATATAATGGGTGAATAATTTGAATGATTCTGAGGAGTTTGAAAATTAGTGTTGCTCTAAGCTTCTCTTAGGTTGTTTATGACAAGTTACTTATGATTGTGAGTTGTTTGATATTTTAGATTTATGAATATTAAATTCTTTTTCCCTTTTTTATTTTAAAATCGTGACTATAGTCAATTACTCTTATCATGCCATGCAAACCTATTCCATGTAACTAGCATCGGTTGATATATATATAGTATTTACACCGCGTTTTTCTCACGTTTTGTTTTAGTTTGTTTCTTTTCCATCTTCTTATAACTAGTCTTATCTTTAATTCTTACTAACAATAATGATATAAGCAGCATTTAAGGCGATTTGTTTTTGTCAAAAAAGTTATGAAGACGTAGGCCGTATACTGTGCAGGTTAGATTTTCTTTCTGCTTCCCATGGGGATGGCAAGCTCTTCACGGAAACACGTGTACTTTTAATACAGTGATTTTCATAGCAGTCATAACCAAGAAAGTTCCATTTCATTGACATAATCGAGCATATTGGATTACAGTACATCGAAGTCTCCCTCAAATTCATTGTAGGCCCTTGCCATCGTGATTTTCCAAGTCATGAATCGTGAAAGGCGAATCAAAACAACAACTAATGCAGCGTTAATTATTGCGTTAAGAACAAAGCCCGTTGGTTTCAATGAGATTGTTAACTAAGCAGAAGGTTATTCCAGCACTTTTTCACCGTTGTTTTTTTCCGTTATTGTGTGGATTGTTGTTTCTTGCACGAGTTGGACACATGAGTAATGGGCAGGTTTCAGAATGCGAAATACATTCTGATAAATCTCAGATCAGCCAAACGTGTGTTACAGTTGCCCAACCAGACCAGCTGGTAGATGGCGATGCTTCTTCCTCTCAGCTGGCTCGTAATAATAATATAGAGGAGGCGACTCTTCCAGGCAATGAGGAATTATTATCCCAGTCTTCTGCAAGAGTACGGCGGAATGAAAAGAATCTGGCCAGGTATTTGATTAACATATTGAAAATATATGTATGAAAAATCTTGCTGTTCGGAGATGGGTAAATTTATAGGAAATTTGGGGTTAGAGCTTTTGTTTTACTTTAGAAAATAAATGTATAAAAGGCATTACAATTATCTGCAAAATTTCAATTTGTAAGCTTTCTTCAAAGAAGAATTCATGACATTTACACACTTACTTCATGATATATACAAGATTACTGCGAACACACCTCGACGACACAACATTCTAATTATAAGATGATGATTGTTTTGCTTTCTCGTTTAAATGTGTACTAGGCGATCGACTATTTAACTAATTTATATTTTATTTATTTATAAAGGTGATCATTTGGCTTCTCATAAATTCAAGGTACTCGGAACAAGTAGTAACTGGCAATATATTTATAAATGGAAGGTATACTTTTTCCTGAATTCGTGGCTTGCTAGGGACTGAAACACC
Source organism: Taxus chinensis (assembly GCA_019776745.2). NCBI lineage: Eukaryota > Viridiplantae > Streptophyta > Pinopsida > Cupressales > Taxaceae > Taxus > Taxus chinensis. Next base: position 689,192,760 of record CM034152.1, read on the forward strand.
TTAGTTGTATTAGAAACAAAATATTTTCTGCAAACATTTCCCATTTCCTGTCTAGAGATATCAATTAAGTCGTATTAATGTGTCGGGTTCAAACAATATTATTGAAGAAAAATGAGGTTCAACGTCTGTAGTTTGTTGAAGATGTCACCATCTTTTGATTCATTATGTAAAGTAAAAAATAAACCAAAAAATGAACAGAAAAATGAATCTTAAATTTAAGGATGATACTTCTTTGTGACATCAAACTTAAGATGATATATATATATATGGGTTGAGGGGATCCTACGCCACAACAACATATTATATCAATGGAGAAAAAGATATAGCGATGAGGTTCACGTGGAGCTACCTCTAGCAGAAGTCAAAAGGATCAACAAAGACACAACATAACTAACAACGATACAAAAATAAAAATAAAACAAAGGACGATGAGACACATTCCCAAGGGATCTTAAATGCATCTTAAGGAGATTAGAAACATTTTTTGCTTTCTTCTTCTCTATAGTAAACCAACCTTCACCCGTTTTCTTTTTCATATTTTCCTGAGAATGAATCATAACAATGATTTCAAAATTTGTTTTATCCTCATGAGATACATGAGGAATTGAGTTAGTGTCCTCAACCTCGAAATGCTTGGGAGAAACCTTACCACATGAAGAATGGGAAGGAATAACCACCAGAATTGTCAGATTAACATCAACTTCATTGTTTGATTCAACCTCTGAATCACTATCCAAATGGCTATCAACAACTAGTTGACTAGGATCTGAATTCTTCCACCATGACAATCTACCTTTAACTTGTTTTTTGTCCATCTAACAATCTGAAGCTAAGCGATCAAGATAAAAACAAAATTGACATATGAAAGGGAAACCCTAAAAATTAAGATTTTGAGTCCATATTCAGTCTTCCATGATGAGATCAATAGAGGCCATAAAATCAATAGTAGTATTCATATCTACCAAAATGCGAGCATAACAGTAAAATGACATGAAGTTGTCTTAGGATCAATAGATGAAAATTTCCCCAATGTATCTCCTATTGAAACTATGCATTTTTAACTCCGAAACTGAAGAGGAAAATATGGTAACCAAATCCATATGGGTTTGACATGAAAAGTATCAGTGGAAAGATTAAAAAAGGAGAACCATGATTTCATAAGCATAAAATGTGAGTAAAAGTTCCACACTTTCCAATAATCAACACTTTATAAGGGTTTTATCAAAGATAATAATGAAAAAACCACTTAATGTGGGATAAATATCTAATTGACCTTCCATAAGAGGTTGCTAATGAATCAAGGTTCATTCATGGAGTGCAAGGAGACCCGGGCAAAGATTGTTGAATCTGCAAATTAGCCCATTTTTCTTTTAATATGCCTCTAATTGAAGAACCTCAGTACCAAAGGAAACTAAAGGACACATCTTGGAAAAATTCATGGCCTTGGGGGGAAATGACCAAACTTAGCTGCATCGAGATAGTTCCTTCCACTAGAGCCTTTAAATAGTGTAACAATCTTGACAACCTCTTTAACTGTCATCTTTGTCACAGTCGACTCTGTCATAGCCGACTTAGCCACAGCCAAAACAAGGGTTCCTTTACTATGGCCCACCAGAGTATGGCTGCATCCATCTACCATGGCTACAGCCCCCACACAAACCCGCAACCTCTGCTACATCATAGAGAAGCCACCACTAGAAAGTAAGGGAAGATTTCTAGTACAACCGTCCAAACCATGCACAGTCTTGCCATCGTCTCCCTTCATAGATCCACAGCTACCTGCCCTTGGAGCATGGATGCCACAACATACCGTCGTCAGCACACCCACTACAACACCCCTCGTTGCCAACGACTGCAGTGCCAACAACACCAATGGGTAGGGAAATACTTTTGGAAGGAGTCAAGGATTGAGAGAAAAGAGGGGTCTCCGTATCTATAGACATTATAGCATGGCGTATCCATCACATGTTTATTATAAAGTTGAATAATTAACCAACTAAAAAATTGTTTACAATTTTTTGTATGTTTTCCATTAATTTATTGGCTATTCAACTAATCAAACAAATGTAATCTTTAAGCTTTACCAAAACCATCGCTGATTGTTATTACAAAATGTCTATTAATATAATTATTTAATCTACATAGTATTGGTACAACAGGTTTGTCACACAGGAAAAATAAATTGATATTATTATTCAGCAGAATTACAATCAATACTAAGGCTAATAAATAGCCATGGAAATAGAAAACCGACCTCCTACAAACCAGGGAGTCACACAACCAAACACCCTATTAATATCATTACGGGTATAAACAAAATATACTTTTGTGAAACCAATTATAACAAACCTATATTATTAATAATGAGTTACCAATGTAACTCATATTAATAATATTACAATATATGTTGTTATTAATAATGAGAGCACTATAATGTTTTCCTTACATTCCCCCCCTTAGTGCGAACATGGGTAAAACACCATCTTCAACCAAGCAACATGTGCCTCTGTAAGCCCTGCACATGGTGTTGATCCTCAACACCGACTGTGGGAACTACATCATCCAGGGACCATTCAACCAATTCACATCAACCATCAAATCAGGTTTGATCAAGAACATTTCCTCCAATAGTATTATGGTACAATCCATTTCATCATGGGGACACACCAAGCGTTGCACTGCACACAGGAACATGGATGCTCAATCTATTCTTATTTTCATCAAACAAGAACAAAGATGTCACTAGAGAAGTTTGCGGCCTAAGGATGGTTGAGTGACCGAAAGCGATGAGGATGCTGATTGTTCTCTTGCCTCCATGCCTCCATCCTCCAATAAGAGGATAGATGATCAATATAGATAATCTTCATCACTAGAATAATTAATAGGTTCATTGTCACTTGCAAGATTAGAATAATCATCCCAATCTTCTTTAGCAGCTAAAGTCTTTTGTTCCAACTTATCATCTAAGAGATCTTGAGCTCTTTTCTTACAATTCAAAAACCATGTCCTGGTTGTTTACAATAATGACACAAAAGATATTTCTTTGACGATACAAACCTATTTTTACCTTTCTGGAATGATTATTTATTGTTTGCAACTATGACAATTTCTTCTTCTGGTACAGACCTTTTGAGTTTTTCTTCCTCATCAATCAAAGAGGAAATTAAATTTTCCAAACTAGGATCGATCTTACTAAGAGTAAAAACAATACTCGAATATTCTTTTGGAAAACTATTAGTAAGATGGCTTGTCGCATATTCTCCATCTACCTATTGCTTTTATTCGCTATGATTTTAAAATGATCCAAACTTCTGAATATGTTGAACCATATGTCATTTTCTACCATCTTAAGCCCAAAAAGTTTGCTAAGCGCCATTTCTGCAAAAATGCTTGAGATCCAAATAAATTCGTTCAAGGTCACCAATGTTATTAGATGACTTCGTTGATCAAATGATGGAATATATGCATCAAGAAAGACTAAGGCATCCTATTAACTGCTATTGCTTTCCAATCCTTACTTTCCCATTTCGCTGCTTGCATTTGCATCCATTTGGTTTTAATTTGTACTGCGACAAATGTCCATAAGTCTTTATCAATCAATTGGAATTGAGGTTAGTAATTTGCCACGTGTGAAAGTATTTACCATCAACATCTTCAATTAACATTTCTTCTTTTACATTTTGAAACTCTTTGTTTAAATCGGGAAACTTGAAACCCGACAAAATTAAATTAAAATATTTATATTGGAAAAGATACTTGATTAAAAAAAAGAAATATTCATAACTTGCTAGTACACGATTCACCGAGATAAGCTTAAACAGATTATGGAAGATAGGATTTAGAAACAAATCGAATCAGCCAAAAAATTTCTTTATTCAGGCATCTGCTTAAAACTGACCAGCAAGTTTTCATGATCCATCCAAACATCGCTACCTGAAAATACGACCTCGTTATATAATGAAAAAATGCATTGCCAACGGGGATAACAACCGAATCTCTTAGTTTGTAGGAAAGAATCACCACCTAGGAGGGTCATAAATACATAAATCTCTTTTGATTCAAAAATGCTTGCAAAATTTTGCTCAATTCCCAATGATTTCCAAATCTAAGTGCGCATATGGAGACACATTTCTATAAATTGCTTATGATTCAAGGATAGTTGAAAAAAAAAAGAATAACGGAGAGAGAATGTGTTGATAAAATTGGGCATCGAGTCACCCTTATTCATATACCTATATGATATGGTGTATATCTATGAGCTCAAAAATAGAAATTTATCCAGTATTGAGGAGAAAAAATGAATCTATTGATAAACTTGAAACGTGTTCAAATGACACTTGAATTTGCAATCCAACGCTATGAGAGCATGCAGGAACAGTGACACATAATAAAAAAATTTTAGCAAATAAAAATACAATGCATAGGTGGGCGAGCAACTGTCAAAACGCATTAATACCTTGCAATCTAGAAGCCTTCCACATTTTCTACACTAAAACTAGAGCACAAAGTGAACGGTGGGTCAAATTGTGATTGTATATTGAATGCGGCCTAGCAGGTTAATTTGAACATGATATATGGAATATGTGACACCAAATTCAGCAACAAAAAAAACTTTGCAAACGACTTCAAATCAATTCAACAAAACATGAACGCCTTTCCTTATTGTAGCACATGTCCATGCTAGGTTTGCAATAAATGATACTAAAGACAAAATATGAAGAGACTATAAGACTCGCATTCAGAGTCACTCCTTTGATACCAACGATTGGTACAATAAGGCTTGGACACAAGAAAAAGTAAATTGATATCATCATTCAGCATAAGCAAACAATACTAAGGCTAATACATAGCCATGAAATATAAAAACTACCTCCTACAATGGGAAGTCCACCACAAACCACACAACACCACTATCATCCATGGGTATAACAAAAAATCTATTATGAACAATATAACAAACCTATATAGAATAATGGTTAAATTTGTTGTAACTAATATATTAAAATAATACAATATTGAATTATTAATAATGAGACGAAACTATAATATTTTTCCTTACACATAGAAATACAAATTATAAAAGACATAGAAAATAACCCCCTTCCCCCTTCCTCATCATTACACTTTATAATAAAAATTATAAAAAACAATTTATTATTATTATGAAACATTTCTCATTTAAAAGAAAATTAAATCTTGTTTTTTAAATATTTCCATTCTATTAGATGATATTTATTCTTTTATATTATCTTTTTTATTTTCTATGTGAAGGAAAGCCTTTTTTGCTAATTACACACATGACCCAAGTAAATGAAGAAAATAATTAATTGCAATGATATCCATCTATCATAAACATTACAATCTCAAATATTATGTTAGTGTTTAAGTTTTAATCCTAACATTTAAAATCAAATGAACATGACTGTTCTTTTTTTTTTTTAGAATATCAGAATACAAGCCAATAATTGTGAATATTATATCTGAGTTTGAGTGTCTGAGACATTGAATTCGACATTGAGAGTTGATTCCACTCAATCCTAAATCGGACAGTGGGGTTTACCTTATGTTCCGTTTATCATAAATATGAATATTTTTGTTTCAGGAGGAAAGGGATATATTTTTGTATTGCTCTCCCTACAAACATTTTCATGGTGAAGTTCAATTTAATTTTAAAGTTCTTCATCTTACTGATTTCATTTTTGCTTGTTGCATGGTATGAACAAACCAGCACAGAGGCAGCGGAGAGCATACAACCAGGCAAACCCAGGCCTATTCGAGAGCATCATGCCCAAGTCCTTATTTATTTTGGTGGGGGTTTTCCTTCTCATGATTATCTGACCAGCAATAACAGATATTATTATTCAAGGAGACAAGATGGTCGAAGTCCGGGCAAAGATAGTTTTACTTCTAAAACTTCAAGTGTTCTTAGCTGGTTTGAAAAGGTTGAATCTCTCCGAAAAAGCTGTTTTATATCGAAGGAGAAACAAGAAAGTGTTCCTTCATCACAATCTAAACCTAAAAAAAAAGTCCTTCTCAAATCTAAGTTGAGCCGAAGCTTTCCGGGTGTACATATTAGAGTTGGTCGCTTTCTCTGGTTGCCAGTGAGAAAGCGGTTTGGGAAAGTAAAATCGGAAAAAGGAGAGAACGAAGAATTATCTGATCCATTTGAACAATTTTGTCGAAAAGTGAGAGCAAAAAGTTTGTATTCCTACTCGGAAAAACCACCAGTTATTGCAATGGCTAGTTCAGCGGATGTTCCACAAATTAGCAAACAAAGCGAAACAAGTTCGGGAGAGAAAACGGAAGTACGATTTTTATGGGCAGAGAAATGGCGACCAGAAAGACTTGAAGATTTTATTTGTAATAAACAGCAAACTCGAGATCTTCAGTTGCTGGTATACCTCTAACCCTTTAATACTCTTCCGTATTCACTTGTCATGCTTTCTTTCATATAATGTTATCCAACGTTTTGGTCTGTACACTTTCTAGTCTCAAACACCATGGTAAAGCATCCATTTCGGGCTTCTTACCCATATGTAAACATTTGCTGTAGGTTTCTTGCTTTCTAATTTCTTAAAGAGATTGTTGAACATGTAATGCCTTATATAAAGGCATGTAAATAGACATTTGGGAACACAAGCATAGTTAAAAATTTAATCACACTAGAAGAAGTAATCTAGACCACTACTTCAAAGATTGTCACATTTTTATTCTCTTTTATGTCGGAAATTTTTGTTGAGTAGCTAACGTCTCAATAAGTGATTGGAGATACATTGTCATCAGGGCCGAATTAACAATTTTGACCACCCTAGGTTATGCTTGAGACTAATGCCTACTTAATTTTTATAAAGATTCACGTATCAATTGTTTTCGTACCTTGAACATTTTTTATCTTTATGTGAAATATTTCACGAACAAGAATGCCAAATGGAAAGTTGTTTGCTTGCTCTTTTATATAGTGTGAACAAATAATTTGCTTTTAATTCCATGATGGAAATCTGGGCTTCCATATTTTATAAGAATTTTTGAGAAAAGAATCAGTTTTTAGCGATGAATCACTTCGCTCTATGCAAACAAATCTAGTGAGCCAAACTATTTGTAAGATTTGATGCTACAAAATTTTGGATTCAAATAGACCAAGATGAAAAATACAATTTCAAAAATGAATCCTAAGCCATCAATTACAAAGTGACCTTTACAATTTAGCATTGAGAGTAAGTTTTAGACTATAAATGTAATAATGTAACAAATTGACAAGCTATAGAAGCATTAACTTCGTCTTTTATGATTATATCACATTTTTCTTTGAGATTTTGTGAGGCTACAATATAAGAGAGTAAAATGCCTATAAGCATTTGCTTCAAAAATTATTGAAGGGCATGACATGAACATATTTCACTATATAAAAGAAACCTAAAAAAATTTGCCTCCCACAAATGTTTGGAGTCCTAAGTAACTGCCTAGCAAACACACATAGCCATTAACTCGCCCTTGATTATCATGACCAGTTATTATCAACTTTACATAATTTCTTAGTAAGGAGGAATGTTGAATGTAATAGGTTATTTAATGTTGATCAATTGAAAACAATGTCATTGTAGTCTTGTTTAGATTGAATTATAATTCAAGTCTTCTTAAAGATAATACTTTAAATGGCTCCTTGCACCCACTCCCCGCGATGCATTCTTAACCCTAAAATCCATGGCGGCGGCAGCAATCAGGGAGGGATCGAGAACTAGTCCATTTCGTGGAAAAACCTGGTTTGGAAAAGGAAAATGGGAGTATCGCGATAGGTGAAAAGATAAAGTTTTGATGCAGATGGATCCACAAATGGGGACAAGCAGCTATAGTAATGACGGAATAGAACGAAATTCAGACAGGGAGTGAGTTAGAAAGCCATAGAAGCTGGGACAAAAAATACTAACCGACGGAACCTACACTTCCGCAAACACATGCTGATCACCCAAATTATTAATAACAATGAAACAGGGTCGCCAAAGGAGAAAGGAAGGGGAAAAAATACTAAGGGACAAGGAATGGATCCCTCTTCACGAATTTTCCTCCCCAGGAAGAGGTAGGAATTCGGAAGGGAGAAGGGAAAAAACCTTTGAAACCCATCTCAAGAGATACGCACCAAAGATGAGGAAGATATGCTTCTAAGGTGGTAAAGGAGGACATAAAATTACCACTGGCATTATTTATAGGTCAACATTTTTTCCTAAAATCTCCTTCGTAATGACTGGGATCGCACAAAGATGGAGAGAGAAAAAATATAAGGTAAGATTGAGTTTACCTTGTGCCAAAGCATATTCATTGTTGTCTTTGAAAACCCTTAAGGATAGGGATTATTATATTTTCAAAGAGAAATTGTGTGTGGGTGAAACACAGCATCATGTCAAGCCCATTGGTATTCATTTTTTGACCTTAAAATATTCCTTGGATACCTACCCTATTTGGGTTATTTGCCAGGGGACTTTGACTTCCGCTCTAGAAATAGATCAGTTTTTCCTGCCATAGGTGAATGCTCTAGCGATAGTGTAAAAGAGGATGACAAGAACTTTGTTCAGGTACATATTACTTATGTCGCATCCTCATAGATATTGAGACCTCTCCAAGATTACTAGAAGAAATCAATATACAAATGGAGATAGAATCTGGTACAAGAGTGGATAGGAAGGTATTCGTTTTAGATGTCGAAATTGCTTTAAAATTGGACATATTTCGAGGATGTGAACTTCCAAACACAAGGGAAAACTGCATGGTGGAAGGATTTCTCTTCCTAAAACATCTAACATCAATCCCCATACCAACCGACTTTGTGGAACTCCGCAAGCTGAGAACACTTGATGAGGAAACTAAAGCTCCTTCATAAGGGATGTCAATTCAGTGATAGATGTGATTAGCCCTTTCTGTGGGCCATATCCCATTAAGTAAATTGAGTTGTTTTCCAATCTCCTGGAAGTGTAACGAACCAAAATCCCCCAAAAGGGCAAACACAGTGGAAATACAGGATAACTTTTGACTTGTTTGACTCAACAGGACAAATGTGTCAGAAGGTACAAACAACACTAGGGAAACCAAGTTATGGGGAAGACCACAAGGCAACACGGAAACGTTCACACCTATCAAGGACAATGTTACTCTTCGTTTGAAAGACAAATGGAAGTCAATCCACATGGGACACACTCATAGCTAGGGAAAAACCCATGAGGAATTCTTGCTAAATTTCTTTTTTACTAAAGTGTCTCTTAATCTGAACTTGCGTTTCCTATAAAAGTACATGTATGATTCACAAAAGTTCTTCAAAAGGGAGAATTCTTTATTTTCGACTAATGACTAAAAGTTAAAGGCCAAACTTTCCAAACTAGGATCATCAAATTTTGGTCCAAATATCTTATCATCTGATTTAGAAAATTGACATTTCTTACAGGTTAATTAATCTTGCTCAAGTCACTAACACATGTTCCACACCTCTATGCTCAGGTGAAGGAATAAGCTCCGAGAGTGGGAAGAAGTAAGTACCGCTTAGGGTTCATAACAATAGCCTTCTCCTGTTTAAGGACGAACTTGGACCTTGCTAAGAATATCACCATGAATCAAGGCGAGGGATAACAGAACAGGTCAACAGATTTAGCTCAGGCACAGTTGTTTTACTATCAATCTTTCATTGAAGTTATGAGTTTACCGAGAAGATGGTAACTGTTCCATTAGGACTTACTTAATTAAGATTGACAAAGGGGAAACATTTCAAACGATAAAGAGATATTTAAGGTTTATTAATAATTTTTAACTCCTACTTATTAACCTATCATTCTTCTAAAATTTAACCATTGATTTCACATGAGACCCATTTAGGGTTCACCAAAACAAATAGTGTTTATTCGGTTAGAATGGGGGAAAAAAAGTAAAGTTAATATGTTTATTGTCCAAAAGATAGATTTCGTGATTGTTTCCAGTCTTCAAAGGTTTCAAGTGGATCAACACTATATCAATATGCTCATATACATTAAATTCGTTAACTTTTATAAGGGAATATCCAGTTCACTTTATAGTGTTTACAAACTCACCACACTATGCCCTAGGAGGAATTACAAACAACAATTTTAACTCAAAGAGCAAAGTTAACGTACTCGTTGCGAAAACAAAACAAGGTTATATCAAATATTCCAAATGAGTACAAAATCAACGGGACATATCATCTCAATTGAACCAGGACTAGGGCGCAAAGAGGTAATAACATGGGACACGCCCCGCTACTATACTAAGTTAAGTTCATAGAACATAACATAACAAGCGGTAATTTTTTTTCCCCCAAATCTCATCTTTAAAATGATAACCAAACAGCCAGTTTCAATTGCAACAGTTAAACAACAATACTCTACAATACATTTACTAGGCAGACCCTTCTTCTAAATATTGTTGCCAAAGGTCCTTTCAAATTTTATAACCTAATACACATTAGGTACTACAAGGAAACAATATAAACAAGAGAGTATGCAATTAATCTACAAGTCTTTCAATCATCTTAACCACGTGTAAGACATCTCAACAAGAAAAACTGAGTAGTTCGCGAGAACTGAGCAAGATAGACTATACCTATGGCAAAAAGAAAGTATAGCTAAACAGACCATGAAAGGAACATTCTTATCCAGGGAAGGAGATAAAAGTTCTAACCCTCTAACAACCTTTGAGGCAAGATGTAATTTCAACACATATAACAAAAAGAAGAAAACCATAAGTTTAGTTATGAAAAATACCTCTAAAACTACAAAAGTTGACAACCAAATACGCAAAACTATGAAAATTAAAATGATTAGACACAAGAGTTGGCGAGTATTAGGATTTAATCATATAATCCGGTAGATTAACGTGATGAAATCTAAGTGTAACCCACTAAATCCCACATTCTCAAGGTGATGAAGTCAAAAAATACAAACCCGACCGATCGTAGCTTCCAAAAAATGTTTTGGACTCCGTTGCGTAGGGCATAGGTCTAATCGGCTATAAACGAAAAACGATGGTTAAAAACAGTTCCATTTAATGTAACGAAAAAGGTTTAAAGGATGAAAATCTTATTCTCAAACCACAAACATTATTCTTAGGTTATAAGTGACTTAATGGCGAATAAGTATGAATGGAAAGGGACGGTTAAGAAATGAATGGAAAGGTATTGCCAACAGACGTGACCTACTAAACATAAACTAGAGCCGAATAGCGACAAAGCCCTCATAGAACCAGTTGAATAGGCAATCTTAGTGACTTAAAACATCCTTGCAATTGCAATACCTAGATTATACCCTCCCATTCCTAGAAGGAACATACCATGAATTAGGGGACTAGTTGGAATGTTCCGACGTTTCAACCATCATAATAGCAAACGATGTATACAAGGAAAAGGTCTTCAACTATCCCTAAAATTAAATTCATCAAACTAAGTTATGGTAAAGAGCAGGAGAGATTTTAAACAAATAAAACATACCATTGAAGATAGGGAATCAGCCAATAACGAAAACTTAAATGAGGTAATCACAAATATTTCAGTTTGACACAAAACAAACTATTCCCTAGGCTTTTTACCTTTTTGACAACAAAAGTATATCACGAATCCTCCATCACAATCATTTCTAAATTTGAATGAAAGGTTCACTCATCAAGAAGGAAGTAAAAAACAAGTAGGTGACTAAAACAAGGAACTATTGTTACCCTAGCAGTGATGAAAACCTTCACTTAACGAACCGTGAAAGGCATTACCTTCTCCATCAAGGCATTATGTCTATACGTGATAAATGATCACCAAGGAATCATCAAACTCCATATTTAACACTAGAAAGGTCATTAAATTTTATAAAATTTTACTCATCGAAAGTAGTAGAATCAAAATGGGGTTCTCTCATAATCAGCCCCTATCAACCCAGGACATATTTTAGGCCCCCAAAAAAATTCCTCAACAAACAATATATATTGAAATTCTAATTCAAAACGTCCTATAAATTTGGCACAATACACGAAGGCATACTCAGTTTATCAAATAAATAATAATAATTAAGGATGTTTTCCTCCTAGGGACAAAAACAACATAACAGGAAACCAAATAATAGCAACGCTGCAACATTCTAGGGCGATTACATACCCAGGTTCACCAAAGTTGTTGAAAAAAAACGAAATTTTTGAGAAGGAAGTAACTTAAAAGTATATATACATATATATTTTATTGATCAATCAAAAGCAACACTGCGAACGTTGTTGTTTTATATATACAAGGGATTTGATTACATCAAACAAGAAAACCAACAGAGCAATCCCAGAAGTTATTAACCAAGTTAAACCATGTATACTGAACGCAAATCCACAAATCACAGATTTAAACCAATTCTAGAAAGAAAAAGTTCATTCAAGAGGTTATTTAGATACTAGAATATATTATGTATATGGTAGTCTATTCTTGCTGTTCTAACGGATCCCACAGCCGTTGTACATCCAACAAGGACTGCTACAGCCACATGCCTCGCTTTATCCTCTTTCCACCGGTTTTTTGCAATATACCACACCAGATCCCTTGTGAAAGGAACGACTAGAAGGATGTAATAGGTGGCTGTCCAAACACCTAGATCTGCCCTGAATTAGAATTTGTTGCTGCAATACAAGCTCTACATACCCACCTATTGGACCATCATCTGCCATAGAACAAAACCCACTTTGCTCTCAGCATCCATGGAAGGTTCTTAGTCTTTGTTATTGGTGGCCGTCTCATACTCGAATGTAGCATTTACTCGACCATTGCATAAGAATTCAAAAATGAGCTCTCTATCCTCGTCCTGAGCTGCTATGTACTGCTTGTAAATAAAATTTATCCTATGTAGAGGTGCTCTTAAATCTTCTTTATTCATGTGCTTCTCCAGGGATCAGGCCTCACATGTTTCAGGGAGATGTGAACTCGTTATAAAACAAACACCATGCCATTAACGACCGCTATGATGCCACTGATCCGATTATAGATTAAACGTCCCCTAGCAACCCAAACATTTCCAGACAGGCACAGCTTGGATAAAGACCAAACCCTATAGAATGCAAGCCTGTGAAACAAGATGAGAGGGCGGTAGAAACAAGAAAAAGACGGTACACACCAGTCTCTCCTTCTTCACGGACCACACTTGAATCTTCCCCGCCAGGCCTAGCTCACACAAAAAAACAAAAAACAAATTCGAAACACAGGAAACAACTAACCGAAGGGCCACACGCAGGGGCATCGCTGTTTGTTTTGTGTAGCAGATAATGTGAACATCTTCTTCCACATTCAGACTAGAAAGGGAAAAACACAACTTACAATTTACCTCTCTTATTAAACACAGATACTTCATTTACCAAACGTGCTGCGGATGACTTGGCAGCTTTGTAATGTCATGGGGCCGACGTCGTAGAAGCAACTTTTTCCCCTGCTTTGGGAGACCTGTTTCATCTCTGGGGACCGGTGCCATTAATTATCGGGCCACTCACCTGGGAAAAACTTGAGAGCTTTCACCAGAAACTGCATGACCACAGACTCGACAGGTAGTAATATCACAAATGCAAGGAAGAACCAATCTGCACCCGAGTTAGATTACCCTATTAAAATCCACAATCAACCTCTCCACATACATTTAAGCGACGATTAGATCAATCGTTAAAAAAGGACACTGGGGAAAAACACTCTCACTGTCACATAGTACATTTGACAGACAATCTTGAAGGAGGACTCGAATCGATCCGAGGATGCATTGATACTGAACAGATCGCAGAGAAAAATCAATAACCCACTATAAGAAACGACCGACAGTGCAAAAACTGGCACTCTCATCCCGCCTCCAAAACTTACCTCAGGTTTTGACGAGCTTCTTCACCGCTAGATCGGTCACCTGGATAGAAGAGGACTTTCCAAAATGAGCGAAAGAAAAGCTCACAACTTTATCTCGTCCTCAACTACAGCTGCCAAGATTTTGCACACTGATTCCGCGACTGGTCGCGTGCAACCAAAAAACCAGGATCCACACCACGGTGCCTTGGGCATTCGCCCTGCAGGTCCCGGATAAATCTTTAGAGCTACGGATTTTCGGGAATAAGTTTGTTTACTTCTATGCCCTTGTAGCTTGCTACTATATCGACCACACTTCTCCGGACTTTAAAGGCTGAAGATAAGATACGTTTGAGCTCCACTGAAGCTGCCTGTACAGCACATTTTGAGGATCAACCACCACGCAAAACCTCGGGTGACAGGACCTTCATTCACCATTAATGAAATTTCACTAGCCAGAACACGGTCAAGGAGGAGTAGGTGAAAAGGAGTTGACAAGTATAAATTATGTAGGTGGGTGACAGTATATGTTGAAACAATGAAGATTAGCTGGTGGAAGGCGAGGTAGAAAAGAGACGCTGCCCAGCGGTCATTAGGAAGAAGGAAATGGAAGGGAAGGTAGTGGATAGGAAAAAAAAAAGGATACTCTCAAGCTAACCCCCTAATTGTCTCGGACCAGGAAGCGTCTTGTCCCTTATCTATTATCTTGCTACCTCCTGGATGTTGCCTGCTACGGCTACTACAGAGTAGATGTTCTTCGCTGTAGTTTGTGGTCGTTGGCTGTGTGAGGATATTTCTCTGTTTTGGGATTTTCATATATCTTGATTTTGATCTCTTTGTAAATAATGAATTTGTCAATCTGAGCATTGTGTACACGGGTATGTCTTTTCAAAAAAACCTATGTGCCTTAATAAAAAGACTTCTTATCTTTTGAGTTTGCAATGGTATGGGTAACTTTTCGAATATGTGCGAGATTATTTGGTACCCCCAATTATGATGCAAAAGGGGAGGGGACTATATAAGACCACGTTAATGTAATGTTTCTCTAGGGCAACAACATAACAGGAAACCAATACTCGTCAAGCTTCTGCAAAACATTCTAGGGGCGGATAATAACCCAGAGGTCACAAAAGAAAACAATCGACATGTTTGCCGAAGGAAGTAACTGCGTTTAAAATTATATATTACCTATATATATTTTTCATCGTGATCAATCAAAGGCATTACACTGAGAACCGTTCTTGTTTTATATTAACAAGGGTTTTTTTGATTACCTCAACAAGAACAACCACACCGAGGCCAAATCCAGAAGAGTAACAAACTGTTAACCATGTACTGACGCAAATCACACAAAATCACAGAATTTAAACCAATTTCTAGAAAGAAAAAGTTTCATTTCAAGAGGTTATTAGATACTAGCATATTATGTATATGGTTAGTCTATCTTGCCTGTTCTAACGATACACCAGTCGTGTACATCCAACAAGGAACTGCTACAGCACATGCCCTTCGCTTTATCCTCTGTTCACGGTCTTTTCCTTGCAATATACCCCACACCAGGATTCCTTTTGAAGGCACGACTAGAAGGATGTAATAGGTGGCTGTCCAAAACACTAGATTGCTTCCATGCTAGACTTTGTTGCCTGCAAACTACCAGCTCTAACATACCACATATCTGACATCATCTGCCATAGAACAAAACCCCCTGTCTCAGCATCCTTGGAAGGATTCTTAGTCTTTGTTATTGGTGGCCGTCTCATACTCTGAAGTTAGCATCTTCACTCGAACCCATTGCATAAGAATTCAAAAATGAGTCTCTATCCCTGCTCCTGATGCTGCTATGTACTGCTGTAAATATACTATGTAGAGGATGCTTCCTTAAATCTTCTTAATTCATGTGCTTCTCCGGAATCAGGCTCCAAATTCAGGGGTGTGACCTCGAATAAAACAAATACCATGCCATTAACGAACGCTCAATTGATGCACTTGATCCGTATAAGTTGAAATGTCCCCTGATGCAACCCAAACATTCCAGACATGCACAGCTTGGATAAAAGACCAAACCCCTCATAGAATGCAAGCCTGTAATCGAAGGATGAGTAGGTCGTAGAAACAAGAAAAGACGTGTACACCAGTCCTCTCCTTCTTCACGGACACACTTGAATCTTCCCGTCTCAGGCATAAGCTAAAAAAAAAAACAAAAACAACTTCGAACACAGGAAACACTAACCGAAGGGCCTACACGCATGGGCATCGCCTTGTAGCAGATAATGTTAACATCTTCTTCCACCATTCAGGACTAGAAAAACTACAAATACATTTCTACCTCTCTGATAACACAGTATACTTCTTTCCAAACGTGCTGCAGGATGACTTTGGCAGCTTTGTCATGCTCATGGCGGCCTGTCGTATGAAGCAACTTTTCCCTGCTTTGGGAGACCTGTTTCATCTTCTGACCGGTGCCATTAATTCTCGGCCACCCAACTGGGAAAAACTTGGAGAGCTTTACCAGAAATGCATGACACAAGACTCAGAAAGGTAGTACATAATCACAAATGCAAGGAAGAACAATCTGCAACCCGAGTTTAGATTCACTATAAAATCCACAATCAACCCTCTCCACATACATTTAAGGGAAGCTTAGATCAATCGTTAAAAAAGGAACCACTGGTAACACTCTCACTGTCACATAGTCAAATTTGACAGACAAATCTTGAAGGAGGATCTCGAATCCGAGGATGCATTGATACTGAACAGATCCGAGAAAACTCAATCAACCCACTTCTAAGAAACGACCGACAGTGCAAACAAATGGCACTCTCATCCTCGCCTACAAAACTTACCTCAAGGTTTGACCGAGCTTCTTCCACGCTAGATCTGTCACCTGGATAGAAGCGACTTTCCAAAATGAAAAGGAAAGACAGCTCAACTAAAACTTTATCTCGTTCTTCAACTACAGCTGCAAGATTTTGCACAACTGATCACGACTGGTCGCGTGCAACCAAAACACCAGGATCAACACCAACGGTGCCTTGGGATCGCCCTGCAGGTCCCCGGATTAACTCTCTCTAGAGGCCACGGATTTCTGGAATCAGTTTTTTTTACTTCTCTGCCCTGTAGCTGCCTGCCTATAGCGACCCACTTCCTCACGGCACTTTCCAGGCGAAGATCCGTTCTGCGCTCCACTGAAGCTGCCTGTACCGCACAATTTTGAGGATCCACCACCCACCCACGCAACCCTCAGGGTTGACAGACCTTCATTTCACCATTAATAAATTCACTATCCAGAACACGTCAAGGAGGAGTAGGTGAAAATGAGGTGACAAGGTATAAATTATGGTAGGTGGGTGACAGCTAGTATGTTGAAAAATGAAGATAGCTGGTGGAGGGCAGGTAGAAAAGGAGCCGATGCCCAGCGGTCATTATAGGAAGAAGGAAATGAGGAATGGAAGGTAGTGGATAGGAAAAAGAAGGGATACTCTCAATCTACACTCCTCATTGTCTAGGACAAGGAATGAGTCTTGTCCTATTATCTATTATCATTGCTACATCTGGACTGTTGGCCTGCTATGCTACTACAGAGTAGTTGCTTCTTAGCTGTAAGTTTGCTGGTTTTTGGCTGTGTTCTTAGCATATTTTTCTCTGTTGTTGGGATTTTTCATTATATCTTGATTTTGATCTCTTTTTAAAATATTGAATTTGTCAAATCTGGTGTCTGAGCACTGTTGTACAAGGGTATTGTCCCTTTCAAAAAACTATTTGCCTTTAATAAAAAAAGACTTCTTTTATCTTTTGATTTTGCAGATGATTATTGTAACTTTTAGAATATGTGAGAGATTATTTGGTACCCCCCAATTATGATGCAAGGGGACCTATATAAGACACGTTAACATGTGATGGCTTATTTTCTACCGTAACTATGATGCAAGGGGACCTATATAAGACACGAGAACATTTCATAATTTTTTAGTAAGAAAAATTGAAGGTGAATATAATCCATTATTTTAGATGTTTCCTACTAATATGTTCACAATTAAAAAAAAACTTTAGAAACATGCATGTCATGTATTATAAATCAAACTTGTCTATAAAACGTATAAGTATTAAGGATATACATAAATACAATCTGAGAACATGCATAAAGTGATATATATCCCATAAAATCTAAGTGACACAACGTTACATAGTTATTTTAATATATTATAGTTGTATATAGAGACAATATGGAAAAAGATATATAAAAGAGAAACTAATAGTTCACTACAACATAAATCATTATTATTTTATACCATTTTACACATTGCATACTTTCAATAAAAATTCATGAATTCGTACATTCTACAATCTATCTCGATATATGTATATGTGAATTTGAGTATAATATATTAAGTTTTTGGATTTTTTAAGAGTCATTAGAGAAGTGAAATATTTAAATTTCCATGTGCAATTATTTTCCAATAAATAGTTGCATTCCACAATTCCAAGATGTGTGGATTTTTTTTATTGATTGGTAAGTTTTGGAAAGGATCCAAGGGCCATTACAAGAAAGATTTTACAATAAATTTCACATGAGATAGAAAAATAGACATCAAAGAGTCAAAGAAACTTTAATCAGCCAACGAATGGAGAAAAGAAATAACCAGATTGTCACTAACAAACTAGGACAAAATGGCCAGTCAAAAGAAGTAGAGTGAGATTTGAGCTTCATATGTGCTGTGACAGAGAGTTGCTTTGAATATGTGTGGTAGTGACGTATGGCATGGCACAAGTTTTTGACCTGATTGATATGCATTTTGAATGGTCTTTGAAAGGGGAGTATGTATGTGGGTGCTATACAGAGAATTAATAATGTGTTGTTGTTTCATATACGTTGTAGATTGTCATTGTACATAATGTGTGAATGTTATGTTATGTGGAAAGTTGAAGACATTGATTATAATAATCTTGATTTATTTGAGAGGACCCTATAATTGTGCACCTAAAATGTAGGGGTGATTAGATCTATTTAGGTGTGTCATCTTCATGCAGAAAAAATATATTATTGTCTAGTATACGATCTTGCCACATTATTATTTTCATTTAATGTGATTATTTGATAGAAAATTTAGATTTTTGAATTTAATATTTAGTAAAAAGATAATTAGTATAAAACATTTGAAAAATGGAGCAAATCATTGAATGCCCCATGTGTGATATTGTGGTTTGATCTAAAAAATTATCATTAATCTAAATGTCAAAAACTATTGAAATTTTACATGCAAAACAATAATATATTTTCTCCTACATTGAAAATACTTGTTTCTGGGCACAGATGGCGGTGGAAAGAATACACGTGTCACATACTCTATGCGTCCCATCAGTGATGGAATACTGCGGTCAACTAGTGGGAGGATGGGATTCACAATTGGAGCACAATGCTATTAGGGTGAATGAAGTAGAAGGTTCATGCCTCTCCATGATGGTTGTCGTTTCTCTAACCAGGGAAGATTTTAACTGCCTTTTTTTTGGGAACCGATATGTGGATGAATTCCCTCTTTCTGTAAAATCCATATATGATTGTGAAATCCATATATGATTCCATCTTATGCATATTTACTCATTCAAGTGGATCCTTTTTCATTTATTTTGTGTTTGGTCTTTGAAAGAAGGGTTGTCAAGTCAGTTTTGCATTTTTGGTGGTTTGGTCTGAAAGCTCTGCAACTCCCCTGTTTCACCACTTCTGTCTCAAGGCCACTTTCTAGTTGTGTCTGCGCTGTTGCTGCTCTATCTGCGAAGCCAAATTTCATCACGTGAGGTCCTCCTTGTAGAGTGGAGCCTATTTATGACCCATCCTAGAGGAATAATGTAGAGTTATATGAAGTTTCTAAGCATTGATGGTTTCACAGATTTTATGCAGCGAATTAAGGGCCATGATGTTCACATCTCTATGAATTTCCCACAAAAATGGAAAGAAAGAGTTATCCATTTCAAGGAAAAATAATTCACAATAATAGAAGGGCTGATCTCCTTCATCACTGGTCTGGGAGTGGAGGGGGTTAAGTTCTTTTGCAATAAATTTGACAAAGAAACTGAGGAGCAACGTTTCTTCATGGAAGATGAGACTCTAAATTGGGAAGTCAGAGATTGTTTTCTCTTCCATCCCCCCATCATATAATGAGGTTGAAAAAATGGTAGTATGCTACATCACCCTAGAAGGCCACTTCTCAATGTTTCCATTACATCACTTGGTTATTTTGAATCATTTTAGGCATGTTGTTAAGGTTAGTTTTCCTTACTATATCTTGCATTCACTTGAAAAGTTGATGCGTGATATTTGAGCTTATATGAGGGTCCTTCCCCTGCATCAAGGATTGATATTCTTACTCCACCATTACTTCCATGATGTGGTAACCATTTAACCTAACCCCCTCTCCATAGGATGGGAGTAATAGCTGGAGCAAAATGCTATTGGGGTTAATGAAGTAGACGGTTCACCCCTCTCCGTGACAGTTGTCGTTGCTCTCACCAGGGAAGAATTTAACTGCCCTATTTTTGGGCACTGATATGTGGATGAATTACCTCCTTTGGTGAAATAAAAAACTATTGAAATTTTACATACAAAACAATAATATATTTTCTCCTACATTGAAAATACTTGTTTCTGGGCACAGATGCCAGTGGAAAGAATACACGTGTCGCATACTCTATGCGACCCATTAGTGATGGAATACTGCCATCAACTGGTGGGGGGATGGGAGTCACAACAGGAGCACAATGTTATTGGGGTGAATGAAGTAGAAGGTTCGCCCCTCTCCATGACAGTTGTCATTTCTCTAACCAGGGAAGATTTTAACTACCTTTTTATTTGGCACCGATATGTGGATGAATTCCCTCCTTCCGCAAAATCCATATATGATTGTGAAATCTATATATGATTGCATCTTATGCATATTTACTCATTCAAATGGATCCTTTTTCATTTATTTTTGTGCTTGGGCTTTGAAAGAAGGGTTGTCAAGTCAGTTTTACATTTCTAGTGGTTTGGTCTGAAAGCTCTGCAACTCCCATGTTTCACCACTTCTGTCTCAAGGCCGCTGTCTAGTTGTGTTTGCGCTGTGGCCGCTCTATCTGTGAAGTCAAATTTCATCACGTGAGGTCCTCCTTGTAGAGTGGAGCCTATTTATGACCCATCCTAGAGGAATAATGGAGAATTATATGAAGTTCTAAGAATTGCTGGTTTCACAGAGTTTATGCAGTGAATTAAGGGCCACGATGTTCACATCTCTAGGAATTTCCCACAAAAATGTAAAGAAAGAGTTATCCATTTCAAGGAAAAAGAATTCACAATCATAGAAGGGCTGATCTCCTTCATCACTGGTTTGGGAATGGAGGGGGTTAAGTTGTTATGCAATAAATTTGACAAATACACTAAGGAGCAACGTTTCTTTGTGGAAGATGAGACTCTAAATTGGGAAGTTAGAGATTTTTTTCTCTTCCATCCCCCCATCGTATAATGAGGTTGAAAAAATGGTAGTATGCTACATCACCCTAAAAGGTCACTTCTCAATGTTTCCATTGCATCACTTGGTTATTTTGAATCATTTTAGGCATGTTGTTAAGGTTAGTTTTCCTTACTATATCTTGCATTCACTTGAAAAGTTGATGTGTGATATTCAAGCTTATATGAGAGCCCTTCCCCTACATCAAGGATTGATATTATTACTCCACCATTACTTCCTTGATGTGGTTACCATTTAACCTACCCCCCTCTCCATGGGATGGGAGTAACAACTAGAGCACAATGCTATTGGGGTTAATGAAGTAGACGATTCACCCCTCTCCGTGATAGTTGTCGTTGCTCTCACCAGGGAAGAATTTAATTGCCCTATTTTTGGGCATTGATATGTGGATGAATTACCTCCTTTAGCGAAATCCATATATGATTCCATATAGTTGCATTCCATAATTCCAAGATGTGGAATCATATATAGTTGAAATCCATAGATGATTTGGTTAATGAATTGGTTGTGAAGGCACAACTTGAAGAATCAAGATTGAAACTAGAAGAAGAGCACTTCTCGAAAGGTAAATTAGAATTTTCCTTAAATTTTGAGTATCTCAATGTCCCCAATCCACTCTCTTTGTTTGGCGGTGAGTTGGGACACTTTCCACTAGACCCTGATTTGCTTAAAATCCATAATGTTTGCAAGGGCCCTAGGTAAAAATATTATTTAAAGAATAATTTTTGCTCAAAGGAGTATATCAACGATCCGTTAGAGGAAAATGTCTAGAACCTCATCCGCCAGAGGAATTTTAAGCTTAAATGATGGCTAGGTATTTGGTTTTGTTCTAGTGTCACAGCTGAGATTCTTGTTTCTATTAGTTTTTTACGTTCCTCATGTTTGTATCTTGGCGTAGAATTTTTTTGTTTCTGGGTAGGATCCCAATAAAAAAAACCTTTATCCTTAAATTAAAAAAAAGGTACCCATTTCTAAAGAATTTAGTTTTCATCTAATCAGTATAGTATATATACCCATTTAATAAGAAGTATCCACAATACAAAAAATTGCCACTCATATTTAAACAAATGCCCACTTCCCTTGAGGTGATTACGCTATTATCTTTAGTGCTTAACGTCTTTTACTGCATATGTCGGTGTCATTTATCTCCCTAATACTAACATTGTAATTCTAATATGGTGTCTTATACTAACATCTAATAAATATCATTATAACATTGGAAATGATATCATTATCTCCCCATATACTCTTATCACTTCTATACATCTTTAATATTATGCTATATCTGTATTATTATGCTACAAAGTTATATGAATTACATTTAAATTTGATACTAATAAAAGGGGTATTGGTCGTGTCATTTATTATGAGAATTTTAATTTATCATCATATTTGATGGCATGATATAAGATTTAGAGCTCCATAATATATAATAAACAAGTAAATACTCAACAAGAATATTGTCATTATCCCAAATTAACCCCTGGGGTTAATTCAGCTAACATATCTTTCTCATGGGCTTGAATATTTGAACAGGGAAATTGGCATTCAAGTGCCCATTAAATTCAACACCGGGTATCACAAGAAAATGAGACATGTTGTATTTAAGGACAATCAACAAAATTTCCGCCAATAGTTAGCAAAAATTACACCTAGTGGTCATCGAAAGGTCAGACAAAGGTTAGTAAAAGGTAGCATGTATAGATGCTACTAACTGGTAGCAAGGAAAATGCTACCAGGCGACAACAAAGTACTGCTACCGTCAGCAAAAGTAAATCTAAAGGTCTTCCAAAGCTCAAAACAATTCAACAAGAGGTCAGTAGAAATGCTACTAGATGACAACAGGTACAGATGCTACTGGTCGGTAGCAAGGAAAAATGGTACCTGCTAACAACATGAAAAATGCTACCGACCAATAGCAAAAGTGTAGATAGTTGTCAGCGAAAGGTGAACAAAAATTCTACCCTCCAATAGCAATGAAAATATTATCAGCCAATGAAGGAACAAGGTGCAACTAGTTGTTAACAGGAGATCGGTTATGAGATGAGCATTAACGGTGGTAGTTTGGGTACCACAACTACCTATTATGCAGTTAATTACTGGTAGATGGAATCTAATTTACTATATATATAAAATATTCCCATTTGAAGGGATTTTTGAGATTTTCTTTATAGTCATGGCACCATGCCAAAATGGTGGCTGACTTCTCATGAGTTCTAGACCTCAAATCTAGCCTCAACAATGTAATTTTGTGCCTTCTGTCATGAATATAATCAAATTATGCATATTTTAAGAATGTAGAACCTATTTTGTGGCACATTCTATCTGCCCTAGTTTGTTTTACTTGTAGTATTACCTTTTTTTTGTTTCATGGAAAGATGTGGGTACTTGTGCTTGCAAGTTCGAACTTTGTTGTGTTTTCAATGCGTGGGTGAGTGGAAAATGCAGTTTTGGACTTTTGGCATGTTTTTTGCCATATCTCCCATATTATCCATTTCCTTCCCCTCATGGAGAGAGCTCAACCACCCCCCTTTTTCTGGTGATACCACTGCCCCTTTTATCATAGGATTTCCCTTTCTGCATCTCCTTCTAACTATGGTCCCTTGGAATACATAGGCTAGGATTAATAGCTGCATTTTTCTTCCTTAGGAGTAGTTTTAGCATTAGAAATAGGTAGAGGAACCAACATTCTCTGGAGGTTTGTCTTAATCGCAGGGGTCCAACACCTTGAGATAATCCCATGTTATTTAAAATTCAGAATTTGAAATGCGTAAATCATAGGGTGCTAATTTTTTTCACATAACAGTTTTGGCATGCCGGATGGGACAACACAAAAGTCATATCTTTCACAAGTTTTCATCTTAACCACCTTAGTGCCTTCACTGATAACAATTTTTCCACTCTCGGTGGGATACATTAGAAGCACCTTACCACTTCACTTCATCAAGTTTGATGTGCTTTTGGTGATGATTTCGGCTTTTGGAGGCATTTTCAAGTATATCTGGTAATTGCATTGTTCCAAGAAACCCATCATATCATTAGCATACCTTTCCCTTTCTTTCCATTTCCTTTCATTCGTTTTCTTTTTCTTTCATATTTTCATTTTCCTCTTTCATGAAATTGTGTAATCATGACTTCATTTCAATCATAGAATTGTCATTTGCAGCAAGAAAACTGGTTCACCCACCTACACAGTTTCAAAATATTCTTCCAAATTAGTTCAATGAGCCTCATCATGTTGAATATGCACATAACCCAACACCCAGTGATCCATATGGTTATATTTTAAACCATGATGTTTATGAAGAATAGGGTTATGCAAGTGATGGTTGAAACTTCATGGAATATAATGATTTGCAGAGGAAAATTCAAAGAATGGAGGTAAATATAGTACAAACTAGGGAAACAAGTCAATTGAAAGAATTCAGGATTGGTTTTTGGGTCCCTTATCCATGGGTTGGCTCTTGATTTCAGGATTGGTTTTTGGGTACAAACTAGGGAAACAAGTCAATTGAAACTACAACCCTTGGTAAAATCTTGATTTCATGGTTGAAATGCTTCCAAAACTTGCAAAGTGGATTAAGGACATAAAGGCTTCTAAACTGAGTGCTAGGAAACCTTTTCAATGGGTAAGTCCTACACCGCCACCTCATAGTCTTTCTATTCCTCCTTTCAAACCTATGCTATCTCAACTCACTTTTCATATTCCTAGCTTTCTACCGACTGTATCGATTGAGGATTTCCTTTCTACATATTCTAATCTTGCACCCCACCTTAACTTCTCTAGCCTATTTCCTTCCAAATCCCCATCTCCTTAACAAGAAGAAAATATCGAAAATTGCAAAAATTGATGGAATCCTAGCCCATATGTCCTCTTGCAATCCCAAACCATTTTTGGGAAGAATAGAATCATCAGGACAAGAGGACAACAAGTTGAAGAGCCTAGCGGAGAGGAGCTTGCAAAAACTCTGAGAGAGTGGGCTGAAAAGTTCAACTTCAATTAGATGCCACAACTTGTTAAGCCTTCATTAGATGTTGGGATTGTAGAACAAAAGGTGGAGGCTAGTTTTGTAGAAAAAAAAGCACAAGAACAAGATGACCAACAAACTCCATGCTCCGAGTGTAGTGTGCTTGTTTAAACTATATTATCAGAAGTTGTTGGTTCATCACGATCTGTACAATTAGAATAGAGGGAAGAATAAACTTGAAATGAAAAGGAACACATAGAGGAGAACAAATCAGATTCATAAATTCTAGATGAAGTAGATATCGTTTAAAGCTTCTCACTTTCTTTCACTGAATATGATGTTGTTTATGAACATGTCATAGAGTAGAGTCATGATGACACCATTTCCAAATTATAATTCATCACGAAGGAGGAAAATTCTTTAGAAGATATGTTTGTGGAAACACTATAAGGCATAAATCAACTTGCTAACATCCTCATTTAGGAAATTCCGTAGGATATCCCTATCCACGGGGATGAGCTTCAAAAGAATGGGAAAATCACAAAGATCACCCCACTAGTTAAAAAATCCCCTTTCCCAATCAAATACTTGGCTAGCTTGGAGCCAAAATCAGATTTTTCACCACTCATGTTCATTTCAGAGCATGAGGAAGATCTACAATGCACCAAAGGTCTGCAGTAATACGTCTAACAAAATTGTATATCAACTAAAACAAGTATTCATTTTATTTGGTGTTGATACTTTGAGAATGGTGGAAAACCAACTTCATGAATGTTTTTCACTTTTACTAAAGGCCATGCTCATTTTCAAATTAATTACATGGCCACAATTTGTAAAGAAGGGAAGATAGTTCTCCTTGCTTATTTCAGGCTTCGTTTAGCTTCCTTTGCCTTTGGTTAGGGTAGAGTAGTTAGGTTTGTTTTCTGTAGAAAAAGTTCTTGTGCTTGCTCTGCATGTTTCAATTTGGAACATGTATGATTTTTTATTTTTGTACATAGTTTTTGTAGGTTCATGCCAGAATAAGATAATTGGAGTAGTTTCATAGGTTCATTCAAAGCTCCACAGACCAGGATAAGCTCGCGGAAGATTCATGAGAAGTTTTTAAAGGTAAATATCAATTTCTTCAAATTCAGGATTGAATACATGGCCAATGGATGCTTCAAGGCTATTGGTCTCCATCTCATAGGTAGATGTCCCCTAAAGGTTGCCAAATTTTTATCCTAAATTAACCCCCCGGTCAATCTAGATATACTATCTTTCACATTGGCTTAAATATTTGAACAAGGAAATTGACATTCAAACGGATGTCAAATTTAGCACCATTTATCAAGAGAAAATGAGACACAGTGGATTTAGGGACATTCAACAAAAGTGCCCCCAATAGTCAGCAAAATTTTTAGCTAGTGATCAATGAAAGGTCAGTCGAAGGTCAACAAAATATAGCATGTATGCATGCTACTGACTAGTAGCAAGGAAAATGCTACCGTCTGAAAACAAAAGTACAGTTGGTGGTCAGAAAAAGTGCCACCAAATGTCAACAAAAAGTTAGCAAGAGGTCAACAGAAATTCTACCAGCTGACAACAAATACAAATGCTACTGGCCAGTAGCAAGAAAATTGCTACCAACGAATATCAAGAAATGCTACCGGATGACACAAAAGTACAGATAGTGGTCAACAAAAGGCCAACAAAAATGATACCGAATAGTACCAATGAAAATATTGCTGCCCAATGGAGGAACAAGGTGCAACCGTTCATCAACAGGAGCTCGGAAACAAGCTGAGCATTAATGGTGGTATTTTCAGGTAGCTCAACTACCTGTTAGGAAGTTAATGTCTTGTAGGTAGAAACTCATTTGATATATCTATGTTAAATTCTCCCATTTGAAGGGGTTCTTGAGCTTTTCTTTGTAGTACCAGCATAATGCCAAAATGCTGACCGACTTCCCATGAGTTGCAGACCTCAAATCTCTCCTCCACAATGTAATTTTTTCACTTCTGCCATGAATATAATCGAATTGTGCATATTTTAAGCATGTAGAATTTATTTTGTGGCACATTTTGTTTGCCCTAGCATGTTTTAGTTGCAGTCTTGCCTTTTCCTTTCTTTCTCGGCACGTTGTGTATATTTGTGCTTGCAAGTTCCAAGTTTGTTGTGTTGTCAATGCGTGGGTGAGTGGAAAATGCAGTTTTGGACTTGTGGCATGTTTGTCTGCCCTATCTCCCATATTATCCATTTCCTTCCCCTCATGGAGAGAGCTCAACCACCCCTCTTTTTTCTATTGCTATCACCAGCCCTTTCATCTTAGGATTTCCCTTTTTTCATCTCCATCTTACCATAGTTCCTTTAAATGCGTAGCTTAGGATTAGTAGCTGCATTTTTCCTTCCTTAGGAGTAGTTTTAACAGTAGGAATAGGTAGAGGAACCAACCTTCTCTGAATTTTTATCTCAATCCTAGCGGTCTCACACCTTGAGACAATCCCATGTTCGTCAAAAGTAGGGATATGAAATGTGCAAATCCTATGGTGCTACATTTTAGACATAACTGTTGCCATGTCAAAATACTACTTGAAGTGATTTAAATCAGTAGTGTCTAAAGTTAGCATGTTTGTGCATGACTACATGCAGAGTTTGTTGGTTAGACATAAATAATATAAGTCATAAGGTTGCCTCTTGTTGCTCGGCAGGTGATAATACGTCTCTAGATTCTCCAAGTGCAAAGGGCTTTTTAATATTAGATGCTCCTTTGTTTCAAGTATTGTTTCAAGATCATATTAACCAGTCTTACATAAAAAGTCGGTGCATTAAGGAATAAATTATATATTATTAGTAATACCAAATTGTGTTGATTACATAATATTTATAACCGTCGACAAAATAATTCCTTACAAATTTTATTTTTTTTCAAGAATAAAAGAAAAAATGTGTTTTGAAATTTTTGAGACTAGTGTGTTTTGAGCTTTATAAAGGATTAGTTGTGGTATTTTTCTAACAAAGATAAAATGAAAAATGAGACTTTAATTTATTCTTGAAGACCTCATATTGTGGGTGTGAAAACTTGGTCAAGCATTAAAGATCTCCTATATGTAACACTTACTGTTAATATATGTTGTTCTCTTGTGTATAAAATGCATGGTGTGGTGGTTGCAGATAGATGAACTGAAAAAATAAGATTGTTTTCTTTTGTAATACAGGTTTCTAAGAAGCGGTGTCCACATATGATATTTGAAGGCCCCACTGGTGCAGGGAAAATTTCTCTTGTTCGAGCAATGCTCAGAGAAATTTATCAAAATAATGAGCCAGTAATATATTTTCAGCTCCTAACCGATTTTCTAACTTTTCAATGTAGCCAGTAGATGTAATCAATTCACAAATAATATGATGAGACTAATTCTTGGCTATTTTTTTCGTACTTACAATATCTTTACCTGTCTTCCAGATTAAACAACGAAAATTAACCATCCACACAAAGGTAATTTTCTATTACGGAAAAAATTGTGTTAGATTGAACTTGTTACTTCGGCGAGATAAAAAATGTTAAGAGATGCTTTAAATAAACAAACAATTGTAGAGAAGTTGCAGTGAATCTGTACTATATTGATTGTTCTGAGAGTTAGTGTCCTTTTTTTTTTTAACAACGTGGATATCATTTTTATTTTATATTTCAGGGAGAGGTGGTGACACAAATCGTTGTGCCTGTGATTGTAACTTCAAATCACACAGAAATCAATCTTAGCAGTTTGAAGGGTTTTGAAAGGAATGTGATTGACGTACTTGTTAGAGAAGAACGTAAATCCATGTCTTCAGAATCTGATGTTGACTATAAAGGTACTTATCACCATTATTACTTTACTAGTTGGATCATAAGCATCGTGCCTGAACATTAAATTTTATTATAAAAAGAAAATTTCTATATTTAGGAAAAATGTTTTGTAATGCAATTGTAGGCTGCGAGGCTTACAAGTCATGGATTAAAAGCTTCATGTAATTCTGACATTAATTCTAGTGTTTATAATACATATCCGATGTTTAAACTCTTACCGATAACAAAGAAACTATCTAAGAATCATTTGTCTTTACAAATTGAAATATCGATAGACTAATAAAAAATATTGTAAGACCTAAACTATACTTGTATACATTATTTATTTATTTCATAGATTTATAGCCTTGATGACATAAACGGTATTTACATTCGTTAGCTATCACCCTTGTAAGGTGATATGAACCACCTTTTAGTTTAGGTGATGGGGTAGTGAATTTCAAAAATAATATCCAATATTTCGAATTTCAATTGTATTTATGTTTTGAAGTTTTTAAATGTTGATATAGTATATACACATTTTAATTAGTAGGTAGGTTTGTCCCAGTTCAACCATAATATTATTGGCTTGTGAAAATGCGCTTCACCTAAATCTCACATATTTTTGGAAGGTTGATTGGTAAACCAACCAATAATAAATCCACCACAAAAAGTGGTAAACAGTCCATTGGTTGTTGACCAATCAACCTATACAAACACATGTGATGGATAGATTCTTCCCTCAAAATAGAAGAAGCTAACAAGAATTTCTAAGATGGTGAGTTCCAGTCTACAGTTTATTTTGACTAACTGTAATTTCCTATTTAGAAAAACACCAAAATCGTCTATATATATGCGCAAGTCCGTCGCCATACATTGGCGGCTGCTCATGCCTGCTACTTATGCTCTCCTACTTACATTTTATAATGTGTTTGATAATATTACCTCTTTGACGAGCCTCTACTTATTATTTTGTTGACCTAATGAAAAACATATCAATGCGCTGTGCAGTTGTTGTGGTTTGTGAGGCAGATAAGCTTTCATCTGACACACAAAATTATATATGCTGGCTGATGGAACGTCACCAGGAATCCTGCAAGCTTATTTTCTGTTGTTCCAATGTTTCGAAACTTGAACCTATAAGTTCTCTCTGCAAAGTCATTAATGTTCAACCCCCAACAAATGAAGAGGTAAAGTGGACATTTACCTATAAATTGAAGATTTATAATTCTTAGAAACCTGATAATTTTTTAATCCCTGTAGATAACTCAAGTGCTTATGCATATTGCGAACAAGGAAGGGATACATTTAACTAGATCTTTTGCAAAACGGATAGCAGATAGTTCAGATGACAATCTTCGACAAGCAATCAGATCATTGGAAGCCTGCAAGATATCCCAGTACGTATTACTTTTACATTCTTCAAGTACTAGTAATTTCCATTATAAAGTTAAAAGGGTACATCTATGTGAACCTGCAAAATTGTTTTACATGCAGACAGTGAAGGGGAATGAGGAGATTTATAAAATAAACAAGAAGTGTAACTCAGAGGATATAGACACAATATACGCACTAAACTATTTAATAGAAAATTTGGGAGTACTTCGTAGTTTTTTACATTACTTGAGAAATGAAGAACTGAATCTCATATATATAGATGTAACAAGCCATAGGCGAATTTCTAGCTCCTCCTACAAGCTACTGGAACGTTGTTGAAAACTCCTAGTGGTTTGGCACATAGGCATTTGCAGAGGGAGATCTTGATTACAAAATATTCTGCACTCAAGTGTGTTGACAAAATTTGGTGTCAACTGCAATCAGGTAAAGACACAACCAAATCACAACAACACACACAATATATATATATATATATATATATATATGATATTCGATTTAAAAGATTGTTACAGAATCAAAGTTAACGGTTTTGCATATTTTCTTTTCCTTTTGTTTGTCTTTTTGTGTCCTCTTTTCTGCTTTTTGTTTGTACAAAAAAATTCTTTTGCATCATGCTGCTACACGTATCTTCTCTCCAATATTCCTTTTGCTATATTCTCCTCAATCTTCTTCGAGTTGCGGCTCTCTCTGTATATTCTTAGTTGGTCTAGTTGCAGTTAAATACATCAAGTTTTCACCCATGTTTTTATACCTTTTAGGATTCACATTACTGCTTCAGTCATCTTTGGTCAATTTCAGATTTAATTTTGCTGGTGTAAATGTTGGTTTACTCTCCAACATTCTGAATCTTTGAAAGATTTCTTTTGCATATTCTACTTGAGAAACAAAAATGTCCTACTTTGTTTGCTTGACCTCAATGCAAAGAAAAAACGTCAACAATCGCAAATAAGTCATTCCAAACGCCATCTTCATGGTTGATTTAAATTCATCTATTTCCTTGTCTGCATTTCCAGTAAAAATCAAATCATCTACATACAAAATGACAATTAAAATCTCACCATCATTTTCTTTGATTTAGAGTTTGGACTCACTACTACTTTTGCTAAATCCATTTCTAATCATATAGGAATCTATCCTATTATACCATGCTCTTGGGGCTTGTTTGAGTCCATACAATGCTTTCTTGAGTTTGTATTCTTTTCTCTCATGTGTTGGGATCGCATAACCAGGTGGTTGTCCCACATAAACATCTTCTTCTAACACTCCATTTAGGAAAGCTGATTTGACATCCAATTCATGAACTTTCCATTTGTGATAAGAAGTTATGGCAATTGTTGTTCTCATAGTTTCTATACTTTCTACTAGAGGAAATGTCTCATTATAATCATGTCCATGCCTTTGTTTGTAGCCTTTGGAGACTAACCTTGCCTTGTGTCTTTCAATTTTTCTTTATGGAGTAGTCTTCGTTCGATAAACCCACTTGACTCCAATAACTTCCCTTTCTACTGAAATATCTACTAACTCCTTTGTTTCATTCTTCTCTATTGAATGCATTTCTTCATCAGTTGATTCACACTAATTATAATCCTTAATTGCTTCCTCAAAATAAATAAGATCAACTCCTGAAAATAAGTCAAAATTATTCATTTTCTTCATACCTTAATTGCTCATAAATCTCTTGAACTCTCCTCATTCTTCCTTTATACTGGAATGTGTCAGATGATGATGAAGATGCTTCATTTCCTTGTCCTTTGTACTCTTTTTTGTCTGCTACGATTCGAAGATTCACCCTTTTTGTGAAATGGGTGTCCAACGTGGTGCATTGTTTCTCTTGCCATCCGTTGTTTCAAGATCAATGACAGATGCACTTTCCTTTACTTGTGGTTGCTCCACTTCTTGTGCATCTTCCCAACATTTTTCCTTAATGAAATGAACATCCTGACTTATTATAAACTCCTTTTTAACTAGATTGTAAAATATGTAAGCTTTTGATTGCTCACTATATCCAATGAAAATGCACTTCTTTCTTCTATTGTCCCACTTTGATATTCTTTTCTTGGATACATGTGCATATGCTACACATCTAAAAACTCTCAAGTGTTTAAAACTTTGTTTTATTTTACTCCATGATTCTTGAGATATCATGTTCCTCACACTCTTTGTATGACATGTATTCAACAAATACACATCTATTCCAACTGCTTCTGCACAAAATTCATGAGACAAACCTCTTTCCTTGAGCATGTTTCTTACCATTTCTTGAATGTTTCTCTTCTTTCTCTCCGGTACACCATTTTTCTAAGATGTATACCTTGTAGTTAATTGTTTCTTGATCCCATGCTCCTTACAGAAGATTAAAAAATCATTTTATATATGCTCTCCCCCCTCTATCCATTCTCAATGTCTTTATATAATGGCCACTATGATTCTCAACAATGGCTTTAAATTATTTGAATACTTCAAATGTCTCTGATTCAATTTTCAGCAAATAAACCGATGTCCTTTTGTTGAAGTCATCAATGAAAGCAATGAAATACACACTTTTTGAAAAGGAGAGAGTTGTTACGACCCAAAAATCCACACATGAACAACACAGTGAAATACAGGATAACTTTTTTTTTGACTTGCTTGACACATAGCATGACACAACATGTCGTCAGCAAGGATACAACTAACACTGGTGAACAACTTGATACAAGGATGGCCAGAAAGGCAGCACGGAAACGTTCACACCTATCAAGGACAATTTACTTTTCTTTTTGACAAGACAACATAGAAGTCCAATCATAGAACACACTTACAGTTAGGGCCATCCACAATGAGATATTCTTGAGAGTTATTTATTTTTAAAGGACATCTTACAATTCTTAGCTTACGTTTTCAAGGAGGCTCAACATATCATTCATACAATTCATCTTACCAAGTTAAATTTATTCTTTTGACACAGAGTAATTATCTTTAAATCTTCTCTATTATGACCTTTATTTGCTTAATTCGTTTATCAAGAAAAAGGAGTATTTAAATTCCACAAGGCCATCTGCTCACCACTAACGCTACTAAGATTCGTTCTTGCCCACAAGATAACATGGTTTTAAGTTCAACACACTTAAGAGAAGAGATACAAGGTGCCTTAGAAAAGGTTTAGAGGGAGAAGGTCGAGATGAAACATCTTTAGGACCTCATTAGTTATTGCCAGTATTTAATTGAAGCTAGGGCTCTTAACTAGAATTATCAACAACTTTACTTATGCTTCGCTAAAAGTATTAACAAGGAGTAAAAATTTACTTTCCAAATGGCTGTGAGAAAGATGGTGAGGTCTCTAATTTGTTTTCTCTAGCTTATTAAATCTTATCATCTTCAAACAACCAACAATTCATTTCACCTTAGGGTCATTTTACAAATTTCACCGTAAAAGGAATAATGTTTACTAGAGGAGCTAAGGTTATCATGATATAAAGTTTACTTGCAATGATAGTCCTTCCCTAGTTTACTTAAAGAATTTCTTGCTCTCAAGTTGGTGACCCCTACGTTACTTTATTTGAATACAACTTTTAATTTAACTTGCAGAAGTATTAAAAAATCCCATGTTAGTTTACTTATGACACTTTATTACTAAGTCATGTCAAGGTTTAGCCCAAAATCTATTCTCAAGGTAAGGTTGTAGCAACACTCATTTACAAGAACAAAACAAGATTACATCAATCCTTAAAATGCTGATACTCTAACAAAGTCACTCAACAACAATAACCAAATTTTCTTATAATTTCAATGATGGTCAAACAATACCAGGTTTCCAAAGTTCAGATGACAAAGTCTACAATACTTTATACTAAGACATTAATCCTCTTTTAAACTTTCCACTGGACGTTAACAATAGTTGAACAACATAAAAGGGTTTCGAGCAAAGGATCTTCTCAACTGAGGTTGATGACAAAAGTCTAAAAATCTATCCCTCATCTATACACAAAATCCATCTGCATCAAATTTTCTACAAGAGTCAGTTCACGAGAACTGAGCAAGATAAGGCTACAAAAAACCACCATAACTAGTATCTAACAATACCACGAAGAGGGAAGCACTTTATTACAAGAATTGGTTTCAAACCTCTAAACACTATCAACACATCAAGTTATAATAAAGTCTTCATCATGCCAATCAAAGAAGGAGAAGACCTTGTACTTCAGTTAGGAGTAAAAGCAACAAAAGTATAGCAATCGTAAGAGAATGGCCCTTGACCCTATAAGAAGAAAACAAATAATCTAGCAAAAAATAGAATTCCCATCAAGTAAGTAATTAAACCATAATTACAAGATTAAGATTTGATATATACACCAACCATCTAGAAATTTATCAAAGGTACCAAACGCATAGACTAAATTAATATATTTCTAAAAGAACAAGAGTTGATCGGCCCAAGAAAGGGGAACCACGGGTTTCAAAAATTAACACAAAAAGCCATGTATAATCGAGTTTCAAACCGGAAATCAAATAAATTATACACACAACATAAGTTTCGAGGTGAAAGTAAAGTATCTTAGTTTTGACCATTAACTACAAGGATTTTCCAAGCATCCAAGAAGGGTCAAAGTCTTACAGGCTAGTAGCAAACACGCGAGAGAAGAAGGGGGTTTCGTCCAACAAGAGTATACAATAATGTCATCAACAAATTTTTATAACACTAAAGATTTGCAAACCTCCACTACAATACTAATGTTTGGTTAATTTAAAATAAATTAACCATATCCCAAAACAACCATATTTTAAAGCAACCCTTGGTAACACAGTCAACCGTCACACAAATGGATACAAACATAATTTCTAAGTGACATTATCAAAACAAAACCTTCCGCTATGAATCCATAAGATTATCAAATGAAAGTTGAGTTTTTCCTGAAGATTAATCACATTTAAGGACATTTCCATCACAAACTATTACGGTAATTACGTGCATAAAAATAGACCAATATTAATTAATAGCGTTAACATTACAAGGGAGAAAATAATTCCAGTTAGGAAAAAAATAGAAGAGCGCCATCATCAATAATTCTGAGAGGGGGATTAGACCAAGATATTCTAGTGTCAACGAGGTACTGGATTCGCACAATGAAACCTCAAGCTTAGTTGATCCGAAAAGCTAGTTATGGTTCAAGTTGATAGGGATGGTCAAGATACTTCTTGAGGATGGCCTTAAAAGCCTAGAAACAAGATGAAAGATAGTATAAGAGTCTAAACACGCGAGACGACAAAACACATTGCACACAAACCTTTTCATTCTACTAGTTTTAATACCAAAGCTCTAAGCTGGCTAGCCCATGCATTGCCCACAGAATCATACAACCTTTCTTTCTCGATGCAAAAAGGTTATCAAAGGGACTTGCGAAGGGGATAACAAAAAATGTCAAAAGACAACTTGGTGCTAGGGAGGAGCTTCATAGTTATCGTAACTTACTTCCATAATATCGAAAATACTAGTTAATCAACATATTGACTTGCAACTCAAACGCAGAGAAGAATTAATGCATAAACAAATAGACGAAGGTCTATCATTCGAGTAAGAGAAACATAACATTCAGAGGAGAAGGCACATGCATCCTTTTGACCAACATACTGACAACGATAAAAGCAAAAACAAGAAGAGACAAGTAGAAAGGGGAAAACTCCCATCATGACATCCAACTGACAAATCAATGCAAGGAAAAAGCAGTTTGATTTCGCAATAATTGTAAATATAATAGCAGTAGAAAAGTGTAGAAATATCTTACCTTTTTCTCCAGATTTAGAAGGTTTCATGGACACCGCTCGGACCAGCAACAACAATCCAAGCCAAATTCCATTTTCTTCAAGCTCGTTGGGCACCCAAACATCGACCATCTTCACGTTGGCATAGGTAGGAGTTCACGGCCAGGTGGGTGGTCTAAAATACTTGCCAACATCCTCCCAACACCGCTCCAAATTAGCCCTAGAACTTCTGTAGGCCCCATTTTTGGCAATTGAACTTGATCCTTCGTCATTCATCCAAACACCTCCACCATCTCCATATGCATCTGATTGTTTATGATTTGGACCTCCTAACCTTGGTGCTCTCATATTAGGAGCAGCCTTAGTCTGAGACAAAGAAAAAGAAGATGGCTTTATAACCAAAAGCAATCTCTTGGTACAGACTCCATATCCATAAAACAGTCCCTAGACTTAGCATCCTCAATTAAGGCTGACCAGTCACTAGATTGCTTCAATGCAGCTGCTTTGCCCTTAACCCAAAGTGCTCTGCGAGCTCGTGTCAGTGCCACATTCATGCGGCGAATATCAGCTACAAAGCCAACCCCATGATTTGAAGTTCGGACACAAAACATAATGATTACATCACTCTCCTGGCTCTGAAAGGCATCTATCGCAATGATATATAAACCTTTTCCTTCATCGGATTTGAGGACAACATCAAACTCTTGGTGCAAACATTACAACTGTAGCTTGTAAGGTGTGATAATTCCAACAGAAAACTTTATGCCTGCCAACTTGGTGACTCGTTGAAGAAGCTCATATAATAGCAAAGCAAATTGTGCTTCATGAATACACTGAAATGGAACAGATCCGCCTCAATGAGATCCTCTTCCATGGGTTACATCGTAAAACAAGCAGAAATGTTTCAATAGAGAATCTTTTCCATAAAATTCGTCAGGTCTCTTGGTAACACTCTTACTGTCACTTAATCGATTTTGATAAAAAATTACCTTGAAGGAGAAACCTGAAACAAAGGATGCATTTGATACAGAACAGAAAACAACAAAGTTGGACAACCTACCTGTTGGAAGCGCTAAAAAAGGTCTCTATCTTACTACAACGTGCCTGCTGCCTGGCTACTTACTGTCGCAAGCTGTTGCTATGGATCTCTGGCAAGCACACACCTCGCAGCACCCAAGAAAGTGGAGGAAACACGCGTACCTCACTAGCTGGTAGCTGTGCGCAGCCAGCAAAAGAAGATAACGCTCCTTTCTCCCCCAAAGGCATCCGGAAACAGCAGAAAACCACGTCTACCCAAACTTAGGAGCAGCACACAGGTGAAAACCATTTTCTTTAGCTTGTAGCTTCATCTAACCATCATGTCAGACCCATACTGCACCCATATGCATTGAATAGAGGATCCAAATGAGATCAAGGTGCAGAAAATTGGGACTCCACCGACTGCCGTCTCCCTCACGCAAGGACAAAAAAATGCGGTGGTCAAAAAAGTCTGCAGGTTGGGTGGTTGGGAGGAGGCCAAGGTGGCAATGGAGGGTAAGGTGGCAGAAATGGAAGCCGATGCCCAACCGATGTTTCTCTTCTTTCTCTCCGGTACACCATTTTTCTAAGGTGTATACCTTGTAGTTAATTGTTTCTTGATCCCATGCTCCTTACAGAAGATTAAAAAATCATTTTATATATGCTCTCCCCATCTATCCATTCTCAATGTCTTTATATAATGGCCACTATGATTCTCAACAATGGCTTTAAATTATTTGAATACTTCAAATGTCTCTTATTCAATTTTCAGCAAATAAACCGATGTCATTTTGTTGAAGTCATCAAAGAAAGCAATGAAATACACACTTTTTGAAAAGGAGAGAGTCTTCATGGGACAACAAAAATATGAATGTATCATCTCAAGAGGTGAGCTTGCTCTCTATGATTTACCTAAGGTAAAATTATTTCTATGTTGCTTCCCTGATATGCAACCTTCATATACTTTTTATGGTTGTTCAATAGGTGGCATCCATTTAATTATTTTCATTTGATGAAGATCACTCAATCTACCATAACTCAAATTCTTATTCTTGAGATGCTAGAGAGTGGATTGATCAAGGGCTATTGTTTTGAATGTTTTTGCTTCTATTCTTATACTTTGTATCCTAAAGGGAAACATTCTATTTTGTTTCATCTTCACAACTGCAATCAACTTGTTGTTTCCACCTTTATCATGTAAAATGCATTCTCCACATTCAAACTTCACCTTATACCCATTTTGGACAATTTTTCCAATGCTTAGAAGGTTATACTTAATCCCTGAGACATAGAAAACATAATGAATTTACTTTTTTTACCTTTCTTAGTGAGAATGGATACAATTCCTTTGTTAGTCACATGAACCTTGTCATTTATTTCCATCTTAAATTCAGATTTGATTGCTTCATCTATATTCCTAAAAAAAATTATATCCATACATATGGTTGTTTCATGCACTATCCAAATAACATATTTTCTTGTTTCATTGATCATCTAAGTTACAATTTAGAAGGAAATTTCTACTCCTTTCATTCTATTCAGGTTAAACTTCTTTTACATGAGAGAATTTAGAATTATGATTATGGTTTCTCATATCATATTCTTTCTTTCGTCATTCACTTGTAGAATGCCCAAAATTCTTGCAATAATACCATTGTACATTTTATTTAGCATAACTTTATGAAGAACCACCTCTAGAAGTGTTGTTGCTCCTCCCTCTACCTCTTCCTCTTGTTTTTGGTTCTTGTTTATCATTTTTTCTTCCACCTTCTTGTTGGTTGTTAAATCTTCCTCTTCGTCTGTTGTAGGATCCTCTCTCCCTACCTCTCACATTTTTATTTTTTTTAAAGGATTGTTCATGGGAGGAGTTGGCTGAATTACTCACCTTTTCTCATGGGTTTGAAAAGAACCTATTAACTCATTAACTATCATTTGTCTCAAATCTTTAGACTCCTCTATTGTAACCACAATTGAATCAAATCTAGTTGGAAATATCCTCGATACCTTCTCTATCATTCTATGATCGTCAATAACTTCTCCATCAGTCCTCATCTGATTGAATATGGTTATTGTTCTTGTGAAAAAATAATTTCCTGATTCTGATTCTTTCATGAGAAGAGTCTAAAAATCTCTCCTCAACATCTGTAATTTGACTATGTTCACCTTGTCACCTTCTTGAAAAGCATTCTGCAAGGTATCTAGTAATTTATTGGAGTTTATAGCTACTGATATCCTTGGGAAAACTAAATTAGTGACAAAATTATGAATATATCTTAAAGGATTTTCATCCTTTCTTCTATTTTCCTTCAAAGCAGTCTTCTCAGCTTGTGTTAATGCACTAAATGTTGCTTGCTATGTTACCTCTATGTATTATCCTTTAACAAGTTCTCATAAATCTTGAGAAGAAAATAATGCCTTCATTTTGATGCACCATGTATCATAGTTCTTCCCAACAAATACTGGTGGTTATTGCCAGGAGTTACTTCTACAAGAAGATGTTAAAACTCAACCCAAAAAATAAAAGCTCGACAGTGAAAGCAGGAGCAGGAGATAGATACAGAACAGCACAAGAATAATATTCAATGTATTCCAATGTTTTTGTGATTACAAAGAAGAGTGCTGAGCCGTATTAAATATTAAACAATATTAAACTAATGCTAACATTCCCCCCCTTAATACATTGTTCCTACAAACATACATTTCCTTATAATAGGTCCCCCCCATAAAGAGAACACCGCAAAGAGGGTCTTCACACGAGCATGTGCCTACATGGTCTCACATGGTTTTTCTAAGGTTAACCAAAAACCTAGAGGGACAGGAACACTTTCCGACTGTTCACCTCGGTGGTTTTATAGGATTACCACGAACCAAGAGGATTTTACCTCGGTGGTTTTACAGGCATACCACGAACCCAAGAGGATGATACCTCGGTGGTTTTACAGGATTACCATGAACCCAGGGTGAGTACCATGCGCTGCTTTTAGTGCTTTTCTGTTCCCCACGACTCTCTTCAATTAGAAGGTCCCAAATAGGAAACTTCGTATCATTTGTACTTTATTGAATAACAAAACAACATGAACACGACACAAAACAGAAACTGAAATAAACAAGCCAAAAATTGAGGAACAGATCCTCAATACCTTATTCTGCCACAATCTCTGTCGGCGGCCTCGTCGCTTGCGGCTTGCAAGAGGTCGCTGGATTTCCTCCAGCCTCCGTTATCCTCCGTCCTCCTGTAATGTATTTCTACTTCACATCAGAATTTTCAACACCTTCAACATCTGGCGGGTCTTTATCAATTTTCATTACACCCATTATATTTTTCTTGTATACACGAACATCAATAATGAAAGCAAGGCTATCGTTGTCCTCAATTTTCTTTATTGTAGACTCGGTTGCAAGGACATAGTTCAACACAGTGTAATGATCAAGTTTCTTTCTACAAAGTGTACTGAGTGGAGAATATCTGGGATTACAAGGCGTCTTCTTCTTGAGAGCATTTGCAGAAAATATATATTTAACATATTTTACCAATACAACAACATCACAAGTTGCAACCATAACACTGTTGACGGATGACACAATGAATGGGCATACACTCTCCAACTTTTCCCTAATTCCATTGTGCGTTGGTTGTGTGGTTGATCTGTCACATTGCTAGATGAAGAAATCATGTAGGTGTAATATGGAGACAGCCATACGAGCTTCTTTGGGAACCGCTAAATCCATTTCTGATTTGATAATGGCTAGACAGTTTCTCCTAATGCTGCACGCTGCACATTCTTCCTCTTGATCTGCACGCTTCTCCTAACTTGCACGCTAAACATTCTTCCTCCTGATCAGTTCTCTGCAAAAAACGGTTAGAGACAGTTACAAGATGGTTGAAATCAAAATTTCAACTGTTTTGAGTCTTCCACGCAGGTCTGGATCAGGTCGCACATGACTTCCTCCTTGGTCGCTGGTCTTATGGTAAATGCAACGCACAGGTCACCAAGCTTTTGGTCCACGCAACATTTACTTTGCTAGATTTTAATTGCCCTGAATTTCCTCCTCCAATGCGCTGGTTTCTCCACAGGTCATTGAAACACTGACATGCCAAAAATAGAAGACAACTCCTCTTTCCTCGTGCTCATGCTGCTTCACACAGGCTGAAGATGTTGTTGCTCTAATACCAATGAAAGCAGGAGCAGGAGATAGATACAGAACAACACAAGAATAATATTCAATGTATTCCAATGTTTTTGTGATTACAAAGAAGAGTGCTGAGCCGTATTAAATATTAAACAATATTAAACTAATGCTAACATTCGAACAACCTAGTGTTCTAATACCAAGTTGTTGGCAAACTTTTGTGCCAATTTCAACCAGTAAGGGAAAGACACAAGAAAAAACAAAAAATATATTCTATTTAAAATCTTGTTACAAACTTAGAGCTATGGCTCTACATATTTTCTTTTCTTTTTCTTTCTCTTCTTATGTCCTCTTTTCTGTTTCTGTTTCTTTCAAAAAAAATCTTTTGGTTTGTGTTTCTACATGTATCATATATGTAATATTCCTTTTTCTATATTCTCCTCTATCTTCTTTGAGTTGCGTCTCTCTTTGTATATTCTTATCTCTCTATATTTTTAATATGAATCTGCATCTATCCCTTCTCCCATGTATATTATTTTTGTGGAGCCAATTATATAGCTCCTCATGTCTTAAAAAGAAATTTACCTTTGTATATGTTATGGAATAGGGATGCCGCTTATTAAACACTGCTTATCACTGATATAACACTGAATAAAAATATATATTAAATCCACCTCATTCTGGGGCTCTCAAGTCCATCAGAGTTCATTGCTCAAATAGGTGGTGTTATCGTGCCATGTGTCCTATCATGGATGGTTGAGATTGACTGCTGACCTTCTTGACTAAAATAAAAATCCCAAAAGTTTACATACTCTAACTAACTCTTGAGGGTTTAGGTCCGCAAAGCTTGATCATAAATAAGGAGGCTTGATTGTTGTTGCATGTCACAAGATTGACGACTTATATTTAATGGCTTGTATACACAGACCCGAAGACTATAAATTGTGGTTAATTCCGCAACTGCACCTAATCTATGCCCAAATTCGACAGAATAATTACCTGTAAAAAATTATGGGACCTTCATGTCTGGGTGGCCCAAAAAACTATAAGGATGGATGGAATGATGCCATGTGGCATGTGGCTTAGTGGAAACTCAAATTTTATTTCCAATTGGAAGTAATTTCTTGTCACAATGGTGATTTAAAAAATAATGGCCACAAATACATTAATGCATGTTTAGAATGGGTAGATAGAAGAAATGGAGAGAAACATATTTGAAATACCTGCGAGGGTGGCTCAATATTATAGAGAATTAATTCTGAAAAAGTGGACTTGATAGAAATTCCATAATTAATTTGTCTCTTTTATAACAAGAATTGAATTTCCAAATGTGAGGCTCATTTTAACTAGTGGTAGGCAGGAGATATTACATATTCTATCACACCCCTAATCTTTACCACATAACAAGTTAAATATATTCTTTAATGATGATTTCATAACAATATTTGTAAATTTATCTTCAAATATACAAACTTCCAAATATTTTTTCTAATTGTTAAGAAGATTCTTAACAAATCTATACCTAGTATCATTATATTTTCTTGTCTTATTGAAAACATGTTTCTTGGACAATGCAATGGATATGATGTTGTGGCATAATATTTTCATTTTATATATTTATCAAGCAATAGATTTAAAAATACTCTTCAAATCCATACAAATTTTCATGTTTGGGATGTAGCTACCACATACTTTACATCTAGTGA
Organism: Taxus chinensis; assembly: GCA_019776745.2. Lineage (NCBI taxonomy): Eukaryota > Viridiplantae > Streptophyta > Pinopsida > Cupressales > Taxaceae > Taxus > Taxus chinensis. The sequence continues at coordinate 689,235,848 of CM034152.1, forward strand.
AACAATTTTGTGATGATGGGATGTTTATTTCATTCCAAAGAAACTATAACTTGAAGAAAAATGAAAAATATATCTTGAAGCATGGTATTCCTATCATCTACAACCACTACCTACAAAATAACTTTTAGTATAACAAATTAACATAAAATCATGAAATGTGGAATATTAAATTCCATGTACTACTATTCCAACAATATATCTCACAATTATTTTCCCTTGTTTCCTAATTGTATATTTTTGTGACTTCATAAATGATAAAATAAGACATTTTCCATAGTTGATATCAGACTTCCCACGTGTACTGCCAAAGGCTGGCTCCCCTTTTATTGCCCCTTTGTTACCAAGTTATGTCAGGGCTCTTATAACGGATCCTATACAAGTGAAAGGATGTAAGCAACCCTATAGTTGACCTATAACCGAACCCCCTAAGTAAAATTACTATTTTTTTGCAACTTCCAGAAAGAGACCCCTCAAAGCAGCCATTACTACACCTTCAGTTAGTTTTAGTGCTTAGGTGATTGAAGCTAAGGAAAAATTCAATAGAAAATTTGTGATATGTAGTTTTAATGGATTGTGGCTAGGTATCCCACAACTACATTCATGGATCCCTTTAGAATGGTGGCCCATCGTGTTAGATAGAGTGGAAATTTATCCCTTTTCCAAAGGTTTTTTATTTGTGGTTTTTAACCTAATTGATGACAGAGATAGAATTTTTTCTATGCTTTGGGAACTTCAAAATCATATCCATCTCATGAAATTGTGGTTTCCCTCCTTCAACCCACTCACCTAAACCTTCCATGTTAATCCTGTTTGGATTCTATTGCCTCACCTCCCGTTGTAATCTTGGTGGAGGATATCTTGATTTCAATTGGAAATCATTTGGGGAAATTTTTGGACGTTGATACTAAAAATGAACTGTATACTCATACCACCCATGCTCGTATTTTGGAAGATTTGGATACCTTTGTTGATCTACCAGCTTTGATGGAACTTAGGGTGTTGGATTGAATTTGGTCCTAACCTTTGGATTAAGAAGGACTACCCTTCATATGTAGGAAATGATATAGCCTAGGTCCCTTAGCTTAAGACTGTAAGAGTGTGAAACACAAGGTGAATGGGAAAGTTTCTTGGTGGAAGGAACTTTCAATAACAAGTCTAACAAAATGATACTTAACTGCAATATGTTGTGCTACTGTGATAAGCTAGATTTTTTTCCAAATACATACCACTTTGATTGTCACACAATTTACTTTCATATTTTATTAATCTCTTCAAAAATCATCCAATAGCCCTTTTAGCTAAATTTCCTCGTGAAAATCATGATAGGAAGCTAAATATTTTTCCTTAGTAGTTGACACAACAGTACTTGTTTGAAGATTTGACATCGAAGTGATAGGTCTACTTGAAATTTTAAATACATAACCAAAAGTTTATTTTCTTTTGTCCAAATCACCTACAAAATATGAATAAACATCTCCACAAATAGATTCACTAGTATTATTGTAGGTGATGCAATATCACTTGTTCCTTGCAAGTAGTGCAACACCCACTTCACTGCTGACCAATATTCTCTACCTGGATTTTCCATAAATCTACTAACAACTCCAACTATGTGTGAAATAGAAAGGCTTATACATACCATAGCATACATTAAACTTTCTGCTGCACTAGCATATGGTACATGAGACATATTCTCATTTTTTTCTTCTTCTTCAGGACATAAAATTGAATAAACTTTGAAATGGGAAGAAAAATGGATTCTAACTAGTTTCACATCTTTCATACGAAATCTAGTTAGTATCTTTTCCAGATACCTATGTTGTGATAACCAAATATTACAATTTATCATGTCTCTATGTATCTCCATGCCTAGGATTTGTTTACAACTCCTAGATCTTTCATATAAAATGTCATAGCGAAATGAGCCTTTCAATTTTTTATTTCTACCATGTTTTTGCATGCAACAAGAATATCATCAACATACAATACTATTATAATCAATAATGCATGGTCCAAAAACTTGAGATAAAGAAAATGGTCATACTCACTCGTTAGAAAATTTTGGCTCATCACGAGAGCATTAAACTTTTTGTACCATTGCCTATGTGACTATTTCAGACCATACAATGATTTCTTGAGCTTGCAAACAAATTCTTTCACACTATTTTGTGCAAATCTTTCAGGCTCATGTTCGATATATATCCTCTTCTAAATCTCCATTTAAGAATGATGTTTTAACATCTAATTGCTCCAACTCCAAATAAAATAAAGAATGTAGTGCTATGACTACCTGAATTGAAACAAGTTTAGCAATTGGTGAAAATATTTCATGAATAACAATACCTTCATTCTATGCAAATCCTTTCTCTACCAGTCTAGTGCTGAACCTTTCAACTTTGTCATCAATACCTATCTTCCATTTGTAAACCCATTTCCAACCAATAGCTTTTTTACATTTTGCAAGTTCTACTTGGTCCCATGACTTGTTATTTTCAAAGGCGTCCATCTCCTCCTGCATTGCCCTTTTCCATTTTGAACTATCCACATCTTCCAATACTTCCTGATAACAATTGGCTTCCCCATCATTAGAAATCAAAGCAATTGAAATATTTGGACTGTACTTATTAGGATGATGCCTAACACGTGTAGATCTCGAAACTGGTTGAGGAGTTGCTTCTTCATGTTGTTGTAACCTCCATACTGAGTGCTAAGGGAAATATTCATGGTACAAGATATTAAAAATTTATTAACTCAGGTAGAACAAATTACATGCAAACTCGTTATAAGCTACTTTTGCTCTCCACAGATAAATACACCTAACTGAAAAAATATTGTTAGCATTCCTCCTCATAAAAATAAAGTGGAAAAACACCATTACTATTTTCATTCCTATAAATAAAATTCAGTGGAATTCATCTTTTTAAAAGTAACGGTTTAACTCCATTAATTTAGCCTTCAGGGGCTGTATATCTTTCGCCACACCCCCTAGACCCACCATGACAATATTGTGGGGCATTGCAACGCTTACACCCCTAGCCTCTCACCCCCTGTGAAGTGAGCTAGAAATCATGTGACAAAAAGATTCAATATTCAACTTTGTTCTGAAATATCTATCAAAAAATACTCCCACAGTCACAAAAATAGTTTTGCAAATCTTTAATACTGATGTTTTAACAAAATGGAGGATCGATTTAATGGTTTTTGTGTCTATAGTTGATGGACATAAAGGTAATGACCGATGTGAACGTACCCAGTCGAGCTATATGCTTATAACTAAATTTACAGTGTATAGAAATAAAGAGATAATTTACATTGAATAAGGTTGTGTTTGGATGCTTAGTTTGCCAAGGTTATTTGCTTTCAAGGTTATGATTCCTTTTTATACTAGATTTTCTTATACCATCTTCAACACTGACAGATATCCATTCACCGAGGATCAAAAAATTCCAACAGGATGGGAGGATGTTATTGCAAATATTGCAAAGAGTATAGTGGATAAGCAGACCCCGAAACAGTAAGTGCAAAATCCTGTTATAAACCTGTCTTAGTAATCATCACTGTCGAGTACGAACTAGCTTCAATTTTTACTCAGAGTTTAAGTATTTGCAGTTGGTTTAATTTTTGAAATTTCGCAGATCAGAAAGCAAGGCACATATAACTGTATCTATTCTACTATTATAAACATTGAATATGATACACAAAGCATGTAGAAGGTCTGATTTGCTTAGGCTATTGATATTGACCAGTCCACTATTAGCTAAGAACTTTCTCTTAACTCATTACTCAATACACGTCAAATTATATTGAGTTTGATTAATCCCTGTTGATAATAAATGGCAGATAAGATTTGTATTTAAAACTGCGCACCAAATTTTTTTCTAAATTTTTTCTTTGTCAGAAACTGCTCACGCTTCTGACATTTAACTTGCAGGCTTTATAATATTCGAGCCATGCTTCAGAAGCTTATTATACATAACCTATGTCCCAAATTCGTTTTGAGTGTAAGCTCTATATCTCAATCTAAAACAGTGAAACAATGCAATAATTATATAAACTTGAAGGATTGAAGCTAAATAATTTGGTATAAACCAGTTGTAATTCAATGCTTCATTTAATAAGATTCTTGAGTTTCATTATTTCATGTTATTGTTTGACAGTCTTTAGTAGGAGAGCTTAAGAAGCATTTGGATGATACTTTGCTGGAAAAAATTGAGGATCTCTATGCAGCATACAATGTGAGTTAATAAAAGAATTAAAAATACAAATTTATTATGGATGTGGATGCCTTCATAATATCATTTTACCATTGTTGGGCTTAATATAAGTTTGTAATGATGGATGAAAAGGAAAATATGAACAACGAAGTGGAAAATCCTTTGACACCAAATCAAAGGCAATCTTATGTTGTTGATGCCAAAAGAATTGCTAATCAATATATCCAAATAGAAGGTAAGTATTTGTTTAAGAAAGAAGCATCTCAGAAAACTAAAGTTTTTGGATCACTTATATTGATTTTGGGCAGTCCATTAACCTGGAGTAAAAAGGTATTACTATGTTTATAATAATACTTTCTTCCTGTGGGCCAATGGGCAGCGCGATCATTAAATATAGTTTTCATATAATTGATCTGCTTTTCTTTAATATGACAGAGTTCACGGCCAGATTCATGAGCGTTTACAAAGCTGCTGACAACAAGAAGAGACATAACACTGCAAATCAAGTATAACATTAACGAAATACTATTCATGTGAATTATGGTTTCATATGCTTACCATCGAAGACATTGACAATTTGAGCTTGGGAGGCATGTGATGCTTCATTATTTTATACATCCGAAAATATTGCAGAAGTCCACAGAGCATGGAGATTTCAATAGTTTTTATAGCTTATATAGCTTTAAAAGAAAGCGTTAGCATTGATACAATGCTTAAAGGGTTGAGAGATACATTCTATTGAAGATACATAACAAACATTAGTTTGTTACCCTACAAACAATCGTTTGTGTACACTTTATTGTATTCTTGTCATTGATCTTGTATTGTATTCCTTTCATAGATCTTCAAAGATCATCTTTAGACGGTAATAATTTTTTTTTATGGTATTGTCTTCTCTTTATCCTATAAAAAATAGTTCGTTCAATATAATTGTTGAAATGTTTATCACTCATGTACATCTTATGACTACTTTAGAGGACTGTAATAATAACTAGTGTAAATTTTATGGCCATTTTTCAATCCCGTCATATATAAGAATCTTCGCGGTAATGAACTAACAGTATTTTATTTCAACCCTTTACCATCCCTGTAAACTGCTATTACCTTACAAATAAGTAACTGTAAATTTTGCTATAACCTTTTGTCTCCAGCAGGAAAACCTAAAAACAATATAATTTTGTTCTATATAATCATGTTTATTAATCCTCTCAAATAGATGGTACTATCAACACGTAAGATAGCGTTGACAATAAAATTGACAATCGACATTTTGCTGAAAAATGTGACAATCTCTCTGACCCACCCGCATTTACCCTTGACAGCGTGAAAGCATCTTGTAAATTTCAAATTTTTAAATGGACAAACAATTTTGAATTTAATGATAACAAATCTTATATCAAGGACAATAATTTGGTTCCTTCATCATTCTATCCAAATACCTATGTAACTCTTGCCATTAATGTAATAAAATTCACCAAACATCTTGTAAACCTTTGCATAAATGAGGCATTTGTATTCATTTTTAAAGTTAATGAAAAAGGAAAAAAGTTCTAAATAAATTTCTATTGAACTTGTATTTTAAGTTTGTGTTTTTTTTGTTGTCATCTATATTTTCTACAACTTGTTTGTTTTTGTCTTTGTTTTCTGATAACTCACCTTCATAAGGGTTCTACTATCTCTTCCAACCTTTCAACCTGGTATAAGATCATGCATGTTTGTGAGAATTAATGGTATTTGCAATCTTGAGCCGTCCGAAGCTATTTCAAACTTGTTTTCCCATGTCTTCTATCTACTTCACTAAAAGGTATTTAGATTTGTTTTCTAGCCGTTTTGTTTGTGGTCGTTGAGTTTTGAATCCCTCACCAAAGGCACAGTCCATGTGTTGAGCTTCCGGCTCTCATTATTACTTTTGGGCGACTCAGACGTGAAGGCTGCAAAATTAGTTGTAGAAAATATTTCGTTGGGTCTCGTGTTTTATCGACGGTCACAGGAGGGGACACATGGTGGAATTCCAGTTAACATTTAGGTGATGAGCCTCGATGGACCTTAACGCCATGAAATAAGACGCAATTTATATTTCTTCTAGTCCATTTAAGTCAAGTAGGTCAGCAGTAATAAATAGACCGAATAAGGCATATAAATGTGTCTACATCTTTATGGAGCTAGCAGTTTAAGTTAAGCAAAGCTTAAAGTTGCGATGCGAATCAACAGCCAATCATAGACTAACATGAAGCTAAGAAGACTGAAAATTCTGAAGGTCATGGAGCTTTCCTAAAGGACAAGGCTTCGCATATTGACATGGTTTACAAGAAAAAGACTGACAGCTCCGAGGGTCATGGAGTCTCCTCATTGGATCAGGTTTCACAACTCTGACAAAGTCTATGGATGAGTACTGTCAACGCGACATCTATGGAGCTTCCTCATTGGTCGAAGTTTCATGTGTGTCAGTCAGGGATCAAAAGGGCCTAATAACACAGTAGGACGTGGAACATTTTTATTGGTCTGGGCTTTAACACTTTGACATGATCAATACAAAAAAGCTAAAATGCGAAGAGCGGGTGGAGCTATATCATCAATCTTAGCTTCACATAGGAGAATTGATGTTTTCTAAAGCCCGACACCGCAACCAGTTAAAAGATGACACATGGAGGCATTTCAGCCAATCTAATGGAAATGAATTCGAGAAGATTTAAAATCCACGAAGAGCTAGAGCTAATTTATATTTCATGTTTGTGTCGAAGGTCACCGTCTTTTGAAATACACGAGGAGCTATATAATTGGCTCGTCAAATATAGCAAGACATAATGAAAAAATATATGCAGCAACATGATACAGAGAATGCAGGGAAGGATAATATAATAGAGAAATTGTTGTAGCTCAAGGTCATATACAAAAGAAGAAAGACATGTGCAGTAGCACATAACCAGAAGGAGAAAGAACAAAAAGAATATTTAGTGGAGCAGTAGTAGATTGAGGTAGATATTGTAAACGAAGCAAAAAGAATGTACAGAGTCATAGCTCTTTATTTGTAAAATATTTTTGAATCGAATATATAACATATTTTGTGCGTTTTTGTGTTTTGGTTGTAGTTGGTACAAAAATATTCCAAAAAAACTCATATTAGGTGTTGGAAGCACAATGGATTGAGAAGGGGGGTGAATCAATCCTTACAAAATTTCAAATTAGATTGCAGGTTACTTATTCAAAACTCAAAACCATTTGACCATCCATTAATGTGTACACAACATCATCTATTACATATAGAATAATCAACACAAGACACTAGATATAAGTGGGAAACCCTTAAGAGGAATAAAACCCAGTAAAACACATTCTTTTGTATTAATATGTTTCAAATTTAGTAAGGCACAACCCCCACAACAAGCACCAACTCCACAAGCATGCTACAATCCCCCAAAATGATCAAGCACCAACTCAACCACCTTATGATGTTATAACCTCTAAAATATTTCTTCCACAACTGATATAGACAAATGATTCATTGTAACGCCCGTTAAAACAAGCCACTTGAGGCCCAAGAAAAACCTAGGATTAGTTACGAAAAAATTATGGAATAAATTTTTTTTATTAAAAGAATCAACAACCATGTTACAAGACAACCGTTGTCACTAACAGGTTTTGGAACAAATCCAATCTACTAGAATATACTTTTATTTTATAAAAAAATTATTAGAGGTCACAAGGTCCAAAATTTAGGGTTAGAAGTTTCAATTAGGTTCAGAGGGAAATTCCTCACCAAACACACTCTCTAACAGGCCTAAAGTTTCAAATTGATTTTTCTCACCCTTAACACAATAAAAAATTTCTTAAATTACTCCCATTGGATAGGAAATTTCCTCACCTTTCTAGTGATATAAGGAAGTCCTCCTAACCCCTCATATTTTTTAAGTTATGGGCTGGCGGGCCTTGGGGTGAAACTTTTCCCTAAGAGCAGGCCCAGGGGTAAAAATTTTCCCAAAGGGCGGGTTGGCAGGCCACAAGGAGACCTTTGGAAAATTTTTACTGGGTGGGGAAAAAATCAGATTTTGTCTGCTCTCCCGCGGGTCCGTAATTCCACAAGAGACACGTGACTGTTAGCAATATCTAATACATTGTTTAGTATTAGTAGTTATGCATACGTGGCAGTTAGGTGCTGTAACTATTTTCCTTCCTGCGGGACTATTCTCCTTCATGAACCGTTTCAGCATTGTATTTATTGTGGTGCTTGTTACAAAAATTATATACATTCGAATATTATTTTGTCTTGTGTTGTTCTGTATCTATCTCCTGCTCCTGATATCATTGGTATCAGAGTCAGGGATGTGTCCAAAGGAGGCAAAAATGTGAGAAGGAGAAGATGTAGCGACCAAAAGAGATGATAGCACTAAGACGCCAAGGAGGATGACAGATTAGTTTAATCTCGTCCGGTTCTGAACTAGATTGAGTTTTTTGTTTTTATCTTAGAGGTAGAGAAGAATTATTCTGAGCACTAAGATCAAAGGAGGGTAAACTCAGAATTGCTACGCCAGGAGAAGCCACAGACACATTTCACCATAACAGAAGAAGGAGGAGTACGTCAAATCCAAAGAACAATGAAGGGATCGAGATTACATACAGAATGTGCAGTGGTGTATGACCGTTATGGTATGTAACTGCATTAAATAACTACCCAACAAATCATGTCAATTTTTATACCAAATATGAGCAATTACAGTATGCAAGCGAAGTGTTTGACATAATGTCTGAAAGATATGTTGTCCATAAGTGTCTTAATGAGCCTCTAGTTCTCTTTCATCAAGTGCAATTGGAGGAATTGAAGACCGATTTTTTTGCTGTGATGAGCATGTTGTTAGAATACACTCCATTTGGAACTTTGGAATAATACAGTTTCCTTTTTCAGTTTATCAATATTTTGATGACTAATTCTCTACTTGATGTGTATTCAAACTTTTTTGAGATAGCGTTTGCATTAAAAGTGTTTAATCAAATGTATTCAAGAGATGTGATTTCATGGAGTAGTATGGTGGTTGTGTGTGCCAAACATGGAGCTACAAGTAACATGTCTTGCAGAATCTGCTGTGAAGTAATGCACAAATTTTTCTTGTTGTCCTTATGGGTGTTGAAGCACATTGAGATAAACAAGGAATATATTTACAATAAGGATGCAAAAGGAAAGGACTATAATATGGATCTAGGTGACCCGATGAGATCATTTAGGGCTTTATTGGATGATAAAAATTTGGTTGTTGATGTCCACCGGAAGGGTAATGTTTTCAAGAGCACACGAGGCTTGATGGAGAGTGCTCACAAGTCTAAGGCGGAAACTCTAGTACCGTAAGCACACATATGTGAGGATGGAGGATAACGGAGGCTGGAGGAAATCCAACGACCTCTTGCAAGCCACAAGCGACGAGGCCACCGACATATATTGTGGCGAATAAGGTATTGAGCACCTATTCCTCAATTTTTTGGCTTGTTTATTTCAGTTTTAGTTTTGTGTCATGTTCCTGTTGTTTTGTTATTCAATAATGTACAGATGATACGGAATTTCATATGTGGGACCTCCTAACTGAAGAGTGTCGTGGGGAACAGAAAAGCACTAAAAGCAGCGCATGGTACTCGCCCTAGGTTCGTGGTAATCTTGTAAAACCACCGAGGTATCATCCTCTTGGGTTCGTGGTATGCCTGAAAAACCACCGAGGTAAAATCCTCTTGGTTTGTGGTAATCCTGTAAAACCACCGAGGTGAACAGTCGGAAAGTGTTCCTGTCCCTCTAGGTTTCTGGTTAACCTTAGAAAAACCATGTGAGACCATGTAGGCACATGCTCATGTGAAGACCCTCTTTGCGGTGTTCTCATTAAGGGGGAGATTCTCTATCTGGAAATGTATATTTGTACGAACAATGTATTAAGGGGGGGAATGTTAGCAATATCTAATACATTGTTTAGTATTAGTAGTTATGCATACGTGGCAGTTAGGTGCTGTAACTGTTCTCCTTCCTGCGGGACTATTCTCCTTCATGAACCGTTTTAGCATTGTATTTATTGTGGTGCTTGTTACACAGATTATATAAATTTGAATATTATTTTGTCTTGTGTTGTTCTGTATCTATCTCCTGCTCCTGCTATCATTGGCATTGCCTAAGGTAGCGTGGGGAAAAGCCAGGGAAGGTAGGGTGGTGGGAGACATTTTCAAATTCTCCCTCATGGGGTGAAAAGTAGATTTTTTTCCCACACTCCCGCGAACCCATAGGGGACACGTGGATCTCTTAAGCCAACACGGGGAAAGTAGGGTGGTGGGGAGAAGATTGAATTAATGCCCCGAAGGGATAAGAGGGAACATAGATCTGTGCCTCCGCCGACACCTCGTGATTCCATGTGATAGCCCCTGATTGGTTGTTAGCCGGCGGGACAGCAGGGGAAAGTTGGAAAATTTTCCAAAAAATTTCTAAGTCAAAAAAATAAAAAGGGACCCATTCCTTCACAGATGCCTCATGATGCCACGTGGCATCACCTGATTGGTTGTGGGCCGGTGGGGAAAATTTGGAAAATTTTCCCAAAAATTTCTGAAAGCGCTATGTTCAAAACAAGATCCACCACTTCGCTATCACCTCATGGTGCCAAGTGGTAGCCTCTGATTGGCTGTGGGCTAGTAGAGAAAATTTTAAAATTTTTACCAAAAAAATTCCTAAGCCACAAGGGAAAAATTTGGGCTGCGGGCCCACCAAGGAAGTTTTTCCCAAAATTTTAATGCCAAGTGAAGAAAACTTCATAAGGCCATAACTTTTGATAGAGACCTCGGTTTGAGGCAAACGGGGACTTTCTAGAAAACTCTCGACGTACTCTTTTCACCAAGATCATTAATTTTTGGTTTTGATAAATTTATGAGGTAAATTTTAAGAAAACGGCCTGCAGGATTTATAATGCGAACTAATAAATTTTAACTTGTTAGATCTGTTCAGTTTGATCTTCCCCCTCTCTCAAAATGTCAAATAGACATGGAGGATTGTTCCTAAATCGATTTAAGATAGGACTCAAGGTTCAGTTTGTCTAATTGATTTGCAATTTGAGCATTTACATTTTCTTGATAACAGAATGACTATAAACGGTTTGAGCCCAATTTTGCTAAGTCTTGACATATTTCCTTTAAGAGTTTTTTAATCTATCTGAACTCGTTTAGGTCCTACTACTTCAATTCAATCATTTAATTGGTTATTTTATTGTTGTAGGTTCAAACTATGCTTTTTTGGTTTAATTAATTTGCCAGTTTGAAATTACAAATAACATGGATCAAATTTTGATGGATCTATTTTCCATATCTTCTTCCAAGTATTTAGAATATGTTCCAATTCCAATCTTACCAATTTTATTTGATTCAAAACAAAACATTCAAGACCAAAATGCAATACTGATTTCCAATTTTCACATTTCAAAGAGACAAAATACTGCACTTTTCTCACACACATTTCTTCCTTCCAAATAGAGATTTCAATACATTGATATGATCAGATTCAATTTAGCAATGCAACTTGAGAAAAGCATTTAATTCATTTATTGATTTCCAAAGGCAATTTTACAAAATCTTTCTGTTATTCCTTTCAAAATCATTTATCGAACATAGGGTAGAATATTACATTTTATTTTCACGTGTTCCACTTTACCACTTTTCCAATAGAGATTTCATAGAGTATGAAAAACACAGACTTCTAATGGAATAACATCTTATGGACAAGACAAACCATTTCCATTAATTGAAATGAACTCTTACAACTTCCTTTCCATTTGATTACAAAATGCAGTATACAAAACACGTATCATTTTTTCACATCACAAATCAATCTTTCAACAAGCACATTTCAAATTTAAAATATAATCCAAAACAAAACAGCAGTTTTGCAACCACATGAAAGACATCACACAAAACTTAAGCTTCACCATGCAAGCCAAAGGAGAAATAACTATGGGGGATGCTTCTTATGCCTACCAAATGGGGAAATGGGTATCACCACCTGAGTTATAAACCACCAAAATATAGTATATTAAAACTTGACATTCCTTATGCCTCCCCAAGTACCCCTTATTCCTCAAATTTCCTTATGCCTCCCCAACCTCTTATGACACCCCAAACGAGTTAATAAATGCAAGCTATTTATTTTTAAGGTGGACCTAAAATCTCAACTCTCTCCACCCTTATACCTCCCTAAAACACACTTGTGCCTCCCATAAAATAAACCCCATAGTCTTCTCCTACATCATTCCTAGGCCATCTACCCGCAACCCACAACAATAACAAACATACTAGCATTTACATATTCATAAAAGGGAAAATAAGAGTATTTTCAAGATCCAAACTCATACCTCTCCATGATGGAGTTTGTTCCAAGTTCAAAATAGCAAGCTCCTTCTAATGCAAGCAATCAAAAAATCAACCTAACACAAGCATGCAATAATCTTCCAAAAACTTCTCCAAGCAAGAGCTCCCAAAATAGCAAGAAATTTTTCCCAAAAGAAGTCTCCCAAAAGTGAAGTAACCCAAAAGAAGACAAGAAATTCAAATTTTATAGAAAAGGGAAGAGAAGAGGATGAGGTGGATCCATGTAGATTGCCACATCACACATCCTCAACCCCAAACACAAAGTCAACTTCATTCTCCAATGCATAATAAATAGGTGGGTGAATAATATGACAATTTACTTATACACTCAAGTCGAACCCACACCCCAAAGGACTGAAATTAAATCATGTAAAAAAAGTGCAATTAAAACCTACAATTTGTCTTCCCAAAATGTATTATAAAAGTCTAAATTTAACCCTCCAACCATAGGCAAGGTAAAGTAGCCAAATTATGAACAAACTTGATATACTGAAAATAATATGAACTCCAAAAGAAAATAGATTTACTTCTTTGCTACTGAATAATGAATTACAATGTTTCCTAAATATTAAAACAACTCCCAACTCGAGTTTCCAAGAAAACTCTGACTAACTCTGACCAAATCTACTCTAGGTGGCGGAAATTACTATTTTTAGCAGTTTACTAGAACCTACTATTCTTAGTAAGTTCACATGCTTATTTGTACAGGCACAAAAATTGCCACGCATCTTCTACATCCCTAAATTAGAGGAATTTCCAACTTTCTAACTCATAATGCAATTAATAGACTAAAATTAACTAATGCCCAAGAATAGGAAAAAACTAAACTATAATTTAAATCCTATTTTTTTCCCTCAAGATGGCGGATTTAGGGCCCAAAAACGTGTCCAAAACTTGTCCCAATTGGTAGGGCAGGTTTCCACTGTGTTCATTTGATCGAAACATATGGTTTCAAAAAAAGAAAGGACTCAAATGGACAATTGGAGCTCAAGTTAAGACCTTGTCAAGTTCCTGCTAATTCTGGCGCATCATTCTCCCCTACTTGAAAAAAGGGCAGCTCCTACAAGTTGTCTTATTCAAACTACTTCCATTTATCTACATCCAACTTCTTAATCTCCCACTTTGTGACCCAAGTATTGTCCTCTTGTTCCAGTCCTTTCTAATGTACCAAATATTTGTTGTATTTCCCATGTCGCATGTCCATTATTCTTTTATCTAGAATCTGATCCACTTCTTCTTTCTTCTTGACAAGAACTTGATGCCACGAATCTACTACTTCATCAATAACTTCCCCTTCTACACCATCCCCATGAAAATAATACAAATATGAAACATTAAACAATGGAGAAATATCAAAATTCCCTGGCAATTCTACCTTATAAGCATTATCATTAATTTTTTCCACGATTTTGCAAGGACCAATCTTCTTGTACTTCAGTTTTTTATAGGTTCCTTTTGGAAATATTTCCTTCTGCAGATACACCATATCGAGCTCACCAAGTTTAAATACCATTCTCCATTTGTGACATCTACTAATTCCTTATCCTTATCATTACTATTCTGCACCTTCTTCCGGACTTCTTCCTGTAATTGTTGTATATGTTTGGCAAATGCTTTTGCATCATCACTGACTCTTCCATCAACTGGTAGGTGTACCAAATTTAACACCCCATTTGGATTACTCACATACACAATTGCAAATGGATACTTTCCCATGGATCTATTTATGGAACTATTATATACAAATTCGGCTTGTGGTAATGATAAGTCCCATTGTTTCAAATTTTTCCCAACGATGCACCTTAATAGGTTTCCCAAACTTTGATTTACCACCTCTATTTTCCCATCAGTCTGTGGATGATAGACACTACTGAACTATAGTTGAGTTCCAAATTTCTTCCATAATGTCCACCAGAAGTGACTTAAGAACCTTGTGTCCCTATCTGAAGTAATGGTGTTTGGATCACCATGCAAACGAACAACTTCTCTGAAAAACAAATCTGTTATGCCTGTTGCATCACTTATTTTCTTGTAGAAAATAAAATGAACCATCTTAGAAAACCTATCAACAACCAAAAAAATTGAGTCATTACCTCATTGTGTTTTTGGTAATCCCAAAACAAAATCCATACTCAGATCTGTCCAAGACCCTTTAGGAATAGGAAACAACATATACAACCCTATATTTTATGCATGGCCTTTCAAGACTTGGAAAATTTGACATATCTCCACATATCTTACCACATCTCTTTTCAGCTTTGGCCAATAGTATTTGTTTGCTACCAAGGCTATCGTCTTATCTTTACCAAAATGCCCAGCCAACCCTCTGTTATGCAACTCTTTCACTATATTTTCTCTCATAGACCCAACTGGAATACATAGTTGGAATCCCTTGAATAGGTAGCCATCCTATAAAATATACTCATCTAGGACATCTCCTGTATTTTCTGACAATGGACTAATTAGTCATTCAAAAATATCCTTGAAATCAAAATCATAAGAATACAAAACCTTTATTGCTTCAAAACCCACCACCTCATTTTCCATAGTGGTAAACAAAGTCACACCGCCTACTCCAATCATTTGAAACTTGATTTTGTTTTCCAGATATATGTTTTATAGAAAAAGTATAACACTGCAAAAATGATACCCACTTTGCATGCCTATTATTCAACTTCTTTTGGGTATTCACATACTTCAGGGTTATGTGGTCTGTAAATAACAAAAACTCCTTAGGCACTAAGTAATGCCTCCAATGCCTTAATGCTTGTACAATTGCATAAAATTACACTTCATAAGTAGAGTAGTTATTTCTTACATTCAGTTTCTCACTAAATAAAGCTACTGGCTTTCCTCCTTGACTTAGAATAGTTACAATACCCACATGTGAGGCATCACAATCAACCTCAAACACTTTATCAAAATTTGGTAGTGCCAAACACTTTATCAAAATTTGGTAGTGCCAAAATGGTGCCTCTGTCACCTTCTTCTTCAAGAATTGAAAACTATCCTTAGTTTCCTTTGTCCACAAAAACTCCCTTGCATTTGTGTAATCTATTATAGGTGCTACAATACTGTTGAAAATTTTAATAAATTTTATGTAAAATGTTGTTAGACCATGAAAGCTTCTTACCTCTGTTATACTTCGTGGAGTATGCCATTCAATAATTGCCTTCATCTTTTCTGAGTCCATCTATTCCCCATCTGCTGAAATAATAAATCCCAAGAATACCAAACTCTCTTGCATAAATGTGCACTTCTTCATATTTGCATAGATTTTCTCTTTCCCTAACACTTCAAATACCAACCTTAGATGCCTCAAATGTTCTTCTTTATTTTACTAAAGATCAAGATATCATCAAAATAAACCAAAAAAAACTTACCATTATACTCTCGTAGAATGGAGCTCATAAATCTCATAAAAGTACTAGGTGCATTGGATAACTTGAATGACATCACCAACCACTCATATAATCCATTTCCTATCTTGAATATTGTTTTTCCACTCATATCCTTCTCTGATCCGAATCTGATGATAAGCACTTCGAAGATCAATCTTGTTGAAATACTTAGATCCAACAAAAACATCCATCATATCATCAAGGTGAGGTATTGGGAACCTGTACTTGATTGTAATTTTATTGATTTCTCTGCTATCCGTGCACATTCTTCATGTTCCATCCTTCTTTGGTGTTAATAAAGTTGGTGTTGCACATGGACTCATTCTCTCCCTTACGACCCCCCTTTCGCATGAGCTCTATCACTTACCTATTTAACTCTGCATGCAATGTCAAGCTCATCCTATAAGCCTCTTGATTTGGGAGTGAAGACCCTACTATCAAATCAATATGGTGTTGAATATCTCTTTGGGGTGGTAATCCATCTATTAGCTCATCAGGAATAACATCCAAAAATTCTTCTATTAATTATGTTGATCCTATTGGTATCTGTGCACTTACAGGTTCATCCTTATTTACAAATAGTGCATAACAAAAACCGGTTGCCTTTTCTTCCTTCACAAATTCCTTTGCAGAAAGCATATTTTCAGCCTTCCCCTCTACTTCAAGAGGTAGGAAAACTATTTTTGTGCCATCCTTCTAGAAATTATAAGTATTCTTTCCCCCATCCTGAATAACTTTTCTATCAAATTTCCATGGTATTCCTAGCAACATATGACATGCATCCATAGGAATAACATCACACCAAATCTCATCCTTATAACTGTTCCCAATAGAAAAGCTTATTAAACATCTCTTATCAATAGTAACTTCATTACCCTTCTTAAACCATGCAATACAATAAGGGTTAGGATTCTTCTGACAATGCAAACCCAATTTATCGACCATCTCATTTGAAACCATGTTCTCACAACTACCACCATCAATAATAACATTACATACCTTTCCTCCTAAAGTGCATCTTGTTATGAAAATATTTTTACGTAGCCATGCATCCCCCTTCACCTCCTTTATTTAGCAATCATCGTCCTCTTAATCATCAAATTTTCTCCAACATCTGGTTGAATTTCTAGGTCCTATTCATCTTCTACTTATTCAGCTTCAACAAGATTTACTCTTAGAGCATATCCTTGACTTTTTTCATGTGTATAAGTATGCAAGCATTCAAAATCCCTATGCCCTTCTTCACTACATTGGTAACAAACAAATGGTCTTTGTGGAGCCTCCCATCCTCTATCGCCATCATATCCTCTTCCTCTTTGTTGATTATGGAAATCTTGTCTCGTATCCTCTTGCTTTTCCAATCCACGAGATGATTCTCCCCTAACTTGGCTGAAACCAGCTCATCCCCAAAAGGAAAATGAGGCCCCCTATTCATTCTAGGTGATCTCCTAAAACTTTGATGATTTTGTTTTTCCTTAGCCTTTAAGGCTAATTGATAGGCATCCTCCATGCTTTTAATCCTATGCATACTTATCTCATCTTGAATAGAAATTTTTAATCCATTAACATACCTTACAGCCATTTGTTCCTTAGTTTCTTAATTCTCTACACAAATGGACAACTTGTAGAACTTCATCTGTTGATGATGGTAGGCACAAGAATCTGTAATTTCTACCTGAAGCAGTTCTGCAAACCTCATGTAATTCGCCATCGATGCATCACCCACAACCATACACCATTGGATGCTTTGAACTGGGGTTCTCCAGAAATGCGCCATGGCATAAGTGTCACCTAGTTATAGAATAAATCGCTTTTCAAGATTTAGTGCTTTTCTGTAGGTGATAGCACCATAACATAGCAGGTACCTTTTAGATGTTTGCTTGGGAAACCATACCTTCATTTTCTTTCAACATAGCAATTCCACTCAAAAACAATTCCCATGCTAGTCAACCAGTTGCCATCAGATCCTCTGGTGAACATAGACTATCACCATACCTTAAAAAATCAACTTTGATCCCATCAAGCTTTTGCCTTCATTATGCTCGAACCATCCTTAATGCAACAAGCTAATGAGTGGTGCTAGGAAGAAATTTCCTGCTCTTGACAATGTTCTTCTTCATCTATGTCATCTCCACCATGATTTCCTCTCTGGGTTATCATTGCAGCAAGCACAACAACTTGTCTCATACAGATCTTGCATATTTCTATTCATCTGGGCAATACTGCCTCCTCTTCCTCTTCCTTTTCTTGCCTTTTTTTAAAAAATACTTTGAACCTGCTCTGATACCAGATAATGTATCCAAATTATGAACAAACCTGATATACTGCAAATAATATGAACTCTAAAAGAAAATAGATCTCCTTCTTTGTTACCGAATAATGAATTATAATGTTTCCTAAATAGGTAAACAACTCCCAACTCGAGTTTCCAAGCAAACTCTAACTAACCTTAACTAAATCTACTCTAGGTGGTGGAAATTACTATTTTTAGCAGTTTACTAGAACTTGCTATTCTTAGTAAGTTCACATGCTTATTGTATGGGCAAAAAAATTGCCACACATCTTCTAATCCTTAAATTAGAGGAATTTCAACTTTTTAACTCATAATGCAACTAATAGACTAAAATTAACTAATGCCCAAAAATAGGAAACAACTGAACTATAACATAAATCCTATTTTTTGGCCTCAAGATGGCGGATTTAGGGCCAATTAAAACATGTCAAAAACTTTCCTCAATGGGTATGGTAGTTTCCACTATGTTCGACTGATCAAAACATGTGGTTTAAAAAAAATAGACTCAAACGAACACTACAAGCTCAAGTTATGACCTTGTCAAGTTCCATTGCTAATTCTAGCGCATCACAAGTTAGTATGTAAATTTAAGAGGTATGTTCAACAGGTTTAATGCCTTGTCCCATAACCCTCCAAAACCAGCCTCCAAGGACAAATTCAAATTTCCAAGAAGGTGGAGTGTTTCACACTCAAAAGTTAACTTACACCTCACTTACAACTTCATCTTACTTGTTAATTACTTCCTTATGACATATTTTAATTAATTAACTATAACAATATGATTACTAACAATATTTACAAACCATTAAATAAATAATGAAACGGGTAAGTGCACCACAAAACAAACACATGCAAAAATTAAACAAAAGGGACCAAAATTAAAAGAAAAACATAAAATCCTTTGGTCAATACATTTAAATTTGATCCCCCCATGGGAATCCCTAACACTAACAAATATACACACACAACAAAACTAGTTGCCATGGTGACCTTGTTGAATTCATCTAGAATTCCAATGTGGTTGATATTTGATCCCCCAATGTTTTTTGTGATATTTTAAATGTACAAAATACAAATACCTCCTTCAGCCTCGTGGCTGCATCAGAATACCCAAATGAATATAATATACTTCCAAATTCATCAAAACATTTGTGAATCATAAATATCATCAAGCCAATCAAAACATCACTTAAAATTTCATCAACAACTATATCATCATCAATTTTAATTCAATTTTCATTTTCTAGGTCTACTCAAAATATCCAATTATCACAAGTCTGAACAACATCTATAATATAACCATGTCAAACAGTATATCAACATCAATATATAAAAATGTCTCTAATGAACATCATGCATCATATATGAATCAAAGTCAGCTATAATCCATGCTCTAACATCTAATTATCATACTAAATCAAAACTATAATAATGTCCATGGTATAGTCAGCAGTATCATGATCAATATCAAAAGTGTCGAAGGGGAGTGGGCACTACATCTCCCTCCCCTTAGATTTGAATTCCTCCTAGAAGTCATTGGAACCTGAGAGATAGGAAAAAATGTAATAGAAAAAGGATCATTCCATTATGGGATTGCTTGCTTCAAACAAGTGTGGGTCTACAGAAACTACGTTTGGTCCAACGCAATTCAACAAGAAGAAGGGATGAGTTCTAAACTTTCTGCATGCAAGGCTACGAAAACTTAAATCTAGAGATTAAATTTACGCTATCAACCAAGATACCACACATAACAATATAACATGAAGAGTTTAAAAGAGTCTTAAGAGTAACCACCAAATAGAGGAATAATAAGGGGAATTCCATGAGTTTGAGAATGACCACATAGTTTCCCAAGGAATACAACATACTACATTAATAAAATTTATGGTTTCTACATGTTTAAACCATGGTTTCAAGGTTCGTTGTCTAGACAAGGGTAGTAAAAATCAATTATGACCAAATTTACACGAGGAAGAAGTCTATTCAAGGTTCCACAATTTGAGGATCACACAGGATGAGGTTAATCAACAAGGAAACCTAAATCAGCAAAACATTTAAAATCAATAAAACTATTCAAGGAAAGCACTTATATAATCTTGAGAGGGTACAATTAACTTTTCATGATAATAAAAGCAAATTCAAGACCTCAAGTTTTCCTATAGTCTAATTTTTACACTTTTGTTTTAATGGGAACTCAAACAAACCATTCCAAAAAATGGTCTAAAGAAGTCAACCATTTAGTAATATATATATATATGCCCTAACAACTAACATATCAATACAAGTACCATACATTATACCACAATGGGATTTATTTATCTTATTTCCTATTCAAGCTCGGAATAACCATAAAGAGAGCACAAGAAACACCAAGGACCACTCAAGGTCGCTAGGGAGAAGACCAAGTAACATGGGGTCCAATTACAATCTAAGGGTGTATCGTATCAAAAAGGAATAACATCATCTTACACTTTTCATCCTAATGGAAAAGGGGCAACAAAAATAAGGTGACCAACGAAAATATGAAGAAAAGAAGATTCCCAAAGTTCCTTTATATCCTTAAGACATTTTGCCTTAAAATTACAATAACTTAGGTCTCCAAGGACAAGACAAGACACAAGGAGGTTGCTTCTCAAACAACAGATAGGTCTCAATCCAAAAGGACCACAACTCACATTCGTCAAGCTACGTGACGATAAGGGTATGATGACCCAAAAATTCCACAAGAAAGGAACATACATCTATGAATAAGTAGTACTAAGCAAATAGAACACATTACTATCCACCAGGTGTTTCACAATTTCAGCTAGGTGACATAAATATAGGTTCAACTATACATTGCACTCAATACACATAAATCTTACTTTTTTTATAACTCAACTAATTATGTCAAAAGTTGTAGTTTCATTTTTTTTTTCTAGCACATTCCTTTATGAGTTTTCTTAATTAAAATATTCCTTTTTTATTTTGATATCACATGTTTGTGTTATAAGGATCACCACTAAGGTGGCCATGATATCTCGCCCTTTTGTAAAGGTAGACAAAGAGAAAAAGTATTTATTTTACTCCTAGGGGTGGTAGATGGACAATTTTTTTCCCTTTCTGTTCTTCTACATTGTTTTTATTTCTTCTATTAATCTACCAAGGTTAAAGAAAGGACCGTTTTCTCCTTCTATGTTCTAGTTTATTTATTAAGCTTCAAGGCCAAATCTCCTCAATTATAGTTTTATGATGTTTGGGTGAGTCAATTTTTCAACAAAATATCAATGAGAAGGAAGGGTAAACATATCACACTATTACTTTTATGGGAGAGAGAGGTAATTAGACACATCACATTTTTAATTCTAAGGAAACAAGGGGCGTTCAACATAGAAAGAACATTCACTAATTTGGTAAGAACTAGGAAACAATCAACCAACATGGATCACAACAATATTTCAAAAAAATTCCACTAATTACAAGTATCATAAAACATTCCTAGTGGGTTTCTACAAGTTCTCAAAAGAAGTTACTTCAAATTCCCATTAAGGAGCTAAATAATTGACACTGTTAGGAAATAAGAGATAAAATATGCTGGAATAATCCCTTACAGAATCGCAACAGTAGAAACTAATATGCAGAAAATATTACAGATCTCAAATAAAAGTGCAGAATAAATAACACAACACAAAGAGAAAAGATTTAACGTGGTTCACCCAATTTGGGCTACGTCCACCAAGAATCACTTGCTCAGATTTTATTACAAGCCTCCACTCTCTCAATACAATACCCAAATCCATTTGGAGCTATGCTCAACAAACTCTACAGAATTCACACCCGAATTCAAAACACATCTGCAATACATTTGCTTGTATCTATGTATCATATGCATAAGACCATATAAATAGACAATTGCTTAAGCAGTTTGATACAAAACCATGGGTATCAAAACCATGGGCAAAAACCGTGGGTATCAAAACTATGGGAAAAAAATCGTGGGTATCAAAACAATGGGTACCAAAAAACCATCGGCCCAAAAACAACCCATAACGGTTACCCATTACCCATGCGTTAATAAACCACCCATGAAAATTTGCTTCGGGGGCTTCGCCCCCAAACCCCCCTGACCCACTCACCAACAAGTGGGACCGTCATAAAAATACCAGAGTGTAACACATAGATGGTGTACCACACTCTAACATGAAAATAGGCTCCACAAACATAACAATCTCCCACTTGGAGACTGATTTCCACTGAGCAAGCTTCTCAACCCTTCACTGTCATCCGCGAAGGCCAACCAAAGTGAACATAGCTTTAGTTTATCCCTTGTGACCACCTTGGTCATCATGTCTTACAGATTTTGACTGGTATGAATCTTCTCCAACTTCAACTTATCTTCCTCCAAAGTTGTCCTGATGAAGTGATATCTCAACTGTATATGCTTTGTCCTGGAGTGGAAAGTATAGTTCTTAGCTAGGTGTATAGCACTCTGACTATCACTATGCAACTTACATTCCTCCTACTTATGCCCCAACTCCTCAAGCAATTGTTGTAACCAAATCATCTCTTTGCTTGCCTTTGTGGCAGCAACATACTCAGCCTCCGTGGTTGACAAAGCCACCAGTTTCTGTAGTCGTGAAATCCAGCTCACTGATGTCCCACCTACAGTGTAAATATAACCTGTCGTGCTCCTCCTACTGTCTACATCTCCAGCCATGTCTGAATCTACATAACCACGTAAAGTGGTGTCTAATCCACTGTAGCACAAAATTGTCCCCATGGTCCCTCTCAAATACCGAAGGATCCACTTTACTGCTTGCTAATGCTCTTTACCTGGATCACTCATAAATCTACTCACAGCTCCCACTGCATGGGCAATATCAGGCCTAGTGCACACCATAGCATACATCAAACTACCAACTTCTGATGAGTAAGGTACCTTGGACATCTGGTTTCTTTCCTGCTCTGTCTTGGGACACTGCTCCTTTGATAACTTAAAATGGCCTTCCAAAGGAGTCCCAACCGGTTTAGCATCCTGCATGTTAAACCTATCCAATACCTTCTTAATGTACTCTTCCTGAGATAAAGTCAGCTTCCATTCCTTCCTATCCCGAGTTATCCTCATACCAAGGATTTGTCTGGCTGCCCCCAAATCCTTCATATCAAAGGATTCACTTAGCTGTTTCTTGAGTACTTTTATTTCCTGCATGTTTTTACCTGCAACCAACATGTCATCAACATACAAACACAGGATAATATAACTTCCATCCTCAAATTTCTTTGTATACACACAATGGTCAGAATGACATCTAATATAACCTTGCTCCATCATGAAGCTATCAAACTTCTTATACCATTGACGTGGAGCTTGTTTCAAGCCATACAAGCTCTTCTTCAGTTTACACACCATCTCCTCTTTACCTTTGACCTCATAGCCCTCTGGTTGCTGCATATATAGTTCCTCCTCCAAATCACCATGGAGAAATGCAGTCTTTACATCTAACTATTCTAAGTGCAAGTCTTTCTGCTGCCACTATTCCAAGAACAGTTCTAATAGAAGTCATTTTTACTAGAGGAGAAAAGATCTCATCAAAATCTATACCTTGTTTCTGTGCAAACCCCTTGACCACCAACCGGGCCTTATATCTTTTCTTTCCTCCTTCTTCATCTTTAACTCTGTACACCCACTTGTTCTACAATGCTCTTTTTCCTTCCGGTAGCTTCACCAAATCCCAAGTCTGGTTCTCCATGAGATACTTATGCTCCTCATCCATGGCTTGCTCCCACTTCTTACTGGCATCTACCTGCATTGCTTCATCAAAGCTCTCTGGCTCTCCACTATCAGTGAGTAATAAATAATAAAGAGAAGGAGAAAAATGTTCAGGTTCTTTTCTTACCCTAGAAGACCTCCTTACTGTAGGAGTTTGGGGTTCCTGTTGAGTAGGTTCCTGAACTGATTCATGGGTCACTGTCCCATCCAGAAGATCCTCTACCACTGCATATTCTTTCTTGGATTCTTCCCTGTTTTCCTGTAACTGTTGCTTATACATGACTTTCTCATTAAAGACCACATCTCTAGACCAAATGATTTCCTTTTCCTTAATACTCCAACATTTAAATCCAAAGTCATCACCACCATAACCAATGAAAGTACATTTTTCTAATTTATACTCTAGCTTGGTCCTATCATCCTTGTCTATATGAACAAACACCTCACATCCAAAGACTCTAAGAAATGAATAATCAACTTTCTTACCATACCAAGCCTCCTCAGGTATGCCTCCATCCAATGCACTTGAGGGTCCTATATTTATCAAGTACACAGTTGTTCTCACTGCTTCTACCCAAAAAGAAAGAGGTAGTCCTGCATGTAACCTCATGCTCCTAGCACGTTCCATTATTGTTTTGTTCATCCTTTTTGATACCCCATTCTGTTGTCGGAGTTCCTAGAACCGTCTTTTGCCTACATATTCCATTCTTAGAACAGTAATCATCAAATTCATTGTTGCAATATTCCCCTCCATTATTTGACCTAAGACATTTTAGCTTAAGACATGTTTTATTCTCTACCAAGGCTTAATACATGATTTTGACCTTGCCCGATCTTTCGATTTTCCACGGTTTCCTCTATTCTTCTATCTCCCTCTAGTTTCCACTGTCAAAGCATTCCCTAAAGTAGAATATTCCCCAGAGATTTTTCTTTGCATTTCCTCGCTTAGAATCACCCCTACAACATCCTCAAACTTCAACTTCAAGTTAGCTAGAACCGAGTTGCTTACCACCATTACTAGGCTATTCCAACTTTCAGGTAAAGAGCACAGAATTAATAAAGCCCTAACTTCTTCATCAAATTCTATTGTAACCGAAGCTATCATATTCACAAATGTATTGAAATCATTTAAATGATTTGCTACTGAACTATTCTCAGACATCTTCATATTAAACAAATTTTTCATTAAAAATATCTTATTAGAGGTAGAGGGTTTTCCATACAGCTTCCCTAATGCATCCATCATTTCTTTTGTAGTCTTTTCCTTTCAAACATTAAATAATACCAAAGATGCAAGACACATCTGGATCGTTCCAAGTGCCTTCCGATCCAACAAATCCCATTCCACATTTGTTATACTCAAGGGTTTGTTCACCTTCTCAGACAACAAAGTATAAAGATCCTTCTGATAAAGGTAATCTTCCATCTGCATCTTCCAAAGACTGAAATTCTACCCGTTGAATTTATCAACCCTAAATCTTCCATCATCTGCCATGGCTCCCACTCAAGATAAAACTTTCCCTGTGATTCAACACTTCAACAAACCAAACCAGACTCTGATACCAATTGTTAGGAAATAAGAGATAAAATATGCGGAACAATCCGTTACAGAATAACAATAGTAGAAACTAATATGCAGAAAAATATTATAGGTCTCAAATAAAAGTGCATAATAAATAACACAACACAGAGAGACAAAATTTAACATGGTTCACCCAATTTGGGCTACGTCCACTAAGAATCACTTGCTCAGATTTTATTACAAGCCTCCACTCTCTCAATATAATACCCAGATCCGTTTGGAGCTATACTCAACAAACTCTACAGAATTCACACCTGAATTCAAAACACATCTGCAATACATTTTCTTGTCTATGTATCATATGCATAAGACCATATAAATAGACAATTGCTTAAGCAGTTTGATACAAAACCGTGGGTATCAAAACCATGGGCAAAAACCGTGGGTATCAAAACCATGGGCAAAAAACCGTGGGTATAAAAACAATGGGTACCAAAAAACCATGGGCCCAAAAATAACCCATAATGGTTACCCATTACCCATGGGTTAATAAACCACCCATGAAAATTTACTTCGGGGGCTTCACCCTCGAACCCCCCTGACCCGCTCACCAACAAGTGGGACCACCATAAAAATACTTGAGTGTAACACATAGAAGGTGTACCACACTCTAACATGAAAATATGCTCCACAGACATAACAATTACTTTTATTGATCTACTAGGGTTTAACATTGTTTGTTGTTTTGGAGAAAAATATTTTACTCACCTGATAAGACAAGGAAAGTTTTCAAATCTACACCCATATTACCACAGGATACCACCAACCAAGCAATCAAAATGACAAGGAAATATTTTAACTATAAGAACACCACATACTCATTAGTAGTGTCAAATGTAAGCAGAAAATCAACCATCTTATTCAACATGGCTTTACAACCAAGAGTTACAGTTTCACAAGATAATCACATTATAAAATACCACTGAGATTAAATTATCAAGTTTTAATTATACTATCATCACTAACGTCATGGTCCAAAAGACTCAAAGAATCCATAAGTGTCTCCATGTAATCCAAAATTAATAGGTCATAGAGTATTATTCATATTAACTAAAAAAATTAAGGAAAGGGTAGACTTATTTATAGGTCAAGAGGGCAAAACGACACTTAATTTACAAACAATACTCAAAATGGATTAAATCTAACCAACATTACCAAGATGCAGACAATCCTCAAGTCACTACTTAATATAATGAAATGAGGAACTCTTGATAAAACTAGCATGCCATCAAACAGAAGCCACTACCAGACAAACACTTTTCCACTAACATCAACAACCAGCCAAAATCAAACCAATCCCACCATAATTCATCAACCCACGATTAAACATCTCTACTTTGATGAGTTTCAAGCTCTTATCGGATTATAAGAGAATCACCACCACCGCTAACAGACTACCAACTAGAACGCATTACACAACGAGCTCTCTTCCCAACAAGGTCGAGTAATGAAAAGGTCACTCTAAGATCCTAGATACACTCAAGGTTCTATGCATCTAAAACCAAGGCATAAATTTAAGAACCTAAGAGGACATTCAAGACACCTAGGGTGTACCCCTATACGACAAAATGTATGAATAAAAGTAGCATAGAACCATCTCATCATCATGTAAGAAGAAATCCACGTAACCTTTAGCTAAGCAGCTAAGAACATAACGAGCTCCGAGTCACCAATCAAAATAAGGTCCAAGAAATATCACCAATCAAGGAAAGTGTCTAAGTAGCCGTATTACAAAATTAGAAAATTCTCACAAAATAACTATAAATAAAAAAGAGCCTCAGAGCTTCTCAAATCAATCATAACATAAGATGCTAGTCTCTGATAAAATAATACAAGACTACGAATGTAAAACATAAAATTTAACACCACATTCCCTCCACAGCCCTTTATGGCCTCCAATAGGGGTACTCTACCTCGAGGTTAGTTCCAAGAACACATATGCAGGGTTGGGTCCTAGATGACACCGAAACTTAATGTCCACTTTCCCATATGGGTAAGAAAATGGAAACTGACAACCAAACCCTCTTCCATAACCACCGAAGGAAGGAAGCTCTAATAAACTTCTAATTAACTCTTCTTGACCCAGAACACAACCACTATTGTCCAACCACAAGAATCACACCATAAAACTCATTATTCTAGCAAATTTAATAAGGAAGGGTCTCAAAAGGCTTGACACATCATACAATTAAATCAATATTTAGGACTTGGAAAAACAACACATTTTCAAAAGGGAACCAAGTTTTCATCTACTTATAAGTTCACAAACATCAGATTAATTTGACATTCTTAGTTACGTGGGTTTAGAAAAAATGCCACTAAGTAAACACAACAACTCAAAAAACTTATTATTTTATTGTCATTTTGATTCTGGTAGTTCAAATGAATAGAGTAATGCACTATTTCTTCAGACTTATTTCTTTTTTTTTTTCAATTTTCAAATAAGGTTGTTTTCTAGATTTACAAGTGTGCTAGGTTTACAGTTCATGTCTCAAGTTTTTTTCTTAGTGTGCCCAATGATCCAATATTTCAAACCCATGGCTCTGATACCAAGTGTAACACCCGTTAAAACAACCAACTTGAGACCCAAGAACAACCTAGGATTAGTTAGGAAAAAATTATGGAATAATTTTTTTTTATTAAAAGAATCTACAACCATGTTACAAGACAACAGTTGTCACTGATAGGTTCCAAAACAAATCCAACCTAATATAATATAATTTTTTTATAAAAAAATTATTAGAGGTCACAAGGTCCAAAATTTAGGGTTAGAAGTTTCAATTAGGTTCAGAGGGAAATTCCTCACCAAACACACTCTCTAACAGGCCTAAAGTTTCAAGTTAATTTTTCTCACCCTTAACACATTCAAATTTTTTTTAAAATTACTCCCATTGGATAGGAAATTTCCTCACCTTTCTAGTGATATAAATAAGTTTTCCTAACTCCTTATATTTTTCAAGTTATGGGCTAGAGGACTTTGAGGTGAAAATTTTCCCCAAAAGCGGGCTTGCGGGCCCAGCGGTGAAAATTTCCCCAAAGGGGCAGGTTGGTGGGGTGCAGGTACACCTTTGGAGAATTTTTATCACATGGGGAAAAAATCGAATTTATGCGCATGCTCCTGTGGGTTTGCAAGTCCATAAGGGACATGTGGCGCTCCCTAAGGTAGTGCGCGGAAAAGCGAGGGAAGGCAGGGCGGTCAGAGACATTTTCAAATTCTCCCACGCGGGGTGAAAAGTATATTTTACACCCGTGCTCCCAAAAATTTGTAGGGGACACATGGCATCTCCTAATCCAATGTGGGGAAAGCAGGGTGGCATGGAGAAGATTAACTTAATGCCCTAAAGGGCTAAGTGGGAACATAGATTTGCGCCTCCGCCGACACCTTGCAATGCCACGTGGCATCCCGTAATTGGTTGTGGGTTAGTGGGATGATGGGGGAAAGTTGGAAAAATTTCCAAATTTTGTTTGAGTCACAAGATAAATAGGGACCCGTTCCTTTGCCGATTCCTCATGACACCATGTGGCATCACTTGATTGGTTGCGGGCTGGAGGGGAAAATTTGGAAAATTTTGCCAATTTTTTTCGAAAGCACTAAGTTCAAAAGAGGATCTGACCCTCTGTTGTCACCTCATGGTGCCATATGGTAGCCAATGATTGGCTATGGGCTGATGGGATGGTAGAGAAAAGTTTGAAAATTTTCCAAAAATTTTCATAAGCCCTAAGGGAAAAAGTAGGGCCCCAGGACCACCAAGGAAAATTTTCCCAAAATTTTAACGACAAGTGAAGAAATCTTCAAAAGGCCATAACTTTTGATAGAGAGCTCTGTTAGGGGAAAATGAGGACTTTCTGGAAATCTCTTAACATACTCTTTTCACCGAGCTCATTTATTATTGGTTTTGATAAAATTTAAGTGGTAAATTTTAAGAAAATGACCTATAGGATTTTATAGTGCGAACTAATAAATTTTAACTTGTTAGATCTGCTTAATTTGATCTTCCTCCTCTCTCAACATTTCAAATAGACATAATGGATTGTTCCTAAATGGATTTAAGATAGGATTCAAGGTTCAATTTTTCTATTTGATTTACAATTTGAACATTTACATTTTCTTGACAATAGAATGACTATAAAAGGTTTGATCCCGATTTTGCTAAATCTTGACATATTTACTTTAAGTGTTTTTGTCTATTTAAATTCATTTAGGGCCTACTAATTCAATTCAATCATTTAATTTGTTCTTTTATTGTTGTAGGTTCAAACTATGCATTTTTGGTTTTAATTAATTTTCTAGTTTGAAATTACAAATAATAGGGATCAAATTTTGATGGATCTATTTGCCATTTCTTCTTCCAAGTACTTAGAATATGTTCCAATTCCAATCTAACACATTTTATTTGATTCAAAACAAACCATTCAAGACCAAAATGCAATACTATTTTCCAATTTTTCACATTTCAAAGAGACAAAATATTGCACTTTTCTCACACGCCTTTCTTCCTTTCAAACAGAGATTTCAATACATTGATATGATCAGATTCAATTTAGCAATGCCAATTAGGGAAAAGCATTTCATTCATTTAGTAATTTCCAAAGGAAAATTTACAACTTCTTTCCTTTATTCCTTCCAAAATCATTTATTGAACATAGGGCAGAATAGTACATTTTCTTTCATGTGTTCCAATTTACCATTTTTCAAATAGAGATTTCATAGAGTATGCAAAATGTAGACTTCCAATGGAATAACATCATATTGACAAGACAAACCATTTCCATTAATTAAAATGAACTCTTACAACTTCCTTTCCATTTGATTACAAAATGTAGTATACCAAACTCGTATCATTCTTTCACATCACAAAGTAATCTTTCAATAAGCACATTTCAAATTAAAAACACAGTCTAAAACAAAACATCAATTTTTTAGCCACCTGAAAGACATCACATAAAACTCAGGCTTCACTATGCAAGCTAAAGGAGCAAGAACTATGGGGGATGCTTCTTCTATTTCCCAAACGGGGAAATAGGTATCACCACCTGAGTTAAAAACCAGCAAAATATAGAATATCAAAACCTTGACATTCCTTATGGCTTCCCAAGTACCCCTTATTCCTCACATTTCCTTATGCCTCCCCAACCTCTTATGGCACCCCATAATGAGTAAATAAATGCAATATATTTATTTTTTAGGTGGTACCCAAATCCCAACTCCCTCCACCCTTATACCTCCCTAAAACACACTTGTGCCTCCCACAAAATAAATACCATAGTCTTCTCCTACACCATTCCTAGGTCATCTATCCACAACCCACAACAATAAAAGACATACCAACATTTACATATTCATAAAAGGGAAAAGAAGAGTATTTCCAAGAGCCAATCTCATACCTCTCCATGATGGAGTTTGTTCCAAGTTCAAAATAGAAAGCTCCTTCCAATGCAAGCAATCCTAAAATCAACCCAACACAAGCATGCAACAATCTTCCAAAAACTTCTTTGAGAAAGAGCTCCCAAATCAGTAAGAAAATTCACCCAAAAGAAGGCTCCCAAAAGTGAAGCAACCAAAAACAAGACAATAAATTCAAATTTTATAGAAGAGGGAAGAGAAGATGATGAGGTGGATCCATGTAGGATGCCACATCACACATCCTTAACCCCAAACACAAAGTCAACTTCATTCTCCCATGCATAATAAATAGGTGGGTGAATAATATGATAGTTTACTTATACACTCAAGTCCAACCCACACTGCAAAGGATTGAAATTAAATCATGTAAGAAAAGTGCAATTAAACCTACAATTTGTCCTCCAAAAACTCATTATAAAAGTATAAATTTAACCCTCCAACCATATGCATGGTTGGTATGTAAATTTAAGAGGTATGGGACAAGTTTAACTTGTCCCACAAGCCTCCAAAACTTGCCTCCAAGGACAAATTCGAATTTCCAAGAAGGTGGATTGTTTCACACTCAAAAGTTAACTTACACCTCACTTAAAAATCTCTTACAACACTTTAATTCAAGGCCAACAACTCTGTCCATTACTTCCTTATGACATATTTTAATTAATTAACTAAACTATTTGATTACTCGCAATATTTGCACACAATTAAATAAATAATGAAAGAGGTAAGTGCACCAAAAAATAAAAACATGCTAAAATTAAACAAAAGGGACCAAAAATAAAAGAAAAACATAAAATCCTTTGGTCACATTTAAAGGTGATTCCCCCACTAGAATCCCTAATACTAACAAACACACACACAAACAAAACTAGTTATCATGGTTACCTTGTTGAATTCATCTAGAATTCCAATGTGGTTGGTCTCTGATCCCCCGATGTTTGTTGTGATATTTTAAACTTGTAAAATAAAAATATCTCCTTCAGCCTCATGGCTACATTAGAACATCCAAATGAATATATTATACTTCCAAAGTCATCAAAACATATTTGAATCACAACAATCATCAAGCCAATCAACAACGTCACTTAAAATTTCATCAACAACTATATCATCATCAATTTTAATTCAATTTCCATTTTCTAGGTCTACTCAAAATATCTAATTATCACAAGTATGAACAACATCTATAGTATAACCATGTGAAACAGTATATCAACATTATATAAAAATGTCTCTAATGATCATCATGCATCATATATGAATCAGAGTTAGCAATAATCTATACACTAACATCTAATTATCATACTAAATCAAAAATATAACAATGTCCATGGTATAGTCAGCAATATCATGATCAATATCAAAAGTGTTGACGGGAAGTGGGCACTACATTCATCTCACACTTCTTCAAACCCTCATTTAAACCCTAGGTGTTCAATCTCTCACAAACTGGATATATCTTTAGTTCTGAAGTGTTCAAACTCTTACACACATTCTTTCCATCAATTTTCAACATATCACATGCTTAATCTTATATCAATTCATGTTTCAACACTTGCAAAAATATGTCACCGAGGTCTTTCTTCTTGCACACACCTCACATATCCATAAATAGTTCACAAAATCACCCAACACTATAAGGTTATAAGATCCTTATTAATTCAAATTCAAACCAAAAAAAAGTTACTCAATTTTCATAACCAACACATCCTAAAATCATCTCATATACTTTTCATAACAGCTATAAGTTACCCATATGGGTTGGTCTAGAAAGAACCCTTCTTTCATGTACCATAAATCCTCAAAACCCATGCATTAGAATTCCAAAAATATCCTAACACCAAAAATATTTTTAGTGATGAAATTAAATTTATCACACATGTTTAAAATAACATTTAAACATCATAAATTGTCAAAATTTTCATCAACCAATCAAAACATTTTACTAAATGGGACCACTACTTTTTATCATTATCAAAACACATGTTTCTAACACCCTTCAAAAGCCTATCTTCACCTTTATCCCTCAAGATAACACCAAATCATCTCCACTATGGCATGTGACCACTCAAATAAATTCAAAAACCTGTAAAACACATATAATAAAGTTATAAGTCTTTAAACAACTAATGGTTCAAACTACATCAACGTTTTTCTTCACCAAATTATGTTTCCTAAAACTATGTTCTCAAAACATAACTAGTTAACACCCTTCCCGACACTTTAAAGACATCCAAATTAATTCATTGGATGTAAAATTCATCCCTCTTCACATTAGAGGTGATATAAAGCATCACCCAATCCATCTTGTGATGCAACAAACTCAATCTTTCAGCAAAAAAAATTGTGTCCTTGATAGTCAAAAGTTTTCTTCTCCACAAACTAACCTGGAAACCATATAAAATTTCATCATCATAAATCAAACCTTATATCATTGGAAATATATATTAAATATATTTCCAAAAAAACTTTCATCACCTATTAACTCCACCTGACGCTCCTGTTATGCCCATTTTACTAAAGACTTCTTTTGACGACCCCAAAACGGCTATTTGACTAGTCAACGCAAATAGGGAATACTTTTTCATTTTTTATGGCTCCTCATTACCTTAAACATTTTTTGAAACTAATTAAAACTCACATATGAAAAAAAATATCAATTTATTTGTCAACTCCTCTTGATAAGCTTATCCCCAAACAAACTTATTTAGAAACTGACCTGTTTGAGTGGGGCCCACTCATCGCCCCTATACCATACCTTTATATAAATCTGAATGATTCCTATACAATTTAAAATTATCAACCATTCACTAGGAGAAATTATTTCCACTTAGGAATAAAATATCACAAACCACTTTCAAGCTAGGGTTTCAAACTTATAAATAGTTGTTTATGTTCTTAACATTCGTTCATAAAAACCTGACAATGAAATGACTTCATTATTTTTGTTAAACCTTATAAAATGAGTTTATGAACATCCCTAAAATAAAAAATTTCATATGAAAATTAAATAATCCAGGGTGAGCATCAAAAGTTCCAATTCGAGCTAAAAATGCACTAGTTCTTGACCATGTTTCACCAACACTGACATATCTTGCAAAATTCTTGTCATGAATACCTGAAAATTTTACCAAAACACAAGGAAACACCCTAATAACATCTTAAATTATCATAATTTCATAATTACCTCTCAGTAGTTTTAGCCACTAAGACTTACATAGCTACCCCTTAGGGTTTTACACTGTAGAAGCTACGGTCATGGGAAAAAACACTATGACTCATCATGAAAGTAGTAAAAATGGTCTAACAATACCTTATAAATCATGGTACACTTGTCTACTTATTTCCATGAGCTCATATAGCTCCATAACTCAATTTCACACCTCCTAGCATCCATACCTTCTCCAAATAAGCACATGAAACATGTTCATCAACCTATATTTACACCTTGAAACTCATGTGGGTTCCCAAAAACTCTCTATTCCTGATATATAAAATTCTAACATCCTTCTCAGGTCACCAAGAGGATCCATCCACCATGTAACATCTCCTAGGCTAGCTAGGTCACTAGAATAGGCTTGTTAGAAGAAGCCATCCCCACTGATTCAACATATGCAACCAAGAACATACATGTACCTCCATGTAATCATAACTCTTAGCATCATATGACCCCACTCCATCATCCACTATGTCATTAATGATTTTTTTCTTCAATGACAACACTTATACATCAGCATGCCAACAATCTTCCCCTTTGTCATTAATGAAAAAACACCTGAAATTCTCCACCTTTTTACATTAATGATAAATTATACCTATATGTGTATGATATTCACATTTATAAACATCATACGATCACCTCCTTGTTTGAAACATCAACGAAATGTCTCAATTAAGTTCAAAATCTTGAATTATTTCTCAAAAACTAATTTTTCCTTCTTTTGCAAGCATGAAGCCACCATGATATTCATGGGAATAACATGTACACCATTTTAATACACCCATAAAATATTAATTAAGCATTATCTTACCATAATTTGAGCCAAAAACACTATAATCCATCTTCTAGGCATGCAAAAGTTGTCCTTTTTCTCCTTAACCCTGTTTTACCCTTCTTGAAAGCATTGTAATTGTCTTTTACCTGAAGTAAACTCACAAAAAACATTCCAACAATGATGCACAAGAGATGAAAAAAACTTATTATATTCATTCATGAGATTATACCATCTTCTCTAGGCATAGATCTATCTTGTCACTACAATTTCTTGTTCTCCACCTTAGATAATGAGTAAGGTCCTTGAAGAAAATCTTCTGTAACTTTAGGACAAAATTTGACATGCTAAAAAATATCATTCATGCTTTGGTTTAACATTCCATCACCCCCGCTAGACTTAAGGCCACTATGTCAAGTATAAAAGTTCAAATTCAAGCCACTGACCTTGCTATCTTTCCAAGAAAACACCTTAGACAATTTTGCCTAGCCTTAAAACACCATTTCAATCCTTCACAGTCATAATTGAATTAGATATAATAAATTTTGGTCGTTTTATGTATAAAACATTAGAGAAAAACACCTCATATTCCTATAAGTCATCAAGAAAACATCAGGAATAACACACATGCACTCCCCCTATCTGTTATATCACGCACACTTCATCCACTTGTAGAGACACCTTTTCTACATTTGTAAACTAGAAACCAAAAAATAATTAATTCACCTCCATGTATGGCTTTAGCTTTGTAAATAATATGCTTATCTAGCACATGAATCCTCCAAAAGCACCTTCAAGGAGTGAGACATAGACTCCCACTGTCTTGGTATTTTCATACAAACCAATCCATTCTATAGAAAATATAATATAAAATAATTATAGTAGCATTGTATTACTCCCTATAAAAGAGTATTCTTTTATATGGAACTCACATAGCTAATGAGTATGGATACATTCAACTTTGCCATCAATCATGTTGAACAAACGTTTAGAATGCTTCACAAAAATGTCGTGAGATTTCATCAATAAACACCTACAGGCCTGTAGGTACACATTCTTCAACCCTAAACAAAAATTTTGGCTTAAGACATAAATAAGAGCAAGCTTAGATGAACCTCTTCCTTTATGACCAATTATTTATCATACAACCACATAGATAATAATGGAGATTAACAACCACCTCAAGAGGATGTTTATCATACATATGTAACCTTACAACAACACATACTCTACCTTTTGCACCTGTAGCTCAACATTCTCACTCATTAAGTAACCAACTATAATGTTTCACTACAACATAGAGATCAAACAAACAAGAGGTCAAGGGTGAGGAGGAATACCTATAAATATTCAAAGAAGGTTGTGTGTGAGTTGAATATTGACCAAGATGATTGTGAAGAACTTCCCTTTTTCTAGAAGGAATGACCTGAAATAGAACACAAGACCAAAAAATAGGATTAAATATATCGGTTGGTGGATTTCCTAGCAGAAGCTAGATCTGGGAAGCGGGGGTGCTTCCTAGAAGGATGTCAATATACATTTTAAATTTTTTTAATGCTAATAAAGAACATTAAATAGATAGACCAACTATAGTTATATCGTTTAAGTATCCTACACAAGAATAGTAAATATAACCTAGTCTAATAAAGGCATATAAGACTAAATCTAAATAAGGTGGTTGATGGTTGAAGTTCTACAGGTATGAAAGAGAGTGTTATAAAGGGGTCTAGGTGAGGTTATGGGAAGTTTTGGGAGGTTTTGGATAGGTTGATTAGGTTGCTGGTTTGAAGGAAATTACTAGTCACAGAGATCGGTATCAGTTGGGCTACCGATGCTAGTTACTGGTAAGTGACCGACACCAATTGGGGTGATCGGTGTCAGTAGGGGAAATCAGGTAGACATATTAAAAATGGGTTGATGAGATCTCTTTGTGATTACATAGACAGTTAGGAAGGCTTAAATGCAGTCATGGGATTTTAATGAAGACTCGAAGGTAATAAAATGGGAGTTTCAGAAAGGAATGAAGGGTAAAATGAGTCGACAATTAAATGGAGGTGTTATGGGAGAAATATGGGTATGGTAGAGGATGGGGTGAAATAAAAAAGTAATAAGGAACTAATATATTAAACCAATGAAAAAGGAGGAATGTACTTACTTGTAGAATGTAGGTACAAAGTAGGTGGTGGTGATGGTTACAGGAGAAGGTTTTCCTAAACAAATGTAGTAGAAACAGGAGGGTATGGTGCTTTCATGTGAGTGCACTGGAGCTCTATATCAATTTATTAATAAACAGTGTGGTGTTTGAATGTTTTAAGGGAATCTGGTATCTTGCAAAATCACTATAAAGCTCGAGAGTCAGGATGCAAGGTCATAAGAGCAAGAAAATGAGATTTAGAACCTATACAAAGAGTTTGGAAAGATTATTTAAGGAAATTGATGGTGGTTAGGTGAGTGGCATCGACCGAGGGATAATTGGCACTGGTTAGGAAGAAAATGTTTTACCTACTAAAAATACCCCCCGATTCTTCCTAAATTTGGCATGATTGAGATTTTGGTTCTGAGTCATAAGTGTGGAATGGAGGTAAATGGAGCGAGAGAGTAGTTAGAGAGATAATAGGCCATTAATATTAGGGTTAGGATAAGTCCTAGTTTGTTAAGGTGAGTGAGGACTTAGTCTAGGTAGTAAATAAGGTTGGAATAGGTCTAGGTTGAGGTGGTTAGGTGAGGTGGCTAGGTGAGGTAGGTAATTAACTTAATTTTGGTTAGTTAAATTAATTAACATGTGCATGTGGGGATGGTGGGGAAGTAGTTTTGAATTAATTAATCAAAGGGGTTTAGAGGGTTTGTGACCAATTTTAGGTGTCTACATTTTCCCTTTTTTGCGTAGCTTGTATTGATAATATATGATGAAAAAAAGAGGTGGTTTCCCCAGGTACGGGTAGAGGTGAGGTTTCCCTAGGTATGGGTTGAGGTGATCCCCCTCAAACTAGGAACTGATGAAATAGTATACAGAATCAGTGATGGGTTTGATAAGGTGGTAGGTGGTGAAAGGTGTGGGATGTTGGTAATGGTGATATCTTTTTTGTATAATAGGTGGGGGAATTGAAATGCATTCACATGTATAGAATGCAACAAGACACTAGGATGAAGAGCTCACAAAATCTACATCGTCAAAGGTTGATAGTTTATCCAAATAAGGTTGATGTGGTCCAGGTATCCGAGGTATATGATATGGTACTAGAAACACAATGAGGCTCGGTGTAAGAACATGCATTAGGTGGGTCCTAAAGCACCAAAAGTTTTGGTCTTGTCAATATAAAGTTTACAACATCAGGCAAGGCCAGGTTGGTAGGCTAAACAACATGAGTAACATCGTCACAATGTATAATGAATAAGTGAATTTGAGTGTCAATTAGGTGAGGTAAGGGTGGTTATATAGGTAAGGTCATGGGTAAGAAAATGGTTTAGAAAAAATATGCCCCCAAAGTACACTGAGGTCAGTTGTTAGGTGAGCTTTTAGGGCTAAGGTAAGGCTAAGGAAGCCATAAAATGGAATCCGTCATCAGTGAATGTATTAATGAGTTGTTTGCATTTCCATTGTATTGTTGTCATGGAAAGTAGATGCTTAGGCATGGTTTAGTGTAATTTACAAGTTATTTATATTATGGAAATGAGATGTATAGGCATGGTTTGGTTTAATGTCCAAGTTATTGATATTATGGAGATGATAGGTATAGACATGTGTTGGTTTAATTTCAATTTATTGATATTATGAAAATAAAAAAATATCTCACTAGGTTTTTGGTTATGAGGGAAGAAAAGTGGGTGAAAAGAGTGTCTAAGATAAAATCATAGGGCCCCATGCCCTAAGATTATTTCCTACATATCCCTTGAAAAAAGGGGCCTCATGCTGATGTAGTTCTCCCATAAAAGAGGGAAGAATGAGATTGGGTTTGGTAAGATGAATAGGTAAGTGGGTCGGGTAAGGCATGTTTTGAAAATAGGAAAGGTCAAATGTTGAATAGGTAATAGGAAAGGTGAATTAGGCATAGGCATAGATGAGGTTATCAAGGTGATTTATTTTGATGGTGTTGTCTTGTGTGAAGAAGCAATAGGTAAGAAAAAGGTGAACTGAAGATAAGAGAAATGATCCATTGTTGGAAAGAACCAAATGGTTATACCCCTATAATTATTAAATAGAAGTCCCTAGATACACTACATGAGCGATGGGCCTAGAGTTGAAAGATGTTTCATGTTCACAATGTGTAGAAAACACTCCACGTCTCTTGAGTTGAGTTAGAAGATAATAAATAGAAGGTAAGGTGGAAGATTTTGTTAAGTGTGAGCTTGTTGTGAGACAATATGCCCCGTTCTGTAAGATACCTAACAACAAGATTAGGAAAGTCCATGACCAAAATTTTTTATTTTTCTTGATTTTTTCTTTTATTTTTGCTATCATAGATTGATTGATGTGGGAAGTATATGTCGGGACAAGTAGGTTATCCCTAAGGTCTTTGCGAATCTGATCAATGTGGGAAGCTTCAGGATTATTTTATTTAAGAGATACATAGATTAGTATTCTTTTTGGATAGACTAATTACAATAAGTGGTTAGACATTTTATAGTTGTCCTTCAATGGAGCAGTCTACTTATAACAGAAAGAGAGAGACATAGATGTCCATTTTGATGGATTCATCTATTTGCAAGAATTTTGACTCAAGGAGTAGAGTTTTGGTATCCCATATATTTATTTATTTTCTTTTTTTGTACTTGAATTCATGGACAAGACTATAAAGGAGTATAGGTCTCTTTTATGAAGGAAAAAAACATAACACAACAAGGTTAGCTATGCAAGAGGGGTTTCAAGTAACAAATGACCATAGGATTCCATCCTAAAAAGGACGAAAAGTATCCACGAGAATTATTGCCATGAGTAGAGCCATGATACTCATATTTAAGACAAGGTTGAAAGGGTGATGGATAATCACATAGTTTTGTTTGTAGTCATTGGTCCTTAAAAGAGGTAAGAGAAAGGAAAGGTTCACTCAAGGGATGAGCATATAAGTGACATAAAAGTGATATAGTACTTTATTAAACAATCGAACAGTCGAAGATGTAAGGAATTAATGGGGCTTAGGTTTGGGTTGACCCTTAAAAGAGGATAAATGATAAGTGCTTGATCCATATGCATGGGAAAAAATATAGGGTCTGAGCCTAATTAGGGGCTAACTTTCCTTGTTTAATTTTCTCATCTTTCGTTACATGTTAATCTTCCTTGTAGGACAAGGTCACCGATCTTTGAAGGTTTTGGTAGAAGGAAAAGTAGGATGTAAAAAGGTTTGGTTTTGGTGAGAGGTTTAATAAAAGAAGAGGAAGTGACAAGTCCCTCCATAGGTATAGGGATAGAATAAGATTATGATAATCGAGGTTGGGTAATATTGAAAGGTTGACTAAAGTTTGGGTAAGGTAGATTGGGCAAGGTTAGGTAAAGTTGGGTGAGGTAAGATAAGGTAGAGTGAATAATGTCTAGTTTGGACAAAAGGTGCACATAGAAGAAGAGGGAGCATCAAGTCCCCCATAGGATAAAGAAGAATAAGGTGATGATAGGTAACATTGTGTAAGACTGTGTAAGTTTGATTGGGAAAGAATGGGTAAGGTTTAGGCAAGGTCAAGGAAAAGTTTGGGATAGATTGAGGCAAGGTTTGGGCTAGATGTGGAAGGTGTAGTGCAGAAGATGGGGTAGAAGCCTTTCCTGTGACAAGAGATATCATTGGGGAGATTAATGAAATTGTTTAATCATAGAGTGATGTGTGGCTCCATCAGAAACCTAGGATAAGTCTTGTCCCATGGATGATTAGTTTGTGGGTAGGTGCAAATAGAATGGTGGATGAAGATGAACTGGATGGGATATTGAAATTGTCTTTTCCTTTATCATTTTGGTTATTTTTATTGAGTGGTTATATGCGTCATGTTAATTTCAAAGTGTCGAGGGGGGAAAGATAGGGTTGTCAAGATGTAGGAGATGAATGTTGTTGAATAGATAGAGGGATGAGGTATGTGGGGTGGTAGGTGAAGGGGGAATGAAAGTCTCCTCCAATAGGTCGTCATCATCTAAAAGACCATCTAAATCAGTGGATAGTTTGAATGAGGATATTTTTGGGGGGCCTTACACCATTCGACATCATGCCCTGGGGAGTGATGATATGCACATATTTTAGTATCGTCAAACCCTACTGGTTTGGGCTTGAGCATGGATAATAAGGATTAATGGGTGGTAATTTGATAGCAGAGGTTTCTAAAAACCTAGCGAGTATGTTAGATTAGGATCCTTCCAATGGATCATAATGAGAAGTTAGTGTTGGTTTGGATGAAGGCATGGGTGATTTTTGTGAAGGAGGTGGAGTTAGGGGTTGGGTTGGTTTAACTACCTTTTTGGTAGGTAGTGTGGTTTTTGGTTTAGGTTCCACCTTCTAGGGTAAAGGTGATAGGGTAGGGTGTGAAGAAGAAGGTGATGCAGATAGGTGTAGGTGTGCGAGTCAACCAAGGTGACAATAGAGGTGTGGGTAGTGGTGTGGTTGTAGGTAATACATAGGGTTGTGGTAAGTGATAAGGTAGAGGCGTGAGTGGATGAAGAAAACATGGGTAAAATAAAAAATCAAGGCTGAGGGTCTCGGTTTGTTTCACTTTGAGTTTTCCTTGGGGGAGAGGTTGCTTAACCAAGGTCGATGAATGTGGGACATAATATTTATGGAAGAGGTGAAGGTGAATAAAGAAGGTGTTAGGATAAACCATGGGGTACAAGGCTTAAGAGGTTAGGTCTTCCTCTTAGGTGCGTGAATAGATTTGGTGGAGGTTTGTGAAGAGGTGGTCAAATCTATCTTCGTCAGGGGGATGGACTAGACTAGACATTGGAAAAACCCCTAATGTAGTGGTAGGTTTAGGTAGAGATGAAGGTTGGGATGAAGGTGAGGCTAATGAAGAGGAGGCTAATACGACTGGTTCAGGTGTGAAAGATTTAATTTCCTTGAATATTTTAGGATAGACCATCGAAGTATCCAGAGAAAACATCTACATTTAAGTGGATACTTGGAGTCAAAGGTGACCCCAGAGTGTGGAGTTATCAATGTATTCTAAACGATCAGCCAAATGAGAGAATGACGAAATGTAGAAGAGGAACATGAATACTTGGTGGTACTCCCCTTTTAATAATTTTGAGGTCTGTGAGACAGGTATATTTTTTGCTATTCTGACTCTATTGGTAGAAGTGATGTAATAATATTAACAAGATCTTGGAAGACCATGGGAGAAGCATCACTTAAAGCAAGAGGATATAAGAGTGGATCCTCTATGGGTTGAAAAAGGTTTGTGTCCTAGAATCTTTCCTTAGGTAGAAAAGAGGATAAGATAGGCTCTTCCATGGGTAGAAATAATGGGTCGTGTGGGCTCCTCAATCGATAGAGGGATAAGCGGGGAAATATCCTATGTAGATGAAGTATTAGTTGAGGATGGTTGCTTGGTGATTAAAATAGTTGGTAGGGTAGGTTCCATCATGGATATAGGAGTTGGTAAAAGGGTGAGTGCACCAAGTTTGGGGCAAAAAAAGTGGACAAAAACCCAAAAATGAATGGAACGTGATCACATTTTGCAATAACACAATTGCATTATGTTTTCCTAGGCTTGATAATTCATGAACATAAAATTCACACATGTTATAATGTGCTCACATTATAATGTGTATACATTTATATGAACACAAAATGTGTATGTTTTTTGGTCTATATGAAGTTAGTAGGGGATGGAAGGAGCCATAATTAGTAAAATAAATGTTTAGAAATCTTATACTTGAAATTTATTTTACTAAATATAAAAAATTACGGTCACTCAACACCTGATGAAAGTGGTACCATACTTATGACAGTGATAATCTAGAAGATAGTTTTTCAAAATCTAATCTTGTCAGTACTTACTCATTTTAATAATTTCAACAATGACCTAAAACTTTCAAGCCATTTATATTGTAGTCGGTCCTTGTTTTGTAAAAACATAGTCGTTTTGTAGGTTTTTTGACCTTTTGTATTGGATTTTGACCTTACCCACTACTTGAATTGGCACTAATTTTCAGATTTGGTCCGTAATTCACTCTAGTGACCATGAATCAGCTCTATGATGCTAGTCTACTTCTTAATAAAATGAGATTCTTACTAGAATGATGTTTAGGGTTTAGTGTTTAGAATTTAAGATTTAGGTTTTAGGGATTTGGTGTTTAGGGGTTTAGGATTTAGGGTTTAGGTTTTAGAGCTTAATATTTAGAGTTTGGGTTTTAGGATTTACAGTTTATGAATTAGGGCTCAGAGTTCACAAAATAGGGTTTAGGGTTCAATGTTAAGGGCTTAAGGTTTAGGGTTTAGGGTTTAGAGCTAATGGTTTAGAGCTAATGGTTTAGGGTTTAGGATTTATGTTTTTTAGATCACGATTCGGGGTTTATGATTTAGGATTTAGGGTTCAGAGCTCATGGTTTAGGGTTCAGGGTTTAGGGTTTATGGTTAAGGGGCTCAGGGTTGAGGGGTTAGGGGTTAGGGTTGATGGTTTAAGGCTCAGGG
This sequence comes from Taxus chinensis, assembly GCA_019776745.2. Taxonomy (NCBI): domain Eukaryota; kingdom Viridiplantae; phylum Streptophyta; class Pinopsida; order Cupressales; family Taxaceae; genus Taxus; species Taxus chinensis. Next base: position 689,279,453 of record CM034152.1, read on the forward strand.
TTTAGGGTTTAGTATTTAGGGTTTAGCGTTTAGGGTTAAGGGTTTAGGTTTCATAGTTTACGTTTCAGGGTCTAGGGTTTAGGGTTCAGGGTTTAATTTTTTTGGATTTAGGGATTAGTATATAGGGTTTAGGTTTAGGGTTCAAGGTTTAAGACTAAGGGTTTAGGGTTTAGGATTTAGTGTATATGGTTTGGCGTTTAGGCTTTTTGGCTCAAGGTTCAGTGTTTAGGGATTAGGCTTTAGGGTGCCAAGCTCATGGCTCAGTGCTTAGGGTTTAGGGCTAAGGCTTTATGGCTCAGGGTTAAGGGTTTAAGTGTTAGGGTTCAGGGTTTTACAGTTCATGGTTTAGAGATCAAGGTTTAGGCTTTAGTGTTTAGGGTTTAGGATTTAGGGTTTAGGGTTTTAGGCTCAGGGTTCAGTGTTTAGGTTTCATAGTTTAGTGTTTAGGGTTTAGTGTTTATAATTTAAGGTTTATGGTTTAAGATTTAGGGTTTAGGGTTTAGGTTTTAGGGAATAAGGTTTAAGTTTTAGGTTTTAGGGATCAGTATTTAGGATTTGGGTTTTAAGGTTTAGGGTTTAGGTTTCAGGGCTTCAGGGCGTAGGGTAAATAAATACTACTCAATACAACTATCTTCTTTTTCCCATCACATGGTAAATATTTCACTCATTGTAATGTTTTTTTTCTTACCCATTTTTATTAGTAATTAAGAGAGTGTATTCAACTTAAAAGGGTTCATCAAATTCATAGGAATAACATTCAAAGAGAGTCAACAATTTGATGTCTTTCATCTATTGATAATTTTAAGGAGGAAAATGTCAGATTCTTGAATGTCCAGTCCTTCCACAGACTCCAGTAGTCCTCGATCCTTGGATACAAGGAGACACCATTACTTAGCTTCTATGTATAATGATAGAGATATTTTTAAATTCATGTTATGACCTTTAAAATCTATATGAATTTCAAGTTGCTTGGAAATCACATCACACCCTTCACTAGGATTGATGACTACCCCTATCTTATTGAAGGCACTTTTGAAAACATCCATGAGTTTATCGTATATGGAATCATGAATGAATGTAATTTCACTAAGTTGTAGGCTAGGTGAATTCCATTTATAATTAATCAAGAAATATTTACTAGGTAATTGATAACTCCTTTGTGTTCTTAGCCATTCCCCTGTTCTATGAATATTTTTAACACTTGAGGAAGTTTTTTTCAAATTTACTATCCATTCCATTAGAACAAGAACTTTCTCTTTCTTTAGAGGAGAGGATACTAAAAGAAATTAAATTTTGATCCTACACCTCCACATTGGTATATTCTCTACGTTTCTTTTATTTCCTGTAAGATTATTTTTTGTGTTGTGATATGTTATTTTTTCCATGTTCCAATTTTTCCATCTTTGCTTCCATAATACCATATATGGAAATATGAGAAATGTGAAATTTGTTTCAGAGTGTGAATAAATTTACATTCAAGAGTTCGTGTATATGTGGGGAGAAATTTTTTTGGAAGAGATGTGTAATATGCATTGCAAGGCACAAGGTAGATGTCATATCCATTTAGTTACTTGTCCCACCTCTCATCAACAAGTTAGTTCTATAAGAAGACTCAATCATGGTTCTAGGAATAAGACTAGGACATATTTATGAAATTGTGGTTCAAGGTTTAGGGTTTTGGGCACATGGTTTAGGGTTTAAGGTTTAGGGTTTAGGGTTCATGGTTCAAGGTTTAGGGTTATGGTTTAGGATTTAGGGTTTAGGTTTATAGTTTAGGTTTTAGTGTTTATGGTTAGGGTTTACGGATTGGGGTTAAGGATTTAGGATTTAAGGTTTATGGTTTAGGATTTATGGTTAAGGATTTAATGTTTAGGGATTAGGGTTTATGGTTTCCAGTTCATGGGCTATGATTTAAGATTTAGGATTTAACGTTTGGGGCTTAAGGTATAGGGTTTATGGTTTAGGTCTTGGGGTTTAGGGTTTAGGGTTTACATCTTAGGGTATATGGTCTAGGATTTATTATTTAGATTTTAGGGCTCAACGACAAGGGTATAGGGTTAAAGGCTTAGGGTTTAGGGTTTGGGATTTAGGATTCGATGTTTAAGGTTTAGGGTTTAGGGTGTAGGATTTAGTATTTATGGTTAAGGATTTAAGTTTTAGCATTTAGGGCTCATGGTTCATGGCTTAGGGCTTAGAGTTTAGGGATCATGGGTAAGGGATGAATGTTTAGGGCTTAGGGTTTAGGGTTTAGGTTTTAGGGTCTAGGGTTCATGGTTCAAGGTTTACAGTTTAGGGTTTAGGTTTATGGCCTAGGTTTTAGGGGTTTTGGTTGTAGAAGTTAAACACTAAAAGATGAAGGTTGAATGTTGAAATACTAAAAATTACCTATGTACTGACCAAATTATACTATAAAAAATTATCTCCTAAACTGTGACTCATGGAGTTGTGAGACTAATTTCATAAGGTGTAGAGTGATCCTAATTTCTTATATTTACATAAATAAATTTAAAATATAAGAAATAATAAAATATAAATAATAACAAATGAAAAACTTATACATTTATTTTTGTAAATAGAAACATGCCAAAAGCATATCCAATGTTTATACGATAAATAATGCATACGTGTTTTGCATTTTCACTTTTTCCAAGCCATGCCTCAAGGTTTGGGATCTAGTTTGGATCCCCAAGCCTGAGGCATGGACCTGCACAAACAAAATAAAATATCATGGTTTTGCAAGAAAAATGTAAAAAATGCCACTTCCTCCAGTATAAATCAATATAAAAAAATCGATTCCTTTAAAAAAATTATACCACGATGTAGATTATTGTTTCTTCTTTCTGAAAATATAATTTTTTCAATTTTTTTGACTAATATAAAGGTTTCCATAATATTTATTTTCTAACTATGCCATTTTATAGATTTTTTTTAAAGTTTAAATATGTTTATCTTTCATCGTGTATCTTTATTTGGGTCATCGAATTTGAAAAAAAAAAATACTATCACAAACTAGGCCTGATTCTATACATATTAAAAAATAATAATCTAATTTTCGATATTTTTTGAGGTAGTTAGGGGGGGGCACGGTCGAAGCTCCGTTATTTTTCAAAACATAAAATTTTTGTAATAAAAAAATCATAAAAAAATAAATACTTCCTAAAAATCTAAAATAAATTCTAGCACAAACCAGATGTTCCTAGCTATCTTTCTACCAAATGGTTTTCAAAACTACTAAAAGGTGCTCAAAAAATGGTGGGGGGATGAAAGTCACTATGTTATGTTTTTTAATAAAAATAGGAGCACCTGTTTGTATTTTAGTTATTTGACCCACTTAAACTTGTCCATTTTCAATAAAAATTAGTAGCTTAGAAACTAGACTCAAAATTTTACGATTCGTGTTTATAAAACATTTTCCAATTTTGAGTGTGACTATTTCAAACAACTCGTACAAGTTGAAATTTTTTCTATTTTATAGAAAAATGCGTCCACTTAAGACCCCCTTTTGGCTCCTGAACTTGGTGCATTTACCCAAAATAGGATCCTCCATGGGTAGAGGAGCTCGCACAAGAATTTACTCAATAGATGGGATGGGAGGTCAGAAGGCACAAGTACTGTGTTGAAGATGGAATGGACCTTGTGAACATTGGTGTCATTTTTAGTAGTCTTATCATCTTGATTTGATTATGGGGTATGGTTTGGAAAAGGTTTCATAAAGACCTGAAGGTTTTGATTTATTAGCGCATTATGGTTCTCCAAGACAAGATCTCCATTATCTAACATTTCATGGTTAATGTTCTTGAATGTTTTACAATTACCGTCACTATGCCCCCTAACACAGTGATAGTAACAGTACTCATTCTTCTTATACCATGTGGGTAGAGGATGTAAAGGGTCAATACCAGTATGTGGTTGTCCAAGTGGAAGCATTTTAGCTCCTCATTTTAACAACTTTTCCAATATAGAGGAGAAAGGTTATCCTATGGGCATTATAATGTCTTTGTTCATTCTTGTACTAGAGATTTTGAACAAAGGACAAATTAGAAGAAGGTTTCGGTTGGTTTGATTGATGAGAAGGGATAGCTTTCAAGACCACCACAATTGGTGGATCCTTTTGACTTAGAATAATTGTTTTAACGGTTTAGAAGAATATGGGGAGTCATTTGATTTAAACAAAGTGCTCTTGTTACATAAGTGAAGTTTCTTCTCTTCCAGGTAATGAATATCTAGCTTTCAAGCCCTGGTGAATGCCTCATTCAAACATTCAGAATTTTTGTAACTAAAGAGTTGGTGAGATGTTCCTGGCACAAGCCCTCAGAAACAAATCTATCAGCTTGGTATGTCGAAGTTGAAAGGTGAGGTGATTAATAAGGCCTTGCCAACATATGAAAAAAATATGTGATAGATTCATCTTCATATTAGCTTATAGAATACAGATAAGTCATGGAGACTTTCTTAACGATATTGATGGTGAAATTTTTCAAGGAAGGCTTGGTCCCACTTATTAAAAGAAAATATTGAGCGCTTCAGTAAAACACTGTACCAATCTAAATCAAGTCCTGTCAAGGACAGGGGAAAAGTCATAAGAAAGTAAGGCATCATCATGGGTGATCAGATAATAGATGTGTACTCATTCTTCTTATACCATGTGGGTAGAGGATGCAAAGGGTCAATACCAGTATGTGGTTGTCCAAGTCGAAGCATTTTAGCTCCTCATTTTAACAACTTTTCCAATATAGAGGAGAAAGGTTATCCTATGGGCATATAATGTCTTTGTTCATTCTTGTACTGGAGATTTTGAACAAAGGACAAATTAGAAGAAGGTTTCAGTTGGTTTGATTGATGAGAAGGGATAGCTTTCAAGACCACCACATTGGCGGATCCTTTTGACTTAGAATAATTTTTTTACGGTTTAGAAGAATAAGGGGAGTCATTTGATTTAAACAAAGTGCTCTTGTTGCATAAGTGAAGTTTCTTCTCTTCCAGGTAATGAATATCTAGGTTTCATAGCCCTGGTGAATGCCTCATCAAACATTCATAATGTTTGTAACTAAAGAGTCAGTGAGATATTCCTGGCACAAGCCCTCAGAAAAAAATCTATCAGCTTGGTATGTCGAAGTTGAAAGGTGAGGTGATTAATAAGGCCTTGCCAACATATGAAAAAATATGTGATAGATTCATCTTCATATTAGCTTATAGAATACAGATAAGTCATGGAGACTTTCTTAACGATATTGATGGAGAAGTTGTCAAGGAAGGCTTGGTCCCACTTATTAAAAGAAAAATATTGAGTTCCTCAGTAAAACACTGTACCAATCTAAATCAAGTCCTGTCAAGGACAGGGGGAAAATTCATAAGAAGTAAGGAATCATCATGGGTGATCAGAATAATAGATGTGTTTGAATGATCACAAATGTTTTTGCAGATATTCCTTACTATTAAATTGATTAAACTTAGGAATCTCTCAATGTTCAGGATAAGTATGAATGGGCATATATGGATTAATAGCCTCAGTAAAAATTTCATCATAAGTCAAGGTATTACGAGAGCCATAAATAGATGCTTAAAGGGGTTTGCATATTATAAATCATCATCTTTATAAGGTTCATTATAGGATTCAATTGTGGGATGCCCGCCATGTTATAAGTGGGTGGATGAGGTAGATAATTTGTAGACGACTCAACCGTATATGGTTGTGCCTAATATGCAAACTATGATGGGGGTATGTAAGAGGGAATAGATGGCGAAGACATGTACCCTGAATAAGAATTAGAGGTGACGAGAGGTTGTTGTGGTAGGGTATAGATGGGAGGAACTTCTGTGAAGACCCTCGTAGTAATAGGTGGTAAAGTTTGGGGCATAGAAAGGACAAAGTTCATGAATGGGGTATGAGATGCTGAAGTGACTGGTGGCTTAGAAGCAATGGGTACATGAGGTGTTGATGATGTGGATATCCTTATACTAAGAGTTTTACATGATGGTGTGGATGTCAAAGGGACGACAGACATGGAAGGTGCAATAGATTTCATAAGTGAGACATATATCGAAGATGTATGGATGATATGATAAATAACGACATGTGATGTGGGGAGTGGATAATGATACAATGGTGTTGGACAATACGGAAGTGGGGGCGAGAGTGGGAGAAATGGAGGTAGGCATTCCAAACATGGGTTGACCTGACAAGTCACAGGTGGAAGAATGGGCGAGGTAATACTATAAGTTTGTGTTATTATGATCAAGGAATTTCATGAACTCCTCATCACCTACGAGTATAGCAGTAGAATCAATGTGGTATGTGGGTGAAGAAATAGAAAGTGGTGAAGGGATGGGAGGTAGTAGCTACAACTAGCATGAAAAACTAGGGTGTTGGCTAGCTAGCGAGTCATAACCATGTGAATGATGGAAAAATAGGTGGTTTTAGGTCTGAAAATGATACAAAAATAGAAGATGGAAGAATCTGAAGGATAGAAAAAGGTTACTATTTTTTACTGATATAAAAAAACTAATGTCGATCACTAGACCATTACTGATTATTGAGGATAATGAAGAAATTTGGAAATTTGGAGAAGAAAAGTGTAAAATAGATGAAAATGGGCTCTGTTAATGGTTACAGAGACTTTGAAATTGGTATACTTTAATATGTGAAACAAAAAAAGTTACAAAAAGTTAATACGTAAGAAGAATGTTTTTTTTGGCAGAATAATAAAAAACACAGAGGAACAAACACCGGTCGGGTAACTATTGTCGGTGTGATTACTGAATTGACGACAGTCGCTGGACTGATGTCGGTTACTGCAATTTTTTAGAAGATGAAGAAATTTTAGAATTTGGAGTGACTGAAGTCAAAATGTAAGCAAACCTAGAATTTTTGTATGGCTAAAAGAAGTCCTATCACACTCAGAAAAACTAGAATACACTGGTTATGATGGTGGAGTGTGAAAGGGAAGAAAAAAAATATGAATTGTTCTCACCACTCAAAAAACAATTCAATCAATCATAAAATAGAAAAAACACACAAATCTTAGGTGTTAGATTATATTTTTTATTGGTTTATGCCTTTTTAAAACTAATTATTAATGAAATAGATTTTTTGGATAACGAGCATGTCCTATATGCAAGCTATGGCTGGTTTAAGGTTTGTTTTGGTTAAAGTGGCCCGATATACCTTTTAGTACGTGTGGTCCATGCTCTGATATGAAAAACCACCCAGAGCATCAGGTGATGCACACCATCAATAGGTTATTAAATCCTTGACAATTTCATCCTAGAAAGGAAATGTTTAAGAAATTTGTAAATTATTTAAGTGGTTTGGGTTGTGCATGTGTGCACAAATGTGAACTACACTTAATTGAAACTAATCCCCAAGTGATCATGACCTCTACCATGTGATTGCTAATTACATCTATGTGATCTAATGCACAACTCAAAGGATGAATGTGTAAATTTTAAATTCAAATCAAAAATGATATTCGATGTAGAAAAAGGAGAACAAGAGGAAGAATTCTCTAAAGAAAAGAAGAAGTGTTCTTTTTAAGCACCAAAGGACAATTCTTTTTCAAAAAATAGGAAGAAAAGAAGATTTTGAGGGACACATTTAGTGTGAACTCTTCAAGAATGAAAGAAACACAAAAATACATCCTATATGATTAATGTAAATAACCCACAAGATGGGATCCCACCAGGCATGCCAAAATGTTTCACCATAAAGTAGATATAAAATAGATAAGAGGTCAAGGGCAAGGAGGAATACTGGGATAGTTGAAGATAGGTTTTACATCGTTCAATGTTGACCAAAAAGATTATGAAGAGCTTCCCTTTGGTTTGGAGGGATGACATAAAAGATAACACAAGACAACAAAAGAGTGTTAATCAATATATGGAAGTGGACTGCCTAGCGTATGCTAGATCTAGGAAGTTTGATACTTTGTAGAGAGGTTGTCAATCCAATGTTTTTAACAATTTAATTTAAGGAAATAACATTAAAAAATGAATCCTACTATTATTATTATGATTTATGCATCTCATAAAAAATAAAATAAGCAAATCTAATCTAACATGTGAGTTATAATTGAATTTGAAGGGTTAGAAGGCTCCTCTAGGCTTGCAGGTCTGACTAAGGCTTTAACTGGGGTCTGGGAAAGATTTGGTGAGACTTGAGTTAGTTTTGGGTGAGTGGTAAGATTTCTAGTTTGGAGGATTTCACTAGTCACAAAGAGTGGTATTAATTACGTGACCGATGCTAGCTACTAGTAAGTGACCGACGTCGATTGGGTGATAGGTGTTGGTAGGGGAAATTAGGAATAAGTATTAAAAATGGGTTGATGGAAGCTCTTTGTGAGTGCATAAAGAGTTGGGAATGATTAAATGAGGTAATGATATTTTTATAAAGATTCATAGGTGATAAGAGTAGGGTTTTGTCAAGGTATGAAGGATATTTTGGCAGTTGGTATGATGGAAATGCCATGGGAGAGATCTAGGTATGGTAGAGGATGGAATCAAATAGATAATTGATAAACAACTAATCTATTAAACAAAAATGATGAATAAGAAATATACTTACTTGTTAAATGGATATGAATGGTAGGAGGTGATGATTGTTGCAGAAGAAGGTGGTTCTAAACAAATGCAGTAGTAGTAGGAGGGCACAATGCTTCCCTATGAGTGCATTGGATCTCTAGATCGAAATGTTGATGAATGGTGTGGTGTCGATTAATTAAGAGTCTATGGTATTTCGCAAGATCATTAGAAAACTTGAGACTCGAGATGTAAGGTCGTAAGAGCCATAAAATATATTTGAGAACCAAAACAAATAGTTTAAAAATCCTATTTAAGGTAACTGATGGTGGTTAGGTAATTGGCATCGGTCGAGGATTAACTAGTGTCAACTAGGGAGAAAATGTCATATCTTCTAAAAATAGCATGATTCCTCCCAAATCTGGCATGAATGAAATTTTGGTTCCAGGTCAAAAGTGTGAAATTGAGCTAAATGGATCAGGAGACTAGTTAGTGGGATAATAGGCCATTAATAGTAGGGTTATAATAATTCCTAGTTGGTTAAAGGGAATAGGTACTTGGTCTTGGTTAATTAATGAGCTTGGAATAGGTCTAAGATGAGGTGGATAGGTGAGGTGGAATAAGGATTAATTAAAATATGGGTAATTAAATTAATAATAATGTGTAGAAGGGGACATGGTTAGGCATGCGTGTTGATTAATTAATTGGAAGGGGCTTAGAGGGATGTGACCAAAAGTTGGTGTCTACATGTACCAAAACAACCTTCTTTCACAACTCCAAGCTTTATACCACATTTTTACAAGCATATCCCAATTTCATGAAGTCTCAGACCTATCAAAAATTGAACATGTCAATTCTCATATATGTAGATGCTCACTTCCATTCCAATTCCATTGTAACCTGAATCTTATACATCATTGTCAAGGCAAAAACATGTATATTTTCCTGAAAAACACATTTTACAACTCAAGAGCCAAAAAACAAATTTACTATGTAGATGTTCTTGTATAGGCATGATTATTAAGTTTTCAACATAGCAAGAATGTAGCAAATTTTTCTTATGCACCTGTAGCCGTCATTACTTTTTCTTTAACACTTTCATGGAGTATCCATATCAACTTGCACTAAGAACCAATATTTGAAGAAAGGAACCATGTACCTTTAATCATGAGATTAGTTTCAATATCATTTACTTATTCACATCTTCGAATTGCTCATTCTTAGTCTACTAGCCCTAGATTTGGATAGAAAAAGAGCCAAATTTTGATTAACATACCTTCATTAAGATATCGTTGTAGATTTAGACACCCATTTAGCCATATTACTTGATTCAAAACCCTTGAATCATATTTCCAAAGAAAGAATTCCTAGTTTGTAAAATACATCTTCTTAAAATTGCCTTTTTAGCACTTAGCATGGTTACCTGAACACTGTCATGAATTCCCAAGAATCTAGAAATCCTTAGGGATTTAAATCACTAGAATCCTATATACCACCCTTTGTGGATGAGTTTCACAAAATATTTGGCCTTGTACTTCACAAATTAGACCTTAAAACATCACATTCCTTACATACCACTCATAATGGATAGATAAAACCTAATTAGGGAAGATAAACCTCATAAATACCAAAATTCATTTTCTAAGAACTCTAAATTGGTGTAGACAACCTACACAAATATTTAGACCATATAACATAGTGAATGAATATACCATATAATAAAATCACTCAAATCACTTTACCTTAAGAAATCTTATATGATAGAGACAAACCTATACGTAACCATGTTGATTCAACACACACCATTGAAGCTTTTGAGATCCCTTCAAAAATTCACACACACATCATACACACATTGATGAACTTGACTCATGTACTTATAGCTTAGGAAATACTTAGATTACCCAGTTATGACATAGAATAAACAACATTAGATCACATAACACAACTTCTTTTATCAACTCTCACAATTGACTCATAAAAAACTTTGTAACTTTGAATATAATGAAGACACATACCTCTTATATGCTGAATAATATATCTTACTAAAACATAATAGTCAAAAAATTACTTAGAGTAGATGTCTCTCAATTCTTGTTCCCTATAACACTTTGCTAGACCAATGAATATTTGTCAAGAGTTGATATTTCTTCCAACTTATCTCTTAAATACTCAAATTTGGGCTTTGGAAGAGGTTTTTTTAGTATATCAACCAATTCCTCCTTTTTAGAAACATGCTCCAATTTGATGTATTCCTTGATGACAAGATCTCTTAGGTAGTGATACTTAATAGGAACTTGCTTTGTCTTAGAGTGCAAAACTGGATTCTTTGATACAATGATTGCACTATTGCTATCACAAAGAAAATATGTAGGTCCATCAAACTTAATCTTGTAGTCCTTGAAATTGTGCCTTATCCATACAACCTAAGATAAATAATGAGAAGAAGCAACATACTCAGCCTCACAAGTTGAGAGTGCCACAAGTGATTTTATTTTCTTGACCAAGAATCAAGAAATTCTCCAAAATATATTGTACCACTAATATTACTTTTTCTATCATCCATACTTCCTACCCAATCAGCATCAGAATAGGCTCTCAATTCAAATTTTTCACTTTTTGGATACCAAAACATAAACTCAGTAGTACCTTTGAGATATCTAAAGATTCTTTTCACTGCTTGAAGATGTGACTCTTTAGGATCCTCTTGAAACCTCCCAAATATCCCAACATCTTCCAAAATATCATGGATTTAGGCAATGGCATAGAGAAAGATGCCAATCATAAATCTGTAATTAGATTGATTAATCATCTTCCTTGTAAAGCTTACATCATGTAGCCATAAGAGTACAACTAGGTTTTCAATCATTCATTCAAAGTTTCTTAAGAATTTCCTTTATGTGCTTGGATTGAGAGATGAATATAGATTTATCTGATTGGCTTACTTGAATTCCAAGGAAAAATGAAAGCTCACCTAACAAAGACAGTTCAAATTCTTTCTTCATAGATTTAGAAAAATAATGATTCATTATATAATTACCTCCACCAAAAATAATATCATCCATATAAAACATAACAATCAAAAGGTGATCTCTTTCACTCTTGATGTATAAGTTTTTATCATCAAATCCCTTCTTGATATCTTTCTCAGTTAAGTACTTATCAAGCCTTTCATGCCAATCTCTAGGGGCTTGTTTTAGATGATAGAGTTCCTTTTTAATTTTCATATAAAATTTTGTTTATCAGTCTAGGAAAAACCACCATGCCTTTCGATATAGACCTCCTCATTAAGATATACATTCAATAAGTTTTATTTTACATCCATTTGATAAACCTTACAACCTTTGAACCATGCATATGCTAAGATTAATCTGATTTCTTCCATTCTAGCTACTGGAGCAAAATTCTCATTAAAATAAATTCCTCCAACTTGATAATAACCCTTATAAAACCAATACATTTTTGTTTCATTATGGAATCTCCACTTTTATTTATTTTGTTTCTAGACACCCACTTAGATCCAATCACATTCTTATCTTTTGGTCTAGGGACTAGTTCCTAAGTCTTACTCTTTTCAATCTAATCTAGCTCTTTATTCATAGCCTTAACTGAAAATTCATCTTTTCTAGCCTCTACTACATTTTTAGGTTCAATTTTTGAAAAAAAAATTAGTTGTCTTGATTTCGAAGACTTACCAATTTACTTCATGTAGTAACTCCAACTTCTTTCTTTCACCAAATCTGATTTTTAGGATGATCTCTCCTAATTTTCCTTGATACAACCTTAGTGTCTTTCATTTCTTCCTCGTCATATTATTCTTTGTACTATTAAAAAACATCACCTTCTTCTTCTTTAGAATCATCCTCATGTGACTTTTTCTCTTGTCTTAGAATAAGATCTTGTAGGATATGATTCATCAAATTTCACACTAGCACTTTCAACTATTGTTTTCAACCTTTGGTTATAGCAAATATAAGCTATGATTCTTAAGGAATAACCCAAAAATATGCCTTAATCAAATTTGGAATCAAACTTACCAAGATTTTATTCAGTCCTCTTGATGAAACATCTACATCCAAAGACTCTAGAATTCTACACATTATTTGGTCTTCCTTTGCATAGCTCATAGGTAGTCTTGTCACTGTTCAATCTTAGTTGATACCTATTAAGAATGTAGACAACAGTACAAATTTCTTCTTTCTAATAACCATCTAGAAATTTATATTCATTTAAGATGGTTCTTATCATCTCTTGAGAAGTCCTATTCTTTCCTTCAACCACCTTATTTTGTTGGGGAGTTCTAGATGCTGAAAATTGCCTCTTAATGCTGTGAACTCTACATAAATCATGTAATGAATCAAATAAAAACTAACCTCCATTATATTATCTAATACATTTTTATTTTTTTGATCATTCTCATTCTCAATAAGATATTTAAAAGACTTGAAAACATCAAAGTCATCTAATTTTTTTCTAAAGGAAGCTACCCAAGTATATCTAGTGAAAACGTCAATAAGAAGCAGTAAATAGTAATTTCCTAAAGTACTTTAATCTCTCATAGGCCCATAAATATCAATATGAATCAGCTAAAAAGGACTAGTGGTGGAATCATTATCTTTGGTCTTGAACCTCCTTCTATTTTTCTTTCCATGTAAGTATGTTTTGCACAAAGTATCTTTTGGTTTTCCGATCTTAGGAATATTTTTGACACAGTTGTTAGAGATGATCTTAACAAGATTATCAAAGTTTACATGATGAAATATTTTATGTCATAGCCAACAATCATTCATATTACTTATTAGACACTTCTATTTTTTAACTTCCTTAAGAATGAAGATGTTACTATCCATTCTCTTTTATTTTGTAAAAACAATACCTATTTCTCCTTTCTTAATTTTGTATCCATTTACATCAAAGGTTAGAACATACCCTTGTTTGCACAATTGACTTACACTGAGTAGATTGTGTTTTAAGACTTCAATATACACAACATTTTTCATGATGGATTTTGCATTATCCAAAATCAAAGAACATCTTCACAAAATTCATATGTAAAAATTATCTCCAAACTTGACAATTCCTAAATCATTTTCCTTTAGTGTAATAAACTTATTATTATTACCTATCATATGAGCTAAGCATCTAATATCAATATACCAAATCATATTTTCATCTTGACTGTGAAAATAAATTTGAGCAATACGACATACTTCATAATGATTCAAATTGGATGATAAATATCAACAAACACCATAAATTCATTCCCTATATAAAACCATAAGGATTTGAAACAGGATCTCATGGTAATCAATGGAAACATACCAAATTTCCCTTGACAATACTCTATGATTATGCTTCTAAAGATCTCCTTTCAAGTGGATAGAATTCTCCAAAAGGACCTGCTCTGATAGTAATTGTTGGAATTACAATGGACTGAGATGAGGGGTGAATCATTCATTACAAAATTTCAAATCATATTTTAGATTAATTATTCAAAAACGTACAACCATTTAACCATCCATTAATGTGTGCACACAATCATATATCACATATGCAAGAAACCATAATCAAGATAATCAACACAAGCCACTTGATATAAGTTAGAAACCCTCAAGGGGATGAAAAACCACTTCAACACAATTTCAATATTGATATGTTTCAAATTTAGTGATGCACCAACCCCTAGTTTAGTAGAGTTATAACCCTATAAAGAGCACCAAACCCTACTTTTGTGAAGAACCAACTCCACAAGGAGGATATAACCCCCAAAGATGATGAAGCACCCACTAAACCACCTTATTATGTTCTTATATCTGAAATATTTATACCACAACTGATAGAGACCAATGATTTAGCTCACACTTCTTCAAACCTTCATGCAAACCCTTAGTGTTCAATCTCTCACAAACTAGCTCTTTGTTCACTTCTCAGGTCTTCAAAATCTTGCACACATGATTTCCATAAATATTCAAAATATCAAAAAATTTATATAATATAAATTAATTCTTCAACACCTAAATAATTCTCTGACCTAGGTCACACTTCTTGCACACACCTCACACATCCATAACTAGTTCACAAAAGCTCCCAAAACTATGCTTTTTTAAGCTCCTTCTTTATTAAAATTCAAAAATAAAAAAATTTCCCTCCTTTTTCAATAAAAATAAATCATAAAAAACATCCCATATACTTTTCATAATAGATACGAGTTACCTATATGGGTTCGCCTAGGAAAAATCCTTCATCCATGTACCAAAAATCCTCAAAACCCATGCATTAGAATGCAAAAAATATCATAACACCAAAAATAATTTTATTGATGCTTTTCAATTCATCACACATGTTTAAAATAACAATTAAACATCATTAATTGTCTCAATTTTTATCAACCACTAAAAATATTTCATCAAATGGGGCCACTGAACCTTATCCATCTCAAAACACATGTTTCTAGCACCCTTCAGGACACTATCTTCATCCTTATCCCTCAATATTTAACCAAATCATCTCAAATATGTAATGTTACTAATAAATTTAAATGGAATAACATTTAGAACACATATAATAAATTTATAAGTTTGGAAATAACCACTGGTTCTAACTACATCAACGTTATCCTTCACCAAATCATGTTTCCCAAAAAGTAGTTCTAAAAAAGAAAGTGGTTAACACCATTCCTAAAAATTTAGAGACATAAAAATGGATTCATTATATTCCTAATTCATCTTTCTTAACTTTTTAAGTGATAGAGAACATCACTGAATCCATCACATGCTCCAACCAACTCATTTTTTTTTTAACAAAATCAATTCTGACATGAATAGCTAAAACTATTCATGTACACAACCACTGGAAACATATAAAAATAATCATCATGCGAAAACCTTAATTCTCCACTGGAATATATTCTTAACTATATTTCGAAAAAAACTTGATCCCTTCTTCCTCCACATGTTCTTCTATCAGTCCATTTTTATTTACTGAAGACTGTTTTGATTCCCTCCAAAACTGCCCTTTGAACCATCAACCCAAAATATGGAAAAACTTTTCCATTTTTATGAATCCTAAGAAACCTAAAACATCTGTTAAGAACAAGTAAACAATCATGTACTCAAAATATTATCAATTTATTAGGCAACTCCTTTTGACAGTGTTATCCCAAAAAAATCATCTTCGGAAACTGGATTTCTTAAGTGGGGCCCACTCATCACCATAACCTCTAACACACCTTTCCTAAAATATGAAGTATTTCTCTACATGTAACAATCATCATCAATTTACTAGGAATAAATTATTGCCAATTAAGAAGCAAATCTCACAAACCACTTTCAAGCTACGGTTTCAAACTCATAAATAGGTTTGTACCTTCGTAACATTCGTTCATAAAAACTTGAAGATGAAATGACCTCATTTTTTGTGATAATTATAAAATGAGTGTAAAAAATTCTTAAAGATCCATAGGGTCGCATAAAAAACACAAATCTAGGATGAGCATCAAAAGTTTCCAATTCGGAGCTAAAAATGCACTAGTTCTTGACCTTGTTTCACCAAAAACTGACATAATCTTGCCAAATTATCATCATAGAAGATAAATTTTATCCACAACACAATTAGAAACCCGAAAAAAAATTACCCATAATCATAAAATGTCAAAAATTACCTCATCAATATCTCCAGCCACTGAGACTTGCAACCATGTTTACTGAGACTGTTTGATTACCCCAAAACTGCCCTTTGACCAGTCAACCACAAAAATAGGGAAAACTTTTCCAATTTTTTGCAATTTCTAATGACTGAAACATCTTAGAAACAAAGTAAAAATCATGTACTCAAAATATTAATCAATTTATTAGGCAAAAACTCCTTTTTGACAATGTTTTCCAAAAAAAAATTCATCTTCGGAAAACTGGATTTCTAAGTGGGGCCCCCACTCATCACCATAACCTCTTAACACACCTTTCCTAAATATGAAGTATTTTCTACATGTAACAATCATTCATCAATTACTAGGAATAATTATGCCCAATTAAGAAGCAAATTCTCACAAACCACTTTAAGTACGGTTTCAAAACTCATTAAATAGGTTGTAACCTTCGTATCATTCGTTATAAAAACTTGAAGATGAAATGACCTCATTTTTTTTGTGAATAATTATAAAATGAGTGTATAAAAATTCTTAAAATCCATAAGGTCGCATAAAAAACACAAAATCTAGGATGAGCATCAAAAGTTCCAATTCGAGCTAAAAATGCACTAGTTCTTGACCTTGTTTCACCAAAACTGACATATCTTGCCAAATTATCATCATAGGAAGATAAAATTTTATCCACACACAATTAGAAACCCTAATAAAATACCCAATAATCATAATGTCAAAATTACCTCTCAATATATCCAGCCACTGAGACTTGCATATCTACACTTTAGGGTTTTACACTTTAAAAGATATGGTCAACAGAAAGAACACTATGAACCATCATGAAAACACTAAAAATGGTCCAAAAAATATGCTACATCATGGTAAACCTACCTACATGTGTCAATGATCTCATATATCTCAATAACTCAATCTCATACCTTCTACCATCCATACCTGCTTCAAATAAACACCTGAAACATGGTCATCAACCTGTATCTTCACCCTAAAACTCATGTGAGTGCTAAATAAATCTATAATAATTATACATAACATTCCAACATGATTCTCAAGTTATCAATAAGCTCCATCCACCATGCAACATCTCTTAAGCTAGCTATGTCACTTGAATAGTCTTGTTAGAACAAGCCATCTACATTGAATCAACCTGTGTAACCAAGAACATAGCTATATATCCATGTCATCATTAATATGAGAATCATATGGCCCTACTCCATCATCCACTTTGTCATTAATGACAAAACCTAAGAAACAACATAACAACATCAAAGCTGAGAGGTTGTTGGAGTAAATATAAAAAGCTAAATAGCTCATTGGTTTGACATTTTATTTTTTGGGTTTATTTGTATTGAATTCCAAAAGAAAAAATTTGTGGAAAATACCCTCAATATTTTATTGTAAGAACTATGACTTATGGTGCATCAAGATGAATATATTTTTCTCTTCTCAAGAGCTATGAGAACGAGTTGAAGGATGTCAAGATTTATTAGGAATGAGTAATAAAATGACTATAAATCCATAATATAAGTTTATGAAGAATATAGATTATGATGTGAAAAATAAATAATGTAATAACAAGAGCTAATGAAAATAACAAGAAATAAAAGAGATAGAAAACCCCATATTTAAGTGGGGCTATATGAAGGAAAAATTCCCACTGTAATAAAGCATTGTTTGTATTAAGAATCTCGAATATAAGTTTTACGCAGAACTTACGCTTCAATCCTTGGTATCTCACTGAATAATTACATCGCTAGGTCTTGTACTCATTTAATACAATGTAATAATTAATGTGATTACCAACCAAATGATCGTCGCAATCAATACAAATGTATACATTGGTTTACTAGCTCCCAAGAGGTATTGTCATGAGTCAGTTGATCTGTTCCACTGTCAAATGTGGAAGACCATCATAATAAATTTTAAAGATAATATGAGGCATAAAAAGTGGTACATATCCCAATTGACATTATTACCCAAACACTCCCCCTTAATGTTAGGTGGGAAGAAAAAAATAGAACATGAGAAAAAACATGTTAAAATTTGTTCCTTAAACACATGTGTTCCATGGATTTTTCAAATATGTGGTAAACTACCTGTAGTTTTTTGGTACACTAAAGTAGAGTTTTGAGGGTTTTTTTTAACTCTGGAGTATATTAATGCAGTGTCCCATGAACTTATACAAGGTGTGCATAATTATTCTATGGGTTTTTTAGTTCTACGATACACTAAAGTAGAGACCCACAAGTTTTTCAATTTTGTGGTACAATACTGCAGTGTCCCATGGACATGTGTTAGTTGCAAACAACTAAATCACATTGCATATTTTATTAAGACCATGATACATATGTTTTTCCATGGTTCAAAACCATGTTTTTAGGATCCTATTAAATACGTGATACAAAGGAACATAAACAAACTAAGTTCTAAGGAAGAGTTATTTACATATGAAGATTTATATCATATTATGGAGCTTTTTATAAAATAATTCATTCCCGTAACTAATGTTTCTTTGGGATTTACAAGTAACATCACATAGCACGACGCATTTAGTTATTACAAAATGGAGGAAGTATTGTAAGTTTTCAATAGGCCGTTATGAGGTGGCATTGTCCTCCACACTCCCCCTAAAGGGGAACTCTAATAGGCCCAACAAGGCAAAAAAATATGAAAAATTTTACAGAACATAGTAGCTTCATTATTATATCTGAAACTTGATCTTCTTTTAAACAAAAATTGAGATCAATATCACCATTTAGTATTTTTTATCGAATAAAGTGCATATGAACTTCAATATACTTGGTCCTTGGATACTGAACTTTGATGCCCATGTGCACCTCATACAACACTCTTTTCATCCACATAGCTTCCTTTGTAGCTTCCATTACACTTTTATACTCTACTTCAGTAGAGTAGATAAACATTGTTGGATTCTTCTTCCTACTCCAAGTGATGGAACCTGCACCAAACTTGAAAACATATCTAGAAGTAGAGTTTCTATTTGCAGTATCACCAGCATGATCAGAATCAAAATAGCCAAATAATTTTTCATCATTACAAAATGAATAAATCAGACCATAATTAATTGTTCCTTTAATATATTTAAAAAATTATTTTCCCATTTTATATAGAACCTCATGAATTTTCTATATAAATCTTGAAACAACTCCTACTACATAAGAAATATCAAGTATAGTAATAGTAAAATAGATTAGACTACCAACTAACTATCTATATAGAGTAGGATTAAATTTACTACAAGTTGGTTTAGGATATAACATAACACCAACTTTAATAGAAATGATAACAGTTTTACAGTTAATTATGTTGAATATTCTAACAAAATTCATAGCATAGTGAGATTGAGATGCAATAATAGACTTATGATTTTGAAATTTAACCATGCTAAGGAAATATTCAGTAATCCTAAATAAGACATTCCAAAATATTGTTTTAATTTTTTTTTTATTCTAAAAATTAAATATCTATCACTTCCAGTAATCAAAAGATCATCAACATAGAAAAAAATAACGACAATATGATTGTTTGCAAATTTGATAAATAAATTATTATCAGAATAGAAGTTAGAAACACCAAGATTTTCAAATAAATTTTAATTTTAGTATATCAAACTCAAGGATCTTATTTAATACCATACAAGGACTTGTTGAGATTACAGACATATAAATACTTACCAAGTTCTTACAAACTTTTAGGCTGACGCATAAAGAGTTCCTCTTTTAGATCACCATGACGAAATGCATTTTGAACATCCATTTGGTGAAGTTATGAACCATATTGGGTAGCCAATGCAACAATAATTATCACAGTTCTCATCTTAGCTATAAGGGAAAATGTCTCAACATTGTCAAGACCAATTTTATGAGTGAAATAACGAGCTACCAACCTTTCCTGAAACTTTTCAATTTCTCCTACAAAGTTATATTTGATTTTATACATCCACCTAGATCCTACAATGCTTCTCTTAGAAGGAGGGATTAGTTCCCAAGTGTTATTTTTAATCAAAGCATTGCATTCATATTTTATAGCCTAAACTCATATATCATCTTGACACAATTCCTTAAAGGAATTTATTTCTACCACATTGAGGGTCATCAAGTCATGATATGAATGTTGATTACGAGTCATCTTTCTGAGATTAGCAAGATAAGAGTCTTGAAAAATATTTTGAGCCCATTTAGGAATCTTGGGATGTAAATTTTTTTGATTACCAGTCATCTTTCTGAGATTAGCAAGATAAGAGTCTTGAAAAATATTTTGAGCCCATTTAGGAATCTTGGGATGTAAATTTTTTTGATTACCAGTCATCTTTCTGAGATTAGCAAGATAAGAGTCTTGAAAAATATTTTGAGCCCATTTAGGAATCTTGGGATGTAAATTTTTTTGAGAGGAATCCCCCTTAACCTCCATCACATCTATATCAAGATAATCATCCTATTGAACTTTAATTTCCATATTGTTAGAAGAAGTATTATCATTCAATCAATCTCACGAAAAGTAGAGGAGGGTTCATGAGAAGAATCATATAATGTCTTTTCTAAGAAATGAACATTCTTGTTTTCAATAATATCATTCTTGAAAGGATCATACACTCTCATTCCTTTAGTTTTATAGCCATAGCCAACAAAGATACATGAATAGAAGGTTGGATCAAGATTATTCCTTTTAAATTTAACAATTAAAATAGAAGTAGGAATACCAAATATTCTTAGGTGAGAGATATCTGGTTTTTGTTTTGTCCATACTTCCAAGGGTGTAGTTTGATGAAGATATTTTGTAGGAACTCTATTTAGGATATAGATTTTAGTATTCATAGCTTGTGCCCATAGAAATTTAGGCACATTTGCATCATGAATCATGATCTAAGGCATTTCTAAAACCATCCTATTTTTCCTTTTTGTAATGCCATTTTTTTAGGGGAATAGGGAGTAGTCAACTCTATTTGAATCCTATATGACAGAAACAACTCATAAAATGTTTTTCTAACATATTTACCACAATTATCAGTCCTAATTATTTTTATTTTCATATTAGAAGAATTATCAACTAAAGCTTGAAATTACTTGGAGGCCCCTGGTGGTTGGGAAATATGGGTCTTTTTTTGAAAAAATGGTATCCGGGTTTTGATCCAAATATAGAAAACATAAACACCATTCCTATCTGGTGTAGGCTACCAGGATTGCCATTGCATCTATGGGATGATGAAATACTGTTAAATATTGCAAAATCCCTTAGCTCACCTATTGGATTAGATGGACCCACAAGAAACAGATCCAGGCTTGCTTTTGCTCGGTTCTGCATTGTCTCAGCCATTGATCAGGAGTTTCCAGAGCACATAATATTGAAAACTAGATTTGGATCCTGGACTCAAAGAATTGAAGTTGAGACCTTAAGATGTAAGCGATGCCAAAGCATTGGTCACTCTGACGAAAACTGCAACAAGAAGAAGACCCCTCTTTTGGTTTCTGTTCAGCCTGAGATTGACACAGATCTAAACAAAGTCAACAAGGATCCAAGCCAGGAAAGGAAAACTGAAGATAAAGGTCCCAGCCAGAGAAATGTGCAGTTAAATAGCAGGGGGAAAAAAAAGAAAAAAGGGGGTTTTAGAACTCATATTAAGAAACATCTTGTCTGTCGTCCCAAAGATGCTACAATAGCTTCCCCCAACAATGAAGTAGTGGTCAAAACTATGAAGGCATCTCTGGACAAACCTTTTGAAACTTCTGTGAAGGATGACCTTGCTAAGGATTCCTTGGAAGTGAACGAACAAGAAGGTTTAATCCCTTCTGGTTCAGATGAGAAAGAAATCCTGACATTCATTAGAGAGGAAGCTTGCAACAAGGAGAATATGGATGTGAGTGAACCCCTGGCGATCCTCTCTTCTGGAGAGGACAGGAAATGTGGATCCGCTGCCATACCTCAGCATTTCAACAGCGACTGCGCAGGACTATTGCAGCCTCAAAACTGCTTCTGGTCATACTCCTGACAGTATCCATAAGGAACAAAAGGTAGGGGGGATCACGCCTACCATGGAAAAGAAGACCTATTTAATCCCTTCTGGTTCAGAAGAGAAAGAAATCCTGCCTTTCGTTAGAAAGGAAGCTTGTATCAAGGAGGATATGAGGGTGTTTGAGCCCCTGGAGTCTCTCCCTACTGGAGAGAAAGGAATTGAGGATCCGCTGCCATACCTCAGCATGTCAACAGTGACTGAGCAGGTCTGTTGCAATCACACTCCTGTCAATATTCATAAGGAACAAGAGGAAGGGGAGATTACGCCTGCCAAGGAAAAGGAAGATCCAGACTCTGGGTTCACTTTGGTCATCTCAAAAAAGAAAAAAAAAAGAATGGAAGGCTTTGAAAGGATCCCAGAATCACTTTATAGTGAAAAGAAAAAGGAAATTGACAATTGGGACACCTCTACCTCCAGAAAAACCAGATCTTCAGTTAGACGATTAGCTGATTTTGGAGGAAGCTCGAAAAGAGGAAGACCCTCTAAAAAAACTCTCAGAGCTAAGAAAACAGAGAGGGATATTGCAGATGGTGTTCAGCGACAACTGAACCACCAAGCAAATCCAACTACCAACCATTCCATATGAAGATCATATCTTGGAATATTAGAGGCCTTAACGGTTACTCTAAGCAAAGAAACATCAAGGAGTTACGGGACTCCAGTAACCCCAGCATTTTGATTCTTCAAGAAACTAAGATGAAAGCAATGACCATGGATAATATTAAAAATAATTTTTGGGATAGCTCTGAAATGGCGGCTGTTGATTCTCAGGGTGCTTCCGGAGGGCTGGCAACTCTTTGGGATAAAAGGCACTGTACTGGTATGATCCTTAGTGATAATTTTAATCATCTTGCAATTAAGTTTGTCACTATTGAAAAAAAGTGTGAATGGATCTTGTCTAATATCTATGCCCCTAACTCTGCTATTGGTAGAAGAAAACTATGGGCTGATCTTAAAATCTTTAGAAACCAGCACAGTTCTGCTAACTGGCTTATCATGGGAGATTTCAACTCCCCTCTAAACCCAGGCGAAAAGTTTGGGGGAACCCCCACCTTCTCTAATGGTATGGAGGATTTTGCTGATTTTATCACTGAACAAAACCTCATTGATGTGGATCTGCATGGTAATAAGTATACTTGGAACAATAGAAGGGTGGGAAAGGGGCTCATTCAGGTGAGACTGGACAGGGCTCTTATCTCGGAAAACTGGATTCTTAGCCAAGACTTTTACCTCTCTTCCCTGCCCAGAATTGGATCGGATCATAATCCGATTGCTTTAAGCTTTCTAAATTGGACCAAACCTGCAAGAAGCTCATTCAAATTTGAAAAAATGTGGATGGAGCACGTTGATATCTATGATAGAATAAAGGAATGGTGGGATTGGAATGGGGAAGGCACTGCCCAGTACAGATTGGTCCAAAAACTCAAAAATGTCAAAAAGCAAGTCAAACTTTGGAACAAAAATGTTTTTGGAAACATCTTCGGAAAAAAGAAAGAATTAAAACAGAAGCTTCAGGATCTTGAGTTAAAAATGGATACTATGGGGAGATCAGTTGAAGATGAAGTAAATGAAAAGAGAATTCTTTCTGGGTTACACACGATATGCAGTAGAGAAGAATCCTTTTGGCGCCTTAAATCAAGGGCTATCTGGCTTAAAGAGGGGGACAGGAATACAAAGTTCTTTCACATGACCACTCTAAAGCACAGAGCCAGTAATAGGATATTAGAGGTTTCTAAAAGCAACGGAAGTATTACTAAAAATCCAAACAGCATTAAGAAGCAAGCACTTGAATTCTACAAAAATCTTCTTAGAGAGAGTAATGTCAGCAATCCGGAAGCTATTTCCTTCATGCTAGAGGCAATCCCCCAGAATGATATTGAAGACCAGAAATTCAGAGATATCACTAAAGCGGTCGCGCTTGATGAGCTAAAAAAGGCTGTTTTTTCTCTTGAGGGGGATAAGGCTCCTGGACCGGATGGATTCTCCATTAATTTTTTTCAGAAATTCTGGGAAATATGCTCGGAGGATCTTCTCAAAGCGGTTAATGAATTTTTTAGATCGGGAAATCTTCTAAAAGAACTCAATAACACACACATTGTGCTGGCACCTAAGAAAATGAATGCAAAAGATTTCAAGGATTTCAGACCCATCAGTCTGGTTAATGCTATTTTTCGAATCTTCACCAAAATTATTACTTCTAGGCTGCAGCTCATAATGAAGGATCTCATCTCAAAGCAGCAGAGTGGCTTCATTAAAGGCAGGATAATACAAGACGGTGTGATTATGGTACACGAAACTATGCATTCTATGGAAAATAACAAAAAGGCAAACATGATCCTTAAGCTCGACATGAATAAAGCCTTTGACAAAGTTTCTTGGGTCTTCCTTGACAGGATTCTATCTAAATTTGGGTTCACAGAAAAGTTTAGAAAAATTGTTAAATCATGTATATCTACAGCCAGGTTCTCTGTGGTTGTTAATGGAGAGCCTGTGGGATTCTTCACCAGCAGCAGAGGTCTAAGGCAGGGAGACCCCATCTCCCCCCTTCTCTTCATCCTTCTGGCTGACAGCCTTAGTAGAACAATTAGCAGAGCGGTGGAAGACGGCCTTTTAAATGGTTCTAAACCCACTTCTCTCAGCCAAGCTGTCTCTCATCAACAGTTTGCAGACGACACTATCCTTCTTCTTCTGGCCTCAGTGGTTGAAGCTAAAGCTATCAAGGCTCTTCTGCAGCTTTATGAAACTGCTTCCGGGCAAGAGATCAATTACGACAAAAGCATCCTTTTTTTCTTTAACACCCCTGGGGAAAGACAACTCAAGATTGCTAAATTCTGGGCTGTAAAATTGGTACTCTTCCAGCAACGTACTTAGGCCTCCCTCTTGGCACGAAGAAAGTCTCTCACACGGTGTGGGATGATTTATTGACGAGATTTCAGAAAAAAATGGCCGGTTGGAAAGGGACCACTCTCTCTAGTGCTGGTAAGTGCCTTCTCATTAAAAGCACACTCCAAAGTTTGCCCATATATATCATGTCACTATTCAAAATTCCTTCCTCCTTCAGAGAGAAAATTGAAAGGATTCAGAAAAAAATTTTATGGCAAGGCATGGAAGAAAAGTTCAGATTTCACCTTGTGGCCTGGGATAAAGTCTGCACCCCTAA
This sequence comes from Taxus chinensis, assembly GCA_019776745.2. Taxonomy (NCBI): domain Eukaryota; kingdom Viridiplantae; phylum Streptophyta; class Pinopsida; order Cupressales; family Taxaceae; genus Taxus; species Taxus chinensis. The sequence continues at coordinate 689,304,815 of CM034152.1, forward strand.
ATCTAGGGGAGGGCTGGGAATAAAAAATATTGAGAAAATGAATGAGGCACTCATTGCTAAGATGGGCTGGAGATTGCTTTCTAAGAAACAACCCTGGATTGATGTCATTAAAACAAAATACTTGAATCAGCAAGCTGTTTACTCCTATCTGCATGATGAGCAACTCCCCAATGGTTCCATTTTTTGGAATAATCTGGTTAAGAGTAGAAACTTCATTAAGAAGGGAAGCAAATGGAAAATTGGGGATGGCAGCGACATTAACTTCTGGGAGGATAACTGGTCCAATGATAATCTCTTGGAGAGATTTGGGACTGCTAAGGACAGTCTTATAAGAAAATATGGAACTAAAGTCAAGGACTACATTGATGGAAATGGCACCAACAAGAATTGGAAAAGACTTACTATGGAGAGTATTGAACTGAAACAGACTATTTCCTCCCTCCAAGACCTTTTGGATCTCTTCCCTTTGTGTCAGCTGGATTCCAAGGATGAGCTGATCTGGAGCAATTCACACGAGGGTAAATACTCAGTCAAATCTGGTTATACCAGTCTTTTCCACAGTAACCAATCAGACTTTAACTGGAACTTGATCTGGATGCCTGAGTTAACCCCCAAAATAAATTTTTTTCTTTGGCTGGCCATCAGAGGCAAAATTCTCACCACTGACAATTTGATGAAAAGAGGATTTATCATTCCCAATTGGTGCCACCTTTGTAGGAATAACTATGAAGACATTAGACATCTGTTCATACACTGTGATTATGCCTTTAGAGTTTGGAACTTTGTCCTTTCCAAATTTGAAGCTCTCTGGGTGATGCCGGAGGATCTTACTCAGCTGTGGAACCAATGGAACCCACCATTCAGACATTGTGCTATTAGAAGAATCTGGAAATTAGCCATCCCGCATTTAATTTGGAGGATCTGGAAGGATAGAAATAATATAGTTTTTAGAAATAAGAAGCAGAATTTTAAACTCACTACTGGCAAGATCTCCCAAGGCATCAAAGAGGACATGGCCAGATTTAAACCTCCTAAGAACAATTGTTACCCTGAAAATGAAAAGCACATCTTATCAAATTGGCAGATCGGATATTGGAGCAACCCCGGGAATAGTGTGGATAGATCTTTGGTCAAATGGCATCCCCCTGAATCCAATTGGTTCAAGCTGAACTTTGATGGTGCCTCTAAGGGGAACCCTGGAACAGCAGCTGGAGGAGGAGCAATACGGGACCATAAAGGTAATTTGATTGTTGCATATGCTGGAAAAATGGGAATCCAAACCAATCATTTTGCAGAAGCTTTATCTGTTCTCTGGGGTTTGAGAGTTGCTCGGGCCCAAAATATCCAGAACCTCATTGTTGAAGGGGACTCCCTTAATATTATTAATCTGCTTAATCAGTCCTCTTCTCCTAGCTGGAATATCAAAGATTTTATCTCTGAGTCCATAAGCATCAGTCATACCTTCAACAGCATCAGAATCATACATACTTACAGGGAAGGTAACAAGCTGGCCGATGCAATGGCCAATTATGGCATTAATATAAATTTCACTATTTGGGATAATGATAGTATCCCTAATCAGCTTCACAACAGCATACATGCGGACCTTCACACGCAAACAATCTCTAAAGATATGCTTTAATCTTTGGAGGAAATCCATAAATTCTTCCACAGGTGCTGTTTTAGTTTATTTGGCGTGGCATATGATATCTACTCCAAATGATAGCAAGATTTTGTTTAGGAACTTCAAGTGGAGTTGTCTAAATTTAAAAACAGCGCACGCGGGAAGTACAATAGCTGTTGATATTCGGTTGCCAAGCTCCGTGAAAACCGAAGATAACTACAAGGTGAAAGCTGACAGGATAAGGGTTTTCACGCGCGACTTCACGCAGACTCAGATCGGCAATCCTACAGCCGTTCATGGGAGGACCAACGGCTACAGTTCCCATTTTTATGTGACCCGCAACGGTGAGAAACGAACCACTCTCAATGCCCAAAGGTATTTTGAAAATTGTTGTAACCAGCACATCCTTGTGAAAATGGGAGGGCCTCCCTACCAGATTGAGCCGTGTGCAGACCCTGACTAGAAAGATAACACTGAGCTCTGGAACATTCTTAGTATTGGCGGATTCACCAACTTTGTGGAGAGAGTGCAAGGGCATGATCAAAGCATCTCTGTTCGCTTTGCCAAGGAATGGAATGAGAGGATGGTCGACTATGGAGGGCAGAAGATTCTTATTAATGACGAACTCATAGCCGAAGCGACCGGCCTCAGCTTGGAAGGATACCACTTCTTCAACAAGAGGGTTATCAAAGAGGCTGAAGAGAGAAGATTTGTGGAGGAGGAGGAGAAGCTTATATTCAACACCGCGGGTCTGCTTGTTAATTCAATTCCTTCTCCGTATGATGAAGTCACCCGCATGATGATTCGCTACATATCCTTGGAAGGCAGGTTTGTTACTGTCCCTGCCAAGCACCTTGTCTTTTTGAATCACTTTCGTAGGAGTAGGTTGGTTTGCTTCCCCCACTATCTGTTAAACTCTCTTGAGCGCTCCATTTTGGAGTTCCAGAAGCATACCCGGGCGGTTCCCCCTTCACCAAGGGCTTATTCTGCTTATTCACAAGCACTGCCTTATTAAATTCCCCGGTCTCCCTTCCTCTCCCGTCCTGGCTTTGTTGGGCTCCGTTGCTGCCAGTCCTGTCTCCCCTGCTGTCCCTGCTGCTGCCCCCCCGCCTCCGGTGCTGATGCCCCCATGCAGGCTGCTCATGCTTCTCCTTCTTTTCCTCCTGCTGCTGCCCCCTGCCACCCACACTATCTCTACTTCTAAACGTGTCACCAGGGCTTCTAGGAGACTCAACCTTGAGTCTACTGCTGAGGGGGATGAACCTTTGGATGACATTGCTCGTGATCTGCTGAACATTAGTAGTGCCAGTCCCCAGGCGGCACCAACGGATAACCCTTCTAGAAGATTGGAGGCCTTAGAGGCTGAGCTTAAATTGCTGAAGGATGAGGTAAAAAATCTTGCTAAGCAAAAAGGCAAAAAAAGCATTGAGGGAGAAGGGAGCATTGGCAATAGCCAGCTTGATGAAATATACAAAAAACTGACCTCCCTAGACTCCCGCCTTGGGAAAACGAAGACTAGGCATGAGTATAATATTGCAGCATTCAGGGCCATAGAGGAATTCATCGAAGGTCATGCAAGAAGTGTTTCGCATCTCAGCGGTGTCCCGATGACTCTTTGGGGCAATGAGAAAGAGAGTAAAAGAACCAGAGAGGAGCTCGATAAGACGGATGCTGCTCATATGACCACGCTGGGTATGTACCATGCTTGGAAAAAAGTAAAGATGAGTATTGATCAAGCGGCCAAGAAGTAGTCCAGTTTTACTACTGCTTCTTGGCTGTAGGCTTGCTGTTTTGTTGCCGTTGTTTTGCTGTTAAGTCTCGTTTGTGTTGCTGTTTCTAGGCTTCGGTGTTCTTTGCTGTAACTTTTGTGCTTTGATACAGCTTCTCTGCTCCTCTCTCTTATTCAGGCTTTTAGGCCTCCTTTTGTACACAAGGGTATAGTCCCTTTCAAAAAACTATTTACCAATATTAAAAAAAACTAAAGCTTGAAATTCCAAAAATTGATACAGGACATCAGACTTCTTGTTAATGAAACAAGACCAAGTCATTCTAGAGAAGTCATCAATAAAGAAAAGAACATACAAATAGCCACTGAGAGAAGGAACTTTAAGTCGACCTCTCACATCACTATGAATCAAATCTAAGAACTAAGAAGAATTGGGATCATGATGTTTGTGAAATGGTTTAGTATGTTTCTTACCACACAAAAAATTTTGATGTGTCTCGTGATCATATTTTGATTTAGGGATACCAACAACAAAATTAAGTCTATACATTTCATACAAGCTTTTGAAATTTACATGACCAAGTCTTTCATGCCATAGTGAATATCTTTTTTATAAGAGGAAGAAAAACAAGATTCAAACAAAAAACCATCAAAGATATACAAGCCATTTTTATGAATACCAGAAGAAATTACATTACTGAGATTATATTTTACATACCATTTGTCTTATGGTAAAATAACTTTAGATTTGTCTTTAGTTAGTTTAGAGAAAGATTAAAGATTATTTTTCAACCAAGGAACATAAAAGACATCCCTAGTTACACCATTTGATAATATAACATTTCCACAACCTTTAGATTTAATAATGGAATTATCTCCTAGATATATGTAATCCTCACATTTAACTATATCTAAGAGGATATCAAGAGTGCAAGTCATGATCCTAGAGGCACCACTATCAAGAAACAATTGATTTTCATTTGAAGATGAGAGGGTAGTATACACGACAATAGACCGCTCAAAATTTTTTGCATGATTTTTCTTATAATTTTCCTTTTCAATTTTACTTGATATTATTAACATTCTTAACTAATTGATAAGTTATTAATCTATAATCACACTCTTTATGCCAAAATTTTCCACACTTGTTACAAGTACCATTAAATTTGACTTTAAAATTCTAATTTTTCTTAGCAGAATTGAATTTGGGATTAGATTTAAATTTAGATATGGTATTTGATTTTTTTTAGGATTTTTATTAATCCTATTATGAGTAGACTTAATACTTTGAGAGAAAAGATCTTCAGAAGCAGTCTCCTTTGAATCAAATTTTTGTATAACACACTCTTCTTGAATTAGTAGAGAAGAGGGAGTATCCAGATCAGGAAAATCAATCTCTTTCTGATATTTAGAATTAAGAATAGAGATATAGTTTCTACACTTTTCATGAATATTTATTTGAATAATGAAATAAAAAATCATATATTGAAACATTTTATGGTTACAACCTTCTAATTGAGATGTAATGTTTTTAATTTTAGCCAAATAATTGAGAGTTTTCTCATGCCCATTCATAGGACTTGTAAACAATTATAGGATAACATTAATTATCTTTGATAGGTGACCACTTTCATGCATGGTTTATAAATATTTCCATGCATCTGCAGGTGATTCCATATGACCTATATGCATACAAAATTCATTTTTTATGTTTTGCAAAAGGATGGATAGAGCTTCTTGTGATTTCTGAGAAAAGGAGCTAAGGTTATCATGGGTTTCTTATGTACCAATGGGTCATGTCTCCACAAGAATCACGAGATACCATAGTTTCCTATCCATAAAAAAATATTTCACTCTAACTCGCCATATTATATATTTTTTTCCATTCAATAGATGAGACTTATCTAATGAAAAACTAGCAGAACTAGCTATTTTTAATGATCAGACAACAATGGAGACAAATATTACTCAAAAAAATCAAAGAAGCCAAACATAGACAAAAGGAAAGCTCCAAGAATTTTTGTTAGAAATACACACGCATAACTAGCTTTAAAAATAAGAAATAGAGAATCTATGGAATGCTCCAGAGAAGAAAAATCTAAACTTTTCAAATTTTAGAATCCGTAGGACAAGGGCTTAGGAAATGCATAGAACAAAGACTTGAAAAACCATGAAATGAAAAAAAGTTCAAAATTCTATGGAAAAAATAAAATTTTAAATCACAGCACTTCTTTGATTGCCTCAAAACTTGTCTTACCTTTATTGCAACAAAACCTTTCTTGCTTGGTTGCCACTTTACCAATTTGAAGTGACTTGCCTTCTCCAACTGAGATGGGATTTGAATCCTCTCCCTTGACTTGGATGTTTTCTTTCTTCTTCCTAAATTGATCATTAGGATTGAAGATAGACTCTAAAGTCACAAGTCCTTTTGGTATTTTGTTATTTCTCAGCTTTACCACTTGATCACCGTATTGTTTTTCCAACTTTTCCTGATTTTTAGCTGAGAACTCGACTTCCTCTTATAAGAAATTGATGATTTGTTGGTCACTCTCAAACACTTGCTAACTTGCATTATTGTCTGGCACTGATGGCCTCACAATCACATGGATGTTTGGCTGGATTTGATCTCTTCTGATACTCTCCACAACATGAAAAGTTGATCCAACAGTTGCAAGCCTGTCAACAACTTGGTTCTCTTTCCTAGGGATGGAGTTGATGCCAAAGCCCTCAAAATCCTCACTAAGATCCCACACCCTATTCTTATAACTCTTGAGTAGGTCATTCTTGGCAGCATGATACCTTTAACTTGATTAACAATAATCTCACTATCACCAAATACTTGTAAATTTTTCATGTCTCTCTTTCTTAACCAATGCAATCCATGTATCAAAGCTTCATATTCAGAAGTTTTGTTAGAACATAAAAATTGAAATCTAAAAGTTGAATAATACTTAATGCCTTGAGGTGAAACAAGCATAGCTCCTAATCATGCACCTTGTCTACTTCTTGATCCATCAAAGAACAACTGTGATACCTCATTGTCATCTTTATGGTCTGGCTTGGTGATGCTATGAAGAGGATGATTTTCTTCATGCATGTAAGAGACTCCTAGTTCAGATTGCTCTATTTCCTTATAGGGATCAAAAGCATGTACCTTGCTTTCCCATTCATCAAGATTCAATTCTGGAATGCTTCCAAATTTTGTGTCAGCTTCATGTGTTCTTAGATATTCCTCTTGATCAAACGTTGAACAGTTGGCATTGATTGGGATTCAAGTATGAGGCTTAATGTGAAATTTTGTAATAGGTTCAGACCTGATTGTGGCCTTGGCTCCATACCTTGTCCTAAATAGCATGTGTGACCAATCAGTAGATAGGTGGCCTCCAATTCTAGTTTTGAAATCCCTTGACAAACATATCGCAAAGAGTTGTGGCAAATCTATCACTGAAACATCTTGCAAAATAGTGACATTGGGGCATGAATGCAAAGTAAGGCTCAAATCTTTAATTACCCCAACTATTGCTACTGCTATCACATCTAATTGCACCACCCCCTTGGATATGAATTCATATTGAAGGCCCAACTAATTAGCTATTTTCTTGGGCATCAGGGAATTACTTGCCCCAAAATCAATCATACAATTATGTACTAGTTTATCACCAATGATCAATGAAACATAGAATGGAGGGGGCTTCAAAATTTTACCTTTCTATCCTCCATGATTCCCATAAGGCTGAGTAGCATTTGTGAGTACCTTCTCTTGCATATGAGATAGCTAATTTGAGGTTGACCAATTCTTCATGACAACTTGTAATAGATCCCTTTGTCCTGGGATGGATAGTGACTCCCAAATAGAAATGTTCACATTGGTCTTCTTCATTTGTTTAATAATGTTAAATGGGGATGAACCATCTCTTTGCTTCCCTTTTAGTCTACACATTCGTTTCTTGTACATGGACTGCAACAGCTGGCATTTGAGCTGGTCTAGAAGGTGTCCTGGGTTGTCCTTACACATTTGGAACTGCATTTTACTTGCCAACACCTTATGGAGTGATGGAAGGTTTTGAATCACTTCGATCTAATGACTTCCCTTCACCAATATTCCTGTTCTTTGACTGTGTGTTAGTTGCTACACTCTGAGAAGGTGTTTGATTCATACCACAAAAATCTTCAGCCTGCCAATTCACAAGTGTAGTCTCATTTAGAGTTGTATCTTGTTGAGATGTCCCTTATTGTTGGTTTGTTTCTCGACTTGCTTCACTCTCTACACCAATTTTTGTAACCATCAAAGCTTGGTTCAAAGCACCATTGAAGCACATAGATTGGTTGTGAGGTTCATTACATGGGAAACACCAGTCATACTCTTGAGCTATATTATTTTACACTGGCACTAAGGCTTTAGAGGTAGATGCAACATTGGGGTTATAGGGCTGAAATGGTCTATTGGAAGGAGGCCTTACTTGATTTTGATTTGCAGCTGGGTTGGGTGGCCTATTAGGATAAGTTTGAGGCTGATAAGAATGCCTAAAAATTTGAGCTTGTTGCCTCTTGAGCATAACCACCTCATTGCCCAAATTTTGCAATTGTTTCATAATTTATTGAAGCTCATTTGAGGCACTAGAGGATGAAGTAGAAGTTTCATTTGAACTTTGATTTCTAGGAGTGGGAATAGGAGCTAAAGTAGGTGTTTGACTAGTAGTTGGGCTTCCCAACTCTAGATATAAGGGCATAGGAGGCCTAGGTACAATTTTACTAGCTTGGATCAAACAATTCTTAGCCCTAATGGTGATGTTGTAAGTTGTAGGTATAGTTGCACCTCCCATGTATTGGATCAACATAGAAATGTCAGAATTTAAAGCCTTGAGAAAGTATAAGGAATCACCTTTAGCTATTGGCCTCACTGCCAATGGGATTCTATCCCATGTTCTTTGAAATCTGAAATTGAAGTCTGTTAGCTACTCATTGGGAGCTCTCTTAATAGTTGTCAGTTTCTCCAATAGAGACATGTTGTCCCCTTTCTCTCCAAATTGGTTATGGAGGGCTATGCACAAATGGTTCTAATTTTGGATAGAGCCTGCCTCAAGGCTCCTGAACCATTGTAAGGATTTCCCTTTGAATGAATATGCCAGTAATTTCCATCTCAAAAATCTCATGGATTACACAAACATTAGCAATGTCTTGGACATGATCACTAGGAGTGGTCTGATTTTCTCCAGTAAAGTATGGGATGTTCTTCAATGCTGCAATTAGAACTAGGTTTTGTGTATTGAGAGCAAGTGGGATGTTGCTAGTAAAGTTGACATAAGGATTGGGTTATACCATTTTGATTGGCCTGAGAACCCTTGTTGATTGGATGAAAGGTCTACCAGGTGGAGGAGTTGATAGAGTTTTGTTTGGTGGAGATGGAGACCTTTGAATCCTTCTTTCTCTTTCTCCTCTTTCTGGGGATAATTGCATATAGTTAAACAATCCCTCTTCTCTGGTCCTTGACTTTGTTTAGATCCTTCTCATGAATCTTCAATCTTAGACTGATGAAACCAATTGATTCTATCCTTTTGGAGTCATCCAGATGTGTAAATCAAGGATCTTTCAAGAAAGAAACTTACAACAATTCCAAATAAACTTTGTTGTAATGAAGATGAAGACCTCTAAGGTCCCACCAAGTGTGCCAAAACTATTAGTGCAAATTCACAACACCCCCAAATCAACCTTTAGATCTGCAGTTGGGAAATGGTCAATTTGGTGTGAATGCACAACATGGACTTTTCCCTAAGTGTGGGACCTTGCAAATTGGGAAAACTCTCCAGATTGAGGCTAGTTCCTTCTCCTCTATCTAGGTGTATGCATGTAATTTTTATAGAGGTTCTTATTCAAAATTCCTACTCTAAAACTACCAAGGAGACAAGGTTAAAAGCATGTAAAAGGAAACAAAACTAAGTAAAAAAATGGTAATACACCAAAGGAGTGATGAACAATCATTTTGTCTTGTAAACAAAAACCAGAAATTTGATATGCAATAGCCAAACACAGATATTTCCAATCTTGTAATAGAAGATCAACTAAGAACAATGAAGACAAAGGATTGGGGATCAAAATCACCCACATGTGTGTATTATTCCCTACAGATCAATACAACATGTTACAAATGGTCACAAGGCATAAATACATGCCACAATTTTAATGGAAGGTCATATAAACTCCATTGAAATCACTTCCCAAAGGGAAGAGGGGAGTCTGCAAAACAAGAAATAATTGTCCACCCTTTCAAATGAGCTAAAATTTGGAATATATCGATCAAATAGAGTGAAGAAAATTGAAAAAATGTCAGAAAAATTTATTTGACATCTCCAACCACTGAAATGATTCATTAAAACAATAAGGGAACCCTCACAAATCCATTTTTCGATGCATTCGGCAATGCTGGAGAAGAAACAGATGCCATACATCATCAATTTTGGTGGTTCGGGGGTCGGTTCTACATTTTTTCCATGTTGGAGATGTTTCTTCAATTTTCTCCCTCTTACTTTGCCCAAAACTAAAAACTGAAGCTTCCATGGTGTAGAGGCCATTGATAGCTTTCTAATGGTACCAAATTTGATGAATTTTGACCACTGGATTAAAAGATATGACCTTTTGAAATTCTATGGCCAAGTTAGGGCAAAAAAGGTGAAAAATGGGTCCATGGGCTCAACCTTTCCTTTTTTCCCTTTTTTGCAAAATTTACAAAAAATTTCAAAAAACCTCATGGCCCGTAGGGGGAAAGTGCCACGTGGTGTTAAAAGGGCTTCATGGGTCCAAAGATCAATTTTGCACTAAAAGCACAAAAAACATTAAATTTTAAAATACCTCCCGTAGCCCGTAACCCCGCTTCCTACTTTGACTTTGAATTTTGATCTCTAGTAGAAGTGTGGGTCACCTTGTGACTTTTTCCCTTTGGAATGAAAAAGGGTTGAGTTCTAAATTCAATCCGATCCTATACCTTCTCGCTTTGGTTAATATTTGGCCACGTGTCCTCCTCAGTCCTTAGGCAAATTTTCTTCCTTTGTGTATTTGCGGGCTCGTGAGCCAAAAATTACCTTTGTGCCCTCTTAGCCAAAAACACTAAGTATCAAAATTCTTTTTCTTTCTACCAATACATAATCTCCTTTGGAAAAATTTCTTCCTTAGCTCCGTGGACCCACCTAAGGAAAAATTTCACTATAAACTCCTTCGAGCCATAACTCAAAAAATACAAGGAGTTAGGAGGACATATTTACCTTTCTGGCAAGGGGAAGAAAAATCCTATCTGATGAAGCCATCTCCATTAACTTTTAAGTTCTTTAAAGTTCCAAAAATCTTCTTGCAGCAAAAATCTTCTTAAGTTCAAGAATGAAGGCAATTTAACCAAAACAAGCATGGGCTTATTTTGGATAACAGTTGCTTTTAATGCACTGACATAAGCTCTGAAGAATTCTTTAAAATAAAATAGAATAAAGGATGCAAAGGCTTTAAGCTATATTCATGATGTAGTCACCGATTTTGTTTTCCCAAGTATAACAACAATTATAAACTTTAAGTAAGCATGGGATACCTTGTATAATGCTTCTCAAGGAATGAAAAGGTGAAATAGTCATATTTAATGTTAGTCAGAGATTTTATGACCCTTCTATTGAAATAATCAAAATCAGTAAATGATTATTTCACAAGGAAAATAACCATAGTCAATCAGATGAGAACTAATGGAGATGTGGTTTAAGATCATAGTATCATAGAGAAGGTATTTATGAGGCTTCCAACCATATTTGATCCAGTTGTGATTGCAATAGAGGAGTCTAAGAAATTGATATAAATGTTTTTTATGAGCCAATGGGTTCTTTGCAAACCCATAAACAAAGGATGAGTAGATTGGCTAGCTCCTCCCACGAAAAAAACTTCAAAAAAAAAATGTTAGAGGCAGGGGGATAAGAGCGTACAAAAGAGAAAGATGAATATTTAGCAACCAACAAGAAGGTGGAAGAAATAGCAGTCATCAAGAGCCACAAACAAGAGGAAGAGGTACAGGATGGGTCAACAACACTTCCAGAGATGGTTCTACACAAATGTATGAAAATCCTAATGTACTTTGTTATTATTACAAAAAGCTATGGACATTATGCAAGTGAATACAAAAGGAAAGAATATGATTTGTGAAATCATAATCATAATGTAAGCTTATCTAATGTAAAATAAGTTGAACTTGAAAATAATGAAAAGAGTGTAATTTTTTTTCCAACTTGCAATGTATTTGAGAAAGGAAACCAACAAATATGGTATTTGGATAGTGCATGCAGTAACCATATGTGTGGAAATAAGGAGATTTTTATTCACATAGATGAAGCAATCAAATCTAAAGTGAAGATGGGAAAAAATGAAAAGGTTCTTATGATCGGTAAAGGAATTTTATCCATTCTCACCAAGCAAGTAGATAAGAAGTAGATTCATAATGTTTTCTATGTCCTAGGATTAAAGTATAATCTTCCCAGTATTAGGTAACTTGTCAAAAATGGATATAAGGTGAGGTTTGAAAATGGAGAATGTGTTTTATATAATAAATGTGGAAGTAATAAGTTGAATGCAGTGTTGAAGATGACACAAATAATGTTTTCTTTGAGGATGCAAAATGCAACAACAGTAGCATTCAAAACAATACTCATTGATCTATACACTCTTTGGCATCTTAGGTATGGGCATCTAAGTTATGGTTGATTAAATATTCTTTATAAAATGAAAATGTTTAAAAGGATTCCTCCAATTGAAAAAACAAATATAGTATGTGAAGGTTTCATATTAGGGAAGCAACATAGAAATGCTTTTCCCAAAGGTAAATCTTAGAGAGAAATTTCACCTCTTAAGTTGATACATTCATAATTATGTGGTCCCATGAAAACTCCCTCCTTGTCCAAGAAAGAGTATTTCATTACTGTAATAGATGACTTCAGCATAATGACATGGATTTATTTTATGAAAAATAAATTAGAGACACTTGAAGTATTCAAACAATTCAATTCCATGGTTAGAAAGCACAGTGGCCATTATATAAAGACATTAAGAACCGATAGAGTAGAAGAGTATATATCTAATGAGTTTTTAAACTTCTATAAGGATCAATGAATCAAGAAACAATTTACAATAGGGTATACTCCTTAGAAAAATGGTGTAACAGAGAGAAATAATAGAACCATTCAAGAAATTACAACAAGCATTCTCAAAGCTAGAGGATTTCCTGATGAATATTATGATGAAGTAGTTGGGACAACATTCTATTTGCTGAATATATGTCCTAGAAAGAGTGAAAGGAAAAAGATACATTAAGAAGCATGGAGTGGATGAAATAAAAGTGTTGAACACTTGAGAGTTTTTATATTTGTAGCATATGCATATGTGTCCGAGTAAAGAAGATCAAAGTGGAATAACAAAGGAGAGAAGTGCCTTTTCATTGGATATAGTGAGAAATCAAAAGCTTACAAATTATACAATCTAATTATTATGGAGATTTTAATCAATTGGGATGTTCAATTCATTGAGGAAACATCTTGGGGAGATGCACAAGAAGTGGAGAAACCACAAGATAGATAAAATTCACCCATCATTGTTGTTAAAGAAACAAATGGAAGAGAAAAAACTACACCTAATTGCACACTCATTTCACAGAGGGGTGAATCTTCTCATGGAAAAAGACAATAAAGCATACAAAGAAAAAAAAATGAGGAATATTTATTATCATCTGACTCATTCCAACAACAAGGTAAAATGAGGAGTTTTCAAGAGATCTATGATCAATCAAGGTATGAAGAAAATGAAGATTAAATGATTAATTTTTCTTTATTTTCACAAGGTCATCCTATTTATTATGAGGAAACAATTAAGGATCATAAATGGTGTGAGCAATGGATGAAGAAATGCATAAAATAAATAAGAATGGAACATGGGAGTTAGTAGATCTTCCTGAAGAAAAGGAATTCATTAGAGTTAATTGGGTTTATAACACTAAGACTACTCCTAAAGGGAAAATTGAAAGACTTAAGGAAAGGTTAGTTGTCAAAGGCTACTAACAAAATCCTAGACATGATTATAATGAAACATTTTCTCTAGTAGCAAGGCTAGAAACTGTGAGAAAAATAATTACCATAGCTTCTCATAGAAAATGGAAGGTCCATCAAATGGATGTTAAATAATATTTCTTGAATGGAGTATTGGAAGAATAAGTGTATGTGGGGAAACCACCTGGTTATGATATTCTAGGGAATGAGAGAAAGGTATATAATCTCAAGAAAGAATTGTATGGACTTAAACAAGCACCAAGAGCTTGGTATAGTAGGATAGATTCCTATCTTATTAGTAATGGATTTAGCAAAATTAGAAGTGATCCCACACTCTACATAAAAAAAACAATGGTGACATTTTAATTATTTTTTTGTATGTAGATGATTTAATTTTTACTATAAATGAAAGAAACAAAATAGATTAATTCAAAGCATCCATGAATAAGGAATTTGAGATGACTGATTTAGGATTGTTGAAGTATTTTCTTGGCATTGAGGTCAAACAAATAGATCATAGAATAATTTTTTCTCAAACAAAGTATGCAAAAACAATGTTGCAAAGATTCAGAATGTTGAATTGTAAACCAACATCTACACCTATAGAATTAATCTTGAAATTGACAATAGATTATTGAAACAAAAATGTAGATCCTCCAATATATGAAAGCATGGTAGGAATATTAATGTATTTAAATGCAACAAGACTAGATATAATGTATGAATTTAGTTTGATTGCTACATTCATGTAAACACCAAAAGAGACACACTAGAAAACATGCAAACATATTTAAGGTATGTGAATGGCACATGGAATCGTGGAATTCTGTATGCTGCAGATAATGATTTATAATTAGTTGGCTACACAAATAGTGACTAGGTAGGTAGCCTAGATGATAGAAATAATCACATCTAGTTATGTGTTTAACGTTGGATTAGGAGCCATTTCATGGGCTTAAGATAATAAGTTAGTTGTTTTATTATCTACTTCTGAAGTAGATTATATTACAATAAATTCATGTGCTTGTGAGGAAATATGGTTAAGAAGAATCCTCTCATATTTTCATGAAGAGGAATAATGAGGTTCTATTAATTTATTTGATAATATGTTTTCAATTGCATTATATAAAAATATAGTCTTCCATGGATGAAGCAAGCATATAGCAACAAGATATCATTTTATTCATGAACTGATTGAGAAAGGTGAAATTGAACTTAAGTTTTACAAGTCAGAGTTGTAGATAGCTAAAAATTTTCACTAACCTCTATCAAAAGAAAGGTTTTAGCATTTAAGCTAAATTCTAGGCATCGTCAATGTTTAGGAATAGAAACTTAGTCCTTGATTTGATCATTTTTGGCTTAAGAATAAGGGGGGTTGTCAGAATTTATGGTGTTAATATTGTTGAGCTTCTCGTAGGTATTTCAAGCCTATTTTACCTCATCTTGTATCTACTTAACTGACAGGAATTTATATTTTTTTTCTGTCTGTTTTATTTTTGGTCATTGAGTTTTGAATGCCCCACCAAATCCATAGTCAATGTGGTGATTTTCTAGCCATATTTATTGTTTTTGGGTGACCCGAACATGAAGGATCCATAATTATTTGTAGCTCATATTTCATCAAGTATAATTTTTTATCAACAGTCCCGAGAGGAAACATGTGGTAGAACTTTGATTAACATTTGGGTGAGGAGCCTTAAAATACCTCAATCACATGAAATAAGCTGCATTTTATATTCTGTCAGGTTCATTTAAGTCAAGTAGGCCACCGGTAATAAATCAACCGACTGAGGAAGAGACATACATCTACATTTGTATGGAGCGATCAATTTAAGTTAAGAAAACATTGAAATTGAAATGAAATGTCATAACCAATCATAGACTTGAATGAACCTAAGAATAGTGATAATTCCGAAGGGCCTGCATCTTTACCATTGGATGGGGATTTACGTGATGATAGGTTCTATAAGAAAAAGATTGATAGTTGTGAGGACCGTGGAGTCTCCTCATTGGTTTGGGCTTCGCAACTATGAAAAAATATATGGATGAAAACTTTCAATGTAACATCTGTGGAGATTTCTCATTGGTCGAATTTTCACATGTGTCAGTTAGGGACCAAAATGGTTTGACAACACATAAGTGTGTGGAATTTTTCTATTAGTCCATGCTTTCACACTCTAATAGGATCAATAAAAAAAGGTAAAATGTGAAGAGTTTGTGGAGCTCTATCATTGATTTTAGCTTTGCATTGGAGAATTGAAGTTTTCTTATTCCTCACACCACAACAAGTTAAAATTCGACACATGGAGGAATTTAAGTCAAACTAATGGAAAAGGATTTGAGTGGATTTAAAATCCATGAAGAACTTGAGCTAATCAATCTTTCAGGTCCATTTCAAAGGTCAATGTCTTTTTAAAGCCACATGGAGATCTATATTTTGCTCGAAAAATATAGCAAGAGACAAGGAAGAAATATATGCAACATCATAATACAAATAAGGAAAAGAAGGAGAATATAATAGAGAAAGTGTCATAGCTCGAGGTCATATATAAAATAATAAAGACATGTGCAGTAGCCTAGAACCAGAAGGACGAATAAAAAGAAGAATATTTAGTGGATAATATAAAACAATAGCTTGAGGTAGATATTATAAAAGAAGAAAAAATAATGTACAGATCCTTAGCTCTTAATTTTAAAAATATTTTTATATCAAATATATAATATATTTTGAGTGTTAGTTTTTTTGGATTTGTCATTCCCTATGTTTCTTGTAGTTAGCACCAAATGTTTCCAACAAAATTTTGTTTATAGATCAACTTAGGTTATTTTTCAAAGCAAATTAGAGTTTTGTTTTTAATTTAGTCATGGCATAAGCAATAACCTCACACAACCCATGATTCTACTATTTATAGGAAACAAAAATTATTTTTGGAGACTAAAAAATGAATATTCTATTTTATTCATAGGATCTATGTGACTTGGTAAAAAATGGCTTAGCTAAGAAAATAGACGAGATAGTGTTTCAAGGAAAGAGAATAGGAAGGACATGAAGGACTTCTTTATAATCTATAAGGCCATGGAAGAATAAATTCCTAAAAGGAATTGGATATCTTAGAAACTACTTATGATGTCTCCAACAAGGTAAAAGTTCTTAAAAATTCAAATACTTCACAGGAATTTTTAAAATCAAAATATGAGATAATCTTATTCATTAGATAAGACATTTTCCTATGTCATCGGTTTTGTAAACCAGCTTAGGTCCCATGGAGATACACTAAATTATAATAACATATTTGGAAAAGTGTTTTGGAGTCTACCTAACAAGTTTGACACCATATTTATAGCCATATAAGAGTCTACGGATCTCACTCAATGAATTGTCAATGAATTAGTGGGTTCCTTGTTATGCCATGAGTAAAGGTCAAATAATTCTAGTAATGATTTCCTTGAAAATGGATTGAAAAGTAGTTTTTTAGTTTTCAAAGGAAGAGGAAGGTCAATTTCTAGAGGGAGAATCAAAGAGGAGGCCAAAGGAGAAAGAATGTGTTGTATTTTCTTGAAAAAATTACAAAAAAAATAATAATTTTGATGTTTCAATCCCTATAATGGACTCATCGTTGAGGAAATAATAAGCTCGAGGAAGGGAATTAAGATAATGTAAGAAAAATATGTAAATTATAGACATTAAAATTAGGTAGCTTTTCCTTGTTTAATGCAGCCTTTGAGCTTGTATATTTGTTAAGATAAATTCTCACATTTGGAATCTAATCTCATCACCTCTCTAGACATTCTATAAATTACTTATCTTTACACAATGCAGTGTCAAGAATCAACAATTATAAAAGTAATTTTCAATCAAAGTCTCATTAAACTTGTGATATTGGAGACACAAGTTCTATTTTATATGTTTCTCTCTCTTGTCCAAAACCAGATGAAAGGGTCATAATGTGGTATCTAGTACCAATAAACCTATACAGTCCATCCCCTTATTAATCACATAATATTATTTGAATGATAAAAAATGATTTGGTTGATTTAATTTCCTAGGGTCACCTTATCATGATATCTCACCTATAAAATAATATATAAAATAATCATTATCACATTGTAACTCGCCTACCATTTTTAGAGATAGTATTACAAATATCATTCCTAGGGAATTCAAAGTGTTCCAAGATATTTGTCGATCATATGTGTGTCATCTAGATATTTCCCTAATACAAGTCTACAAAACTCAAGTAGGTCAAGGAGGCTAGCTTCACCCATCTAAAAGCATGCAAAGATCATATAAGCCATGTATGATAAAAATAAAAATCACTAAAACAATTTCAAAAGGGTTTCATTTAAAACAAGGGTTAGATCACATAGGTGAGTAATGCCATATCTAACTACTTCCACATTGGGAACAATCTATACTACACATTTTTCCTACTATCTTTATCCCCCCTAGAGGTTGGTTAGATATACGCACTTTCATGAACACTTAGGATAACTACATGAGGCTTTATTTATTGAATTATGATACATAGTAAATCACTAGGATTAGTTTAAAAGTTGGGAATATTCCTTCCCAAATAGGTCCAAACTCAAGTACAAACACATATATCTCTCATTTGGTTTGTTAATGCTTTGATGAAGGGTTATGTAGGTTGATAGGGTTTCTACTATGTTGCATGTCATCATAGGTCTTCCTAATGTTACGAAAACAAGAGAGACACATAATAAGTACCTTTTTTACATTAGTGAAGAATCTGAAATGTTTCATATCCCAATTATCATGTATACTAAAACCATAAAATCCCTATGTTGTGATGTACATTTCTTTCTTAGAAAATATTTTTTTTGTCCTACACATACATTTTGTAGAAAATATTTGTGCTATATAATTCTTTTGTAGAAAATATAAATTTTATCATATCAAAGTGTACATCCATACTATAAATGTTTAAGGATAAATAGTGAACTTATGACCCGCCATTATGTCCTCTAGATCAAACCTCCCCAATAAAAACATTTTTGTCTCCAAAATTCTAGTCACCCACAGAATCAGCTTAACAGATATCTAGATGAAATCAACATATAAAAATGAGAATATGACATAGTGGGTGAGATTTCAAATATTGAAATTGTTATCGTACTAATGGATTTGTATGAAAGAGAAGATAAAACACTTTCTTAGAAAGTGTCCAACTAAATTTTTGTGATTCTTCTAATATTGTAAATGTAAAAATTAGATCAGTATGAAATGATGACCAAATCCTAATAATAGGTGGGTGTCCACTGACATTATAAAAAATTTCAAATCTACAAAACATCATTGAAATAGATTAATATGAAATAAATAACTAAATTCCAAACATATGCGAGTTCCTATTGATCCTGTGAAACTGATAAGTTTTAAAATATCACTGAAATAGATCTATATGAATTATATGACTAAATTTCAAACATAGGCAAGTTTCCATTGACCAAGTGAAACTACAAAGTAAGGTGAATGATAATTATGAAATAGGAAACAAAATACCAACAATAGGCGGGCATATAATGACCCTATAAAACTATCAATCACATAAAAATATGACTGTAAAAATTATCACCCAAAATACATCAGTATCAAATAGACAATAAAATGTCTTTTCAGAATGTTTCCAATTCACCCTCTGATACTATAAAATCATTGCAAATTATCATGGAAATGATTCAAAAGCTAAATATCACAATGCTTATAAAAAAGTGAGGTTTAGAATAAATTCCTGAAACATCTAGTGAAGATGAAATATTTATCCAATGTGAATTTGGGGATGAAATCAAATTACCTGCCAAATGTCACATTCCAAATTGATGAAACTGCTAATCACTACAAAAGATCACAACGTGTAACTGTAAACACATTTTTCCCAAATGCGGGTCTTATAAATGCATCCAACATATATATGCTTGAAATAGATGCATCTCACGAAAAAATTTATTTTGAATACAAGTATTAAATAAACATGTTCTAACATGTCCCCACAACTACCTACGTGACTATTTTCAAAAAAATCCAAGCATAAAGTTTGCGTCAAAATCCTTTCCCAAAATGTATCATGAAACTCAAAACATTTTTCAAGAGTCAAAATTTGAAGTTTAAAAATCCTAAAGTGAGAATATAATCTAAGCATGATAAACCTATCATGAAGTTCCTCTCAAAAGGAAACTCCAAAAATTATTTTATTACTTAACAAACAAATATCAAGGAAAATCATGCATATATGTATAGATTGATTTGCAAATGTTCCCATGTATGGGTCTTACAAAAATTAAAGATGTTATATATATATATATATATATATATATATATATAGACACACACACACACACACACACACACACACACACACACACACACACACACACACACACACACACACACATAGATACATACATACATATGTACATGTATAAATATATAAGCATGCATGTATATGTATGTGTGTGTGTGTACATAATACTTTTACTATATTTGGGTTTGACCAAATGCATTATCATAAATGGAAATGACACCTTCAATAGAATGAAATAGATTTTATGTACATCCTAAAAAAAAAATGAAATCAAACCATTATATATCCCTAAAGTTAGTACTAATTCCTTTTTATGTACATGTAAAAAAACTCCAAGAACCTACTTAGAGTATTGAGCATTTGGTTAGCATAAGAAATAGTGTCCTTTTTTCAACATTCAATGTATAAGGAACTATCATTATGGCCTATAATTTTAAGTTGTATGCGCATCTCTCAAAAAAATATAGTTTATGTTCGACACTTATCTCTAATTCCATGTCTATATTATATACATATTTTCCCTTATCTAAATATTTTATTATTTCTTTTCTTAGGTCAGCTTTATAACAACCATAGACAAAAGAATAACCATCTTTCTCATTTATCAATAAAATTGGATCTAATATGGATACATACTATAAGAATATGGAGATTTCACCCCTTTGGAACATATTGTAGTCACAAAATCACACATCTACTATTAGATTTATACCACCGGGTATGTTAATTTATATATATGGATCATGCGTGATAAAATCATTCACTAGTGACCTATTTCTAAGTTTTTTGTTGTCAATGAGTCAATCATCTTGGTTGTTTTCCTCTCTTAGTCACCACTTGTCTCTGCATTTTTAGCCATCTCTTAGATTCTCTCATATATTGTAGTTAGCTCAATTGTATTCTTTTTGTCTACATTAGGGTTCCTACGGTTACACTGGGGCACCCCAGTCTGTGATTTTAGGCACCCATGTCATCATGATTTGTTATCTTAATTTATTTATTAGAGGTAAGTCCTAACGGTCACCCTGGTGTTTTCCCCTAGGTCATAGTTAACAATTTTGGGTCACTAGTGTCGAAATTTGAGCATAAGATCCATATATAAACAAAGCATACTCACCACATTATGGGTGGACATCACAAACATCAAGGGAAGATATCTACTAGGGAAAGGGGCTGAAATTGGGATTCTTCTACATTTAGATCACATCTACGAAGCCAACGTGACATGCAGGTAGGGTTTTAGACCTCCTTGTGAAAATTCTGAACACATATACTGAGTATTTTCACAGTTCATAGCACCAAGAATCCAGACTAGGGCACCCCAACACACTCCCAGGCACCTTAGTATAGATAGACAGTCATCTCCTTCCCTTACTGAAGTCATTCAGTCATAGCCTACCTAGTTCACATACGAGTCTTCCACAGTCTAGCACACAATGAGGTAAGTTATTTATAGGTTAGTAACATATCCCTTTCATTTCTATTATTGTAATTATTTAAAGTAAAAAATAAAAATATCTTGTTCTAAGACTTCGATATAGCACTTAGTTTCTATTTAGATTATCTCATAAAATAGTTATAACCTTATTTTTAGTTAATCATTTTAGTGAACCCATAATTTTGAACATTATTACTTTTTCATTATCTGTCATTAGCATAGATCTTATTTTATTATTATCATGTCACATTTTAGTGTCAACCCCATTTACGATGAGGCTACCATTGCTGAAATTATAGGTTTATTTAGTACTCCTATGACCTTACCCGATGCCACTCAACAACTTCTCCTAGAAGGCCAAAAACATGTGCTTGCCAATCATGTTGACTCTCCTATTGGCATATGCCTTGTTGATGACCCCATTGCTTTTACTCATTGTATGTCATGTCATCCGGTGGCCTGTGATCCTTCTTATTTTTCTTCTAATATGCCACCAAATGTTTTAGATCCTTCTATAATTGATTATCTATTAGGCATTTATTGCCAACCTAATCTTCCTCCTACCTCTCGCATCACTACTCCCATGTCTCCTACCAATTCTTATTGTGTTTCCTTGACATCCCATTCTATTTCATCCGAACATTCTTATTACCTTGATGATCCAAATGATAGTAGTGTTTCATCTAGCATTAACAATACCACTTAGTCTATTGTTCCTAAGGAGTCCCCTTCTTTCTACACTTCTGAGAGTGCTTCACCTATTTAGTATTCTTCTTCTCTTGTGATTGCTTCTAATGTAGTGCACGAGTCTCCACCTCATGTTGTTTCTTCTCATTCTACTCCTACCTTATCTACAATTTCTTCTTCTAATTGACCCACACCACATGTTACTTCTCGTAATCTTTCCCCTTCATCCTCTCATGTGTCTCCTTTGACTCACATTCCTCATGTATCTTTAACATCAGAGCCTACTATCTCCCCTCTTAATATACCGATGATCACACATAATGGGAAGCTCCAACCTCTTAATACCTTGTTTCCATCTTCTTCTATTCCATCAAAAGACATCCTATCCCTCATATATGTTGTAGGACAACTTTAGTATCAGGTTCACTCTCTTACCTTAGAAAGTAGGGCTTACTATGTGTTTATAGATAAAAATTCCTTGCATGGTAATCTCATTCCTAAGAAAATTCATAACTCATCCTTTATTAAGGATTTCACCATGCCCCTATTACAGTTACTTACTTCAATAGTACCAGAAACACTCATGCTCATATTATACATTATCACACTCTTATGGCCTCCTGTTTGAATGATCAGCTTTTTCTTAAGGCATTTCGGTTTAGTGTAGGTTATGATGCATTCAATGGTATACCCATATCCCTTTTTGTTCTATTAGCACTTTCTAAGACATGGAGGATGCCTTCCTTCATAGGTTTATTATCAATGCTTGTTCTAGGATCACATAAGATCACATTCCCACTCTCTCTTAGGGATCTTTTGGACCTTTTTAGTATTACATCTTACGCTTTAACGCATGCATACATAAAATTATATCTCATCGTAGTTAGTTGGAAAATTAGTTCCTCTTTTTTCATGTCTTATTCCTCCTCTAAAGCAAAATTTACAATATGATACTTGTGAGTCCTTTATCCTTTTATGTTACAAGGTAATTGATCTAGAACAGGACCTTCTTTCTTCTTCTCTAGTATAGCCTTTCCCTATTTCTTTGATTACTAGGAATTCTCCTCTTCCACCTACACCTCTAATTCTACACCCTCAGCAACCTCCACCTTTAGCTATAACTCAAACACACCATGGTACTCCTACTCCACCTCCTCACAAAAATTGAAAGAAACCATTAGCTCAACCCAAAGTAAACATGCAATAACCTCAGTCTCCTCCCCCATCTCGTACACATCTCTCTCCACCTCTACGACCACTTACTACTACTACTTCACCTCAGTACTGTGAGCCTTTTTGTTTTTCACCCAATGCTCAACCTCATGATGTTTTGTGTATATTAGTTACTGAGTGATTAATTCATCTTACTTTAAATCGCCACCACCATCCACACCGTTTATAATGCTAAAATGATCAATATTGCTATAATTATCACTATATTAGTAGCCATCATGACAATGATTATCTTACTTTACTTGAATGGCTATAAAATTTAGAGGACACTAGTGTCATATATTTTAGCTCTCATGAGAAATCATTGTCTCATTCACCATGAAAGCATAAGCATACACCCCTAGATCTCCTACGTATGGTGTTTAGTGTGTTCATCAGTCACCACCATTGCATACTTGCTATCCACCACCTCCATTGCTTCCACCTCCATATTTATTACATTCACCTAACTCACACTATCCATTACATCCATCCCATGGGATTCCAGCAGTCTCTGCATGTTGATCAGAGGACACTTGAAAAAAATCACACAAGAAGTATGCATGGGAAAATGGGCATGGTTTAAGGGTGTGAATGTACAGGAAGAAACTATGCATAGAGGGCAAGTTCAACATTTAGGAATTAGTCAATTTTGAGCATGAAGGCCTATTTTTATAAGATGGCATTCAGAACAAACCAACAATGCAAAAATGTGCCTGCCATGAATTTTCTATCTTTGGAGGATTGGATCGAAGCGTTTTGCATGGAGACAAGCTACGAATAGGATTCTCACTTCATTTAACTATAAGAGGTCTATAGATAGCACACTTGCATTTGTGGTTATGCCTCTAAATGATGTGTGGCTATTAATAGCATGCATCCTATTTTTGGAATAAATAAGCGGTGAAGGGAAAGTCCCCACCCTATATAAATGATGTGAAGCACTTAGTAAGATATATAGATATACAGAGATAGAGAAGAGAGATATATACGTATATGTAGAGCGTAAGGGGAAAGTATAGAGATATATGTGCATATGACTGGATTACCGTATCAAATCCATGCACACATTCATATTTATTAATAGATATAAGTTATTGGTTGAATCTAAGTGTCATTTCTATGTGTAATTGAGTAGTGCATGCTCTTGATTTAATCATGATTATCGTTTAATATTGTTCTTTCTTAGATCTGAATATGCCATGCCTTGTAGAATGAGGGATTAGTTATGGATCTATATGTTTCTACTTTCATCATGCTAACATCCTACTACAACAACCCTAAAGAGGGACTTGGTACCTTTGCACACTTTAGGTGAGTGCTCATTCTAGGCTGAGTGATGTGCTAGCATGTCTGGGGTGTTATCTAGTAAATTATAGGCTACATCATTGGTTCCATTACCAGGGCCTATTTTTTAGTTGTTTTTAGGATGGTTAGCAATGAAGACATACCGATTAACTCTAGTAATTATTAAGGAGTGGATACATGATCTGGAGGAAGAATATGCATGACGGTTCAACATTAGATCTGAGTTTAACGCATGCAGTTAGGTAGAAAAAAATCTATATGATAGCTTATATGAGAGATTTTTCGCCATCTTTCCAGTAGAACTATATGAGTGGTTGTTTGTGTATGAATATAAGAGGAATTAGAGATATCATGTACTTGTCTAGACATAGGAAGAATTTCAAGCCCTTTATGATGCTTATTTGATCTAGACTCACACTATGGATATGTGGTTTTGTGGTGTTCTAAATAGTTATATTCTCCAATATTCAATTTTTACGTATTCTTTCCTGGAGGTAGCCGAATTCTAGTTTTTGTGGTATCTTAGAGGATCCTATTTACAAGGTATCCCACTAGCGATCAAGATCTTG
This sequence comes from Taxus chinensis, assembly GCA_019776745.2. Classification (NCBI taxonomy): domain Eukaryota; kingdom Viridiplantae; phylum Streptophyta; class Pinopsida; order Cupressales; family Taxaceae; genus Taxus; species Taxus chinensis. The sequence goes on from CM034152.1 coordinate 689,329,760, forward strand.
ATGCTAACTTTAAACATGGAGAGTAAATCGATGGCTAACTAAACCTCACCTCATGTGAGGGTAGGAACAAGTTTTTTTCAAAGATGACCTAGACCTAGCAATAGAATGGCAGAGAGAGGAAAGGCGGCTTAAGTATAATGAGGCACATGAGAGGGAGATAGAGAAGCAATTTACTATTGTAGAATGTATGTCATTGAGGAGATAGATGGCTCATTAAGGATTTGAATCTCATGTTGAAGACATGGATCCCAAGCATTAGGAACTCCCCATTCTTGGAAATCATGACAAATATCCCCCCTTGGCTTCACATAGAAGTGTGCCAGCAAAGACTACCTAGGCCATGGGTGTGCATCTTAATTCACCTGGTGACCTTTCCCTTGCACTTGGTTTTCCCATATCTAGTTTGAAAAGTAACTAGTAAGCTGACTTAGGAAGTAAGAGAGAAAGAGAAAGTCAGGGAGAAAGTATATCAATGGCAGGAAAGAAGACTTCAATGTTATAGGGAGGAAAATTTTTAGGCGCATCATCCGTACAGATTGTGAGCACGTAAAATTTTTTATTCACCTCTGGAAGTGGAAATTCCTCACAGACTATAGGGGTTCAGTGTACTACTACTATCTGAGCATAGGGGAGTACATCTAAAGTTCCTAATCTAGCTATATGTGGAGGATTAGGAGGTATAGGTGGTTCTAGTTCTAGTGGATTTGGTGGTTCTAGAGGCAGAGAAAACACAGGAGGTTTTGGATCAGGTGTTCAAGGCCCGCAACAACCACAAAATATCTATTTGGAGATGTCTCTTCATCTCCTGGAATATAGAGTTATAGAGGATGTTGTCAAACATTTGCATGTGTGAAATATTATGGCACACAAAAGCAATCATGGCTTCTAAGCATAAGGCAATTCAATTTGCTACTGTATTACAAGGATGTGCACACAGTTGGTATATAAAGTTTGACCCTAATCAAACTTGTGTGGATTATGCAACACTGAAGGATGATTTCTTGAAAGAGTTCCATATCCCTGAATTTGAGTAGAAGAGTATAAATTTTCTCAAGGATATCAAACAAGGCACTACTAAGAGTGTATGTGAGTATGATTCCCATTTTCAGACACTTCTATCTAAGTTGTCTTATGATATTCACACCAGCTAACATGCACAATGGTTTGTTAGAGCATTGATTACACCATTCAGAAGAGAAAGGTCGCATAAGACATAAACTAATCTGCGCAAAGCACTAGAAGCAACTTTGTGTGCTGAGGAAGTTGGGAGCATTGACACTAGTGTTAGTCCATTCTTCGAGGCACATATTACAACTATGGCAAAACAACTAGAAAAATTATCTGTAAATTCAGCTCATGAAACGAGCTTAGAGATTTGGAGCATAGATTGTGAAGTGGAATGTCACACCAAGGATAGTTGTCCTCATAGAACAGTATGCTCATTATTGTTAGATTGTGAGATTTGTCATTTCAATCATGATGCTAGTTACTTTCCTTTTTTACAGCACGTGATAAGGAAGAATGTATCTTGTTATTGTAAAATTTTATGGTCCATAACCCATGATACTGAAGATTGTTAGTTGATTGGTAAGATCTAAGATGCTATAGACATTGGTGTATGACAAACAAGTGTAACAGTTAACTCTAAGAACAAGAATGAGCACCAAAATCAGGATCATAATCAAATACGCTATGACAGGAATGAGGGGCATTTTGAAGCAGGTTGTGGAAAAGGACATGGATATCGCGATGGATATGGAGGAAAAGGCCATGGTGGAGGAAGAGGTGAGTTCCCTCATGGAACATGTTGTATGTGCAAATCTCCTAACCACTATAGGTGCGAATGTCCTCATAGTATTGCATGGTCTTTTTGTGGAAAGAACCATATCTATGAATAGTACCCAAACTTATATGAGCATCTGAGTGAGCAACATGAGTAAGAAAACAAAGGCACCAAGATTGTTAGAATCTAGTGCGTGGTAGAAGATCAGTGGATGCCCAAGATAGTATAAGGACCTAAGGCATCAATAGTGAAGATTACTACATGACTTGAAGTAATGTGTGTAAGAGATTTATTGCACCAGAAGCCTATGATCGCCAAGGAGGGGGGTTTTCATGTAAGGTATCCAGATCCTTTTCATTAGAAGGAAGTTTACTAGGATACCATGGAAGTGTTAAGGATTATTCAGGGTGAGATATAATACTTAAAATAGTAGAAGAAAGCATTAGAGACAGTCCAAATTGATATCGATGAGCTGAGAGAATTGTGCAAAATGTTGTTCTAAGAGAACATCATTCTACTATTGGGAAGTTGGTTAAAGGGAACACTCCATGCGTGAGTGTTAAGATTGGACGTCAAATCTTGCATATGAATCTTCCCCCTGATAGCATTGACTATGATAAAGAGATAACTCTGAATGCTGTTGTAAATGGATGGATGTTGAGAAATAGTTTGATTGACAAAGGTTCGGAAGTGAATGTGCTTACATTATATGAATGGGTGCAAATGGGGAGGCTTCCATTACATCCATCATCTAATGTGTTGTTTATGGAAAATGGAACTAAGGCTAATCCCATAGGAGTTTTGAAGGATGCATCTATAACAATACAAGGGGACAAATTCATTGGGGATTTTCAGGTGTTAGCACTTGTAGAAGCAAATAGTTTTCCAGACCTGCTTCGATTCCTTTGGTGTTATGCTTATAATGTTGACTTGAGATTCAATAAGAGGTATATAAACTTTGAGAACAATGAGGAAAGGGTTGTGATACCATTGACAGATGGGAATTCTACACCATATGTTGAGCCTGTAAGTGAGGAGGACTTAAACATAACCTATGTACATGTTATTCAAGAGCCAGAGGTCAATGAGCCATCAAATGAAGGCATCCTATAGTGCGAGGATTCTCACTCTATTAGTGATACTATGAGTATTTGTTGTGAAAATTGGGCTCATGGTACATATGAACTAGTAGGACGTGAGGTAAAAAGTGTGGTTTCTCACAAGAATGGACTTCGTTCTATTCAATGGATAGGTAGTACAATACCTTGGTATACAAGAGCAGAGGATCTTCTTGTATTCTTACAAGCCATGGAGGCATAGTGGATAGACCAGGTCAAGAGAAGAGACATGTTAGCATATGTCTTATGTGAGACAGTAGCGCGTTGGTGGGTAGTTCCTAAAGATAATCTTATGGAATGGAATGAGATCAAAGTCACCTTATGTACTAGGTTTGTAAGGAGTAATGCACCTATGTAGATCTGCACTTATAATTTTTTTCAACCTACTCAGTGTCACATTCAACAATGTGAGAGACTCTGGATAGTGGGACAAGAGGCATTCCCACCATCACTCTAGTTGCATAGATTGTACTCTACTCTACAAGGATGCACACGCGCCTTGTATGCATACGCTGAACTACACCACGAGACCAGGAATTGGAAAAAATTTACTATAATAATGATCCATACCTTTGACTACTTTTCTTCCCAACCTCCAATAGAAGAGGCATTAAAATTTGTTAAGCAGTTAACCGCGGGAGATAGTGCAAAGGAGGAGGAAATCATACAGGACTTATTTGGCAAGACAGAATCAGGCTCATGTTTTAATGAAGAAGGAGAAGACTTCATATTGCTTGAATGATCCATTCTTGAGAAATAAAAATGAAAGATGGTTTACATCGTGGATGATGAGGAAATTGAGAACCTGGATATTAAAAATTCACAAGGGATACGTGAGGTCTTGGACAACATAGACAAGGATACCCATGCCTATCAAAAACCCATAAAGAAAAATAAGGTCAATATAGGATTGGATGCTGAGCATAAGGAAGCCATAATTAGAGACTAATGGTCAGAGTCAGAGGTTGCAAAGATTACTGAGTTAGTATGGGATTACCAAGACTTATTCCCTTGATGGTATCATGAATTTAAAGGTGTGCATGAATCACTTAGGGAAATGAAAATAAAACTTAAGGAAGGTTTGTGTCCAGTGAGAAAGAGACCTTACAGAATGAATCCTAATTTGCGCAAAAAGTTAAAAGAATAAATTGATAAATTGTTGAAGTCTGGAATCATTCGACCTTTAGATGAGTCAGAATGGGTTATTCTAATCATAATCAGTATCAAGAAAGATGGTAGAGTTTGAATATGTGTGGACTATAGGGAGATAAATTCTACATGTTTAATAGAACCATTCCCTATGCCATTTACTTAGGAAATACTAGAGGGAGTTGTAGGGCATGAAATCTATTCCTTTACAGATGGATTTTTCAGGTATCATCAGCTTAGGATTGCTCAAGAAGATCAAGCAAAGATAACTTTTACTACTAAATGGGGTAGTGTTTCCTATACTGTGATGCCTTTTTGATTGAAAAATGTTCCTACTTTATTCTCACAAATAGTTGTTCAGGCATTCAAGGATTGTATTCACAACTTCGTACAGGTCTACCTTGATAATTAGACAGTATATGGGCTTGTTAAGGATCACTATGACAATCTACGCTTAATGTTTGACCAGTGTAGACAATTGAGTATCTATTTGAACATCAAGAAGTGCATATTTTCTTCACCTTTTGGAATACTATTAGGACACATAATCTACAAGGAGGGATTTCTTGTTGATCTAGCTAAGGTTGCAATAATTTTAGGGTTGGAAGCACCTACCAGTAAGAGTAAGGTGCATGGATTTTTAGGTCACATAGGATATTATAGACAATTCATCAAGGGATATGCCAAAATTTCTACACCTCTAGAGGAGTTACTTAAAGGAAGAGGTACATTCGATTGGGGAGAATCCCAACAGTGTGCATTCAAAACATTATAAGAGAAACTTACTACCATGCCTATCCTACATTTTCCTTCATGGGAAAAACCATTTCATGTACATTTGGACACCTCTGGCGTGGCTATTGGTGCTATGTTAGCTCAACTTGGAGAAGGTATTGTCAATCATCCTAGTCTACTTTCCTTTTAGGAAGCTAACTCATGATGGACAGAATTATACAACTATAGAGTGCGAAGCTTTGTCCATGATCTATGTATTGCACAAGTTTTGACAGTATTTACTAGCTACACCACTTTTATTCTATACGGATTACATGGTATTATAGTATTTGGTGAACAAACTTGTCTTACAAGGGAGCATCTATAGATGTGTACTCATATTTCATGAGTTTGATTTCACAGTTGTGGTGAAGCCAGGAAAGAGTAACTCAGAGACCAGACCACTTATCTAGAATTAACTCAGGGGAGGAACTATAGAAAATTTAAGAAACCATGCCAGATGCACAATTATATAGGTTATAATATGTGCCATTAATATTAGAAGACATTGTTGTCTTTCTACGGATTGGTGTGGAACCAGAAGGAATGAAGGCATTAGAAGAAAAACAACTTGCTATATGCGCGACACTATTTATGTTGATTAGTGGTTTACCTATACAAGCTAGGCAGAGATGAAGTATTACATCGTTGTGTATTAGAGGATGAGTGTAAGAATATTATGGAAAAATCCCATGGTGGTATTGTAGGAGGCCATTATGCAGGTGATACGAGTGCTCGGAAGATCCTACTCGCTGGATTATGGTGAGAGACATTGTATAAAGATAGTAAAGAATATTGTAAGGCGTTGTGACCTTTGTCAATGCCTAGGAAGACCAGGACAAAGAGATGAAATGCCACTGAGACCTATTATCAATGTTGAACCATTTGAGGAATGGGCCATCAAATATTTAGGACCTATTTTTCTAGCTATGCATAGGACTAGATCACACTATATCATTACTTGCATAGAATATTTCACATGGTGGGTGGGAAGCAGCACCTACGAAGGATTGTATAGTAGCTACAGTAGCTAGGTTTCTATGGGATAATGTTCATACAAGATATGTATGTCCTCTAAGTTTGATAAGTGATAGGGGGTACACACTTTGTAAATGAAACCATTAGGATCCTATTAGATGAGTTTATGGTTTCCCAGCATAAGACTACACCTTACCACCCTCAGGTAAAATGGAACTACTAAGGCTTTCAACAAGATTTTGAGCCAAACATTGACAAAAAAAATTGATGTTGGAAGAAAGGATTGGGATGATAAAGTGTCAACTATTCTTTTGGCATATAGAATAACTTATAAGAGATTAAATAAAGCTACACCATTTCAGTTGGTGTTTTACACCGAAGCCATCTTCCCTATAGAATTTATGTTACCTTCTTTATGCATTGCACATGTTGGAGGTCTAGATGATGAGTAGGCTTTAGAATAGAGTATTGAGAAGATGATTCTACTGGATGAGTGACGAGCCATAGCACGATGAAGTCATAAGAAGGAAAATGCCAGGAAGAAAGCATGACATGATAGAAACATAAGGGATAAGAAGTTTTAGATTGGAACAAATGGTACTTTTTTTATGACTCCAAGTTCTTACACCATCTAGGAAAACTTAAAGTATATTGGTTGGGGTTGTATGTCATCACTTACATACTTGAATTAGCTACTTGTCAGTTATAAGCACTAGATGAAACACGACTACCTGGTTACTTTAACGGGATTAGGCTGAAGCCCTACTATAAATAAGTCTTCTTGGTGTTTATAATAAGGAAGCATTGCCATTTATATTAGGTTTTCATTCTATATTTCCTTAATGTATTTCCTTCATTATCGTTATGCTTTGTCACTTTCATTGTTGTTATTGTGTAATAAGCATGTTTACGCGCATGAAGCTGATTACTATGTGAATAATTTTTATGTGCAGAGGACATACACATAATTTTAGTGTGGGCTGGCTGTAATTATCCAAGAACAAGACTATGGGAATTGAAAGTTGAAAGGAACAAGCTGCTACAGGTGTGCTTTAAGTCAAAAGAAGATTTATCCTCAAAAATGACCAAGGATGGAGATGAATGAAAGGATATTATAACATGAGGTAAGTAGAGGCCATGGTAACTACCAGGAGAAGATATAGTGACGAGGTAATCAGGCATAAGGGCATGCACTGAAGAGAAGTTTGTGACTAGATGGTAGGAAGGCACGTTAGAAGGTTATAGCTAGGTCGCGAAGATGTACCACGTGGAACGAATGAATTTGGTCAATGGATGAGAGTATACTTAGTTCGTAAAGGAGAAAGAAATGCATCAAAATTTTAAAATTATATAGGGATGGGATGTACAATTCATTTTTACCATTGCGACTAGGAGTATTTGAGGAAAGTGCTAAGTGTGAAGAGCTAAGTGATAGAGTTAAAGTGCGAAGGGTGTGAAACCAAGTGTGACAAACAAATCTGTGTGAAAAGAAGCTTACATCCCTGATGGGGAAGGGGTTTGAGTGAAGCAAGATGAATAGAGAGGGTTTAAGGCATGAAGTTTCCACCTAGGGCACAATTACTATTGAGCCTAGGGTTTGATTCATAAATTGCAAAGTTAAAAAGGAGACAATTGTAAGGTAAACATGGAACCCAAGAAGGCGGCTACAGTAGGAGAAAAAGGAAAGAAGAAAGTGGTCATTGAGGAGGAAGAGATGGCACCCGAAAGCAATTTTACAGAAATACATTGTCCAGAAGGATTCATCGTTAGTCAGGAATGGGATTCACACCTTTAGAAAGATTAAAGTAAGTGAAATACAATCACAAGACTTCAGAGAACAAGAATTGGATCTCAAATTCCTTACTCACTATGAGGAAAAACAAACGTACAGGTGAATGACATGCTGGTTTATGACGATACAGGTGAGAAGCTTCTAAATAAAATTGGGATCTACAAATTATATGAGCTTCCATATTTCGGGAAGTATGAGCCCTTGTAAGACTGCCTCATGAGCAGAGTGCGATGAGGAATTATTCTACGTTACAGGACATAAAGTTAGAATCTCATCCACGCTTATCTCACTAGTAACAAGTTTGAAGGCCACATGGAGAGGATATAAAGAATGATCTCATAGATAAATTCACTATCTTAAAGACTAGACATGAGTTGGGGTACTTGAAGGGTCTGTGCGGTATGGATATAAACAAATTGAAGAAATGTCAGGTTGTGCAAGTAGTAGCACACCTTGTTACAAAGTTTAATGATCAAGAATGATGGTCACATTTAAATACTATGTGGTTACACATTTCACGCAAATTTTCATAAGAAGTATTCTATAATATTGCAGAGTAGATAGTCGAGGAAGCATGCAAATGAGGGAGGATCAGCTTTAGGGATATTATATTATCACTATTATTCATGGAAATTGGAGTATGAGATGGAATAAAGGATAAGGTATGGGAATACCCCATGGAGTATAAGTCTACTAGCCGAAAGGTTCAACAAGTACTTATGTAAAGGGTCAATGATTTTAGATGACATAAAGAATAGTGAAGAGAAATGGTACGATAGGCTTCTCGTGACATTTGGAGAAGAGTGGCGCATCCCAAAGGACCTACCATCGGCAGTGGGGAAGCAATTCTAGTTTACTATATATAAACATTTATATATCATGTGTTTCCTAATGATAGATGGAGTCTGAATCCCTTGCTGTAAATTACCTTACGTATTCACTACAAGGTATTTCCAAACATATGTTCATAGATTCACAGAGATGCACTGACTAGTATTCAATGAAGATAAGTAATAGTATAATGTGAATACCACACATTGAGAAAGAAGTATGTGTATCTAAGAAGAAGTGCTTATCACGAGAACTTCTTTTCAGAGGTGGTTGAATACAAAGCCAATAAGTCTGGTTGTAGTAGATGTGCGGGAAACATTAGTATATCTTCAGCTAAAGCCCAAGATGGATAACAATAACTATGTGGAGAATGAATTCACATTCCCAAGGCCACTAAAGGGTAAGCACACAATGGAAAATATACCCGTACAAAGGCCAATAAAAACCGTTGAGGTAGAGGATGAAGAAGATGAGCGTGAAGATAGTGGAGGCTTCGATCACATAAGAAATAAACCATATGATAGAGAAGAGTCACATCGCAAAACCACTCCACCTCAGGGATAGGATGAAAAGGAAGATATGAAGGTTGAGCTAGGGGAGCACAAATTTAAGAGAGTATTCAAACGCATAAGGACTCAAGGTGGAACCCCACATATGGTAAGGAAATGACCTCGTCTCTCTCCACACAAGGAGATTGATGATCTAAAAAGGAGAAGAAAGTTGAAGTTAGATGAAGAAGTGAAGAAATCAAAAGAGAGTGACCATGCATCTCCTACCCCATTCAGGTAAGAAAACGAGACACAGAATGAGGAAGAGTATCTGAAATATGAAGAGATGAAAGACAGAGAAGAAAGAGAAAAGGAAACCTCTAGATCCATGCATGCAACTACTTAAGGTGTAACGGGATAGACTACTAACCTTGAAGCTACAATTCCCAAGGGACCTAGATCGAAGAGGATGAGTTGGGGAAAAAATGCACCAATCATGGGATATGCAGAGGACACTCAGAAAAATTATCTGCACATGGTTCCACTGGACTGTAGAACAAAATGAATTTATTTGGATGGGAACTAACGGATGGGGATATGGTAACTATGCGTACTCGAAAGCAACTCTCATCTGTTAATTCATACCCCACATGGATGAGCCTAACTTTGATGTATGTGAAGAGTCATAGATTTCAAGATGGCTAAAGAAGGCACCCCAAGCTAGACATATGACAGTAAATCCTACTGTCATATTAGACGAGCAGGTCAACAATGCATTGGTGAAGGTTTCTACTGAGGTTGCAAGAAGAAATGTGGACAAGGCCGTCACAATCAGAAAGCTATGCAAGGAGTTAAAAATGAAGGATGCAGTAATAGTGTGCTGATGAGGGTCATCAATCCTCACCATTAATAATTTCAATCTGGGTTGGTGTCCGAAGGTGTGTACATATTAAGAGAAAAAGATCTTGGAAATTAACTCCCTTAAACACAATCTAAATTTGCATAAATTGAAAGCACACATGTGGAAATTTAATGCACACTTGCAGAAATTGAAACACACTTGCATAAATAAAATCAGACTTGTAAGAATAAAACACACTTGCGTAAATTCAAATCACACTTGTAGGAATAAAACACACTTACATAAATTGAAATTGCTGAATTGAAAATATAGGAAAGAGAAAAAGACACCTGTAGGTTCACAATAGAAATTACATAACATAAAAAAACATAAATTTACAACAAAATGAAAACCGCAGAATTAAAGAAATAAACATTAACAAAATGATCTATCTTCCTTGGAATGAGTGGCCAACTGATTCCTTAGAAGAGTATTTAATTCATAAATTTTAGGAAAATATTACTTCCAAAGATTGGAAAGAAAGAACAAATCTTGAGTACTTGGGGAAAAGAATTACATATCTAAGTGTGGAAGGTTACATTTATAATTTATGTGTCCAACCAACTCCTTATTTTGGGAGATATAATCTGATCTTATATTTATTCTAATCCTAACAACTAAAATCTCCATCTCCACAAAATATGGAGAGAGATATATTATTGAAGTCAAACCATATCTTGCTTATTTTAGGAAGATTTACTCCCAAATCTTCTCCTTGATTTTTGGTAATAAGAATCATACTGATTTTATTCTTCTACATTATTGGAAGGAGGTTTTTCCTTAAAATATGATTTTGACCAAATACCTTTCCTAGATTTTCCATTTGACTTTGTTGTTTTTTATCGTGGAACTTTTGACGCTTGTTTGATACGCTTTTTCCTTAGACTGCAATTCAATAAAAGTTAGATTTATATTCATTGGTAAAACCTATAGAAAATCTGAATGATTTTTTTGTTAAACACATTGTTATGAAAAAAAAACTCTCTCTGATTTTTCATTTGAGTTTTCTGTTTTTGTTTATGGATCTTTTACTACTCATCTGATACACATTCTGTCGGACTGCAACACACTAAAATTTAGATCTCACTTCATTGGTAAAACCTGTAACAAATTTGAATGAGATTTTTGTTAAAAAAAATTATGAACAAAAACCTCTCTTTGATTTTCCATTTGAATTTTTTGTTTCTATTTATGGAAATTTTAGTGCTCATCTGATACACATTTCCTCGGACTGTAGCTCAACTAAAACTTAGATCTCTCTTTGGTAAAACTCGTAGCAAATCTGAATGAGGTTTTTGCTAAAAAAATTCTACTAAAAAAAACCTCTCTCAAATTTTCCATTGGAATATTTGATTTTTCACAATCCCTCAAAAACTGTCATTCCGTTGATGCAAGTTCTGGACCTAAAGTTGTCATTTCTTTTATGCAAGTTCTGGAACTAAATCTGCAAGTTTCGGAACTAAATCTGGTTTGTCCATGAATTGAAAGTTCAAGAACTAAATGTTATTCAATTGATACAAGTTCTAGAACTAAATCTAGGAGTTTCAAAACTAAACCTACGAGTTTCAAAACTAAACTTGCAAGTTTCAGAACTAACTCTATGAGTTCCAGAACTAACTTTGCGAGTTCCGCAGCTAACTTAAAACAACTATAACTTTTTCATGCAACCTTGGATTGAGATGATTCTTTTTTTGAACTTGCATAATTTTTTGAGAGGAATCTTAATATGAAATAATATTTTATTTTAAATTTACTATTCATGATCAATTTCAATTTTCCCAATACTAGCATTATCTTTCCTTTATGGCATGCATACACAAGACTTTACATTTTTTCCCAAATAATCAATTGGATTAGTCAACAAGATAGATAAAAAAAATTCTAAAGAATAAAAAATATATATATCCTATACTCTATCTTAAGAAAACTATAATTTCTTAGATTACTTTTAAATCCACTTTCAAAGGTAACTTGGAAGGACAAAATAATAGTAATTTATGGCCAATTTATGGCCTCATCATTGCCCCACACATAATCTTATACATGCCATCATGAATTACATTATTATCTTATCTTCTTTGATTCTTTTCTGTATTGAGGACACATTCTTGTGGATCTCTTCTGTTGCTTTTGATTTCTTTTCTTTTACAGTAAGTTCTTGTGTGGATCTCCATCTGATGCTTTTAATTCTTACTTTTACAACAGGTTCTTGTGTGGATCTCCTTCTACTACTTTTGATTTATTTCTTTGACAGTAGGTTCTTGTGTGGATCTCCTTCTATTGCTTTTGATCTTCTTTTCTTTTACAATATGTTCTTATGTGGATCTCCTTCTGCTACTTTTGATTTCTTTCTTTTCAGCAGGTTCTTGTGTGGATCTCCTTCTGTTGCTTTTGATATTCTTCCTTTTACAACAGGTTCTTGTGTGGATCTCTTTCTGTTATTTTTTATTTTCTTTCTTATACAACAACTTCTTGTGTGGATCTCCTTTTTTTGTTTTTAATTTTATTTCTTTTACAACAAGTTCTTGTGTAGATCTCTTTCTATTGTTCTTTTATTTTCTTTCTTGTACAGTAGGTTCTTGTGTGAATCTCCTTCTGCTGTTTTTGATTTTCTTTCTTGTACAGTAGGTTCTTTTGTGGATCTCCTTCTAATACTTTATATTTCCTTTTTTTTATAGCAGGTTCTTGTGTGGAGATCCTTCTCCTGTGTCTCATATCTAAAATCAAAATGCATACCTCGTGTGTATTTTTCTCTCTCACACTTAAGCTCATGCATGTCCTCATGCATGTTGTTTATTCATGGCTGCCCATAAATTATACTCTAAAATTTTTATTGCAAAGAGGTGCACATATTTTTGAAATAACTAGGGGAGATGAATTTTATCTTTCCTTCCTAGGAGATCTTAAAAGTGGATCTAGTTGTAATAAAAAAAATTACAATAAAGCTTAAAAATTAAATAGTAGAACAAAATAAATTGATCATACCTCTAGTTTTCCCTATCATCCTATTATTAACATGGTCAAATAGTGTCAAGAAAGAAGCCACCAGGTAACAGTTGATTGCTTTTGAAGAAGAGCCACCTTTTTTTTCCTTTGATTGGCAAGCAAGCTGGTTTTCCAATCAAAGCTTTTTGATTTTTTTTTGGGCCTTTGATTGGCCAAAAAGATGGTTTTCTAATCAAATATTTATTTTATTTTATTTATCTTCCTTTGATTGGCTAGCAAGCTGGTTTTCTAATCAATTTTTTTTTTTTTTTTTTGCTGAAATGATAGCATGAGAAGGATTAGAGAAAAATTTGATCCGTCATCAGACTATATTCATCAAAGTACAACTTGTGTAAAATAGAAAGCAATGTCTAAGTTCTCATAAAAACCTTTTTTATATATACTTGGTAACTCCAAGAAGATTTCAAAAATTGTATAGAAAATTTTTAGGTCTTCAAAGACCAACTTGAGTTGTGTAATATCAGAATCACCATAGTAATCTTCAAATCCTAGACTAGTGGTCTCAGTAGATGGAGAATTGTTAAAAGAGAAAGTTAAGGTATCTGTGGGTCCCTCCAAAATTTGCATGCTCCTTGGTTGATATTTTTGGTGCTCCAAAATCTGCATGTTGATATCAAAAAAAATCTAGAAATTCCTATAGATCTATTCCTCAGATGTTAGTAAGCAATAATTTCTTGCCTTGATATTCACAATAATTGATTCTTAACAGTATACAAACATATACAAAAATGAAGAAATTGAAAGACATGAAAACAAATTTTCCTAATGGATTTGGTTTAGGGATTGAATTTTATTATGAGATAAAAAAATGATTTGGATGGGTGGATTTACTATGAAGGAGATTTGATTTTGGCTCTAATAAAAACCCTGAATATGGATGGAGTTAATTAGAAATACTACCACTTCATTACTACAAACTGGATAAGCCAGTTTTTGACTAAGGTTATGTATAATAAGACCACTGAGTTGTTAGTTGATACAAGGAGAAATGGTGGTGGTTATAAAAAATGGCATATGATATTTCATTAACTGAATCTACTTCTAGATTCAATATCATATTCTACTATTTCAAGATCTGAATTCTTTGTTCATACCATTATAGTTTCTTGATCAAACATCACATTCATTTTTCTTATACATAGAGTTAGTGTGTGGGGAGATATTTATAATCTAATATTCCTGATTGTAGAAATGAAATTTTAATCTACTTGCAGGAAATAAAAATCTAAAGAAACTACGTACCAAATTCTTTTAGTCACATAATTGCTAAAAGTTATTCTACTGTATCTAGAATATTCTTTTAGAGAACTTTGAATCTCCTAATAACACCGTGTCCCTGGCAGTGGTGCCAAAATTATGAGGTTCATCAATCTTCGCCATTAATAATGTCAATTCAGGTTGGTGTCCAAAGGCATTATGCATTAAGAGAAGAAGATATTGGAAAACAACTCCTTTAAACACAAACCAAACTTGCATAAAATAAAAGCACACATGCGGAAATTTAATTGTACACTTGCATAAATGTAAACACATTTTCATAAAGGAAATCACACTTACAGAAATGTAAACACACTTGTATAAAGGGAAATCACACTTTCATCTATAAAACACACTTGCATAAATTGAAATTGATGAATGGAAAATAAGAAAATTTAAATGAAACACGTGCAGGTTTACAACCTAAACTGATTTTTCACAATATGAAGATAAAAACAATAAAAAAATGAATTAAAGACAAATGAATAAACATAAACATAAATATAAAAATCTATATTCCTTGGAATGAGTGGCCAACTCATTCCTTCGAAGAGGATTTAAATCATACTTCTGAGATCTTAAAACTATAGAATATTTGAGAGGAAAGAACAAATCTTTATTTCTTGGGAGAAAAGCATTACATCTCTAAGTTTGGAAGGTTGCATTAATAATTCATGTATCCAACCGACTCCTTATTTTATGAAATACAGTCGGATCTTATATTTATTCCAATCCTAACAACTAACATCTTCATCTCCACAAAATGTGGAGACAGAGATATTATTAGAGTCAAAGTCTTATCTCACTTATTTTAAGAATGATTTGCTCCCAAAATCTTCTCCTTGCTTTACTGGTAATAAGAATCATAATGATTTTATTCCTCTACATTATTGGAAGGAGGATTTCTCTCAAAATATTATTTTGACCAAATACCCTTCTTGGATTTTCCATTTGACTTTACTGTTTTTGACTGTGGAACTTTTGACAATTGTCTGATACATATTTTTCTTTGGACTGTAGCTCACTAAAAGTTATATTTATCTTCATTGGTAAAACCTGTTGCAAATCTGAATGATTTTTTTCTTAAACACGTTTCTATGAACAAAAATCTCTCTTAGATTTTTTATTTATACTTTTGTGTTTCTGTTTATGGAACTTTTAGCGCTCGTCTGATACACTTTTCCTCAGACTACAGCTCACTAAAAGTTAGATCTCTCTTCATTGGTAAAACCTATAGTAGATTTCAATGAGGTTTTTCTTAAACACATTTCTATGAACAAAACCTCTCTTAGATTTTCCATTTGAATTTTCTATTTCTATTTATGGAACTTTTAGTTCTCATCTGATACACTTTTCCTCGGACTGTAACTCACTAAAAGTTAGACCCCTCTGTTATTGGTAATACCTGTAGTAAATCGCTTGAATGAGGTGGAGCCTTCAAAATATTACTATGAAAAAAACCTCTCTCATATTTTCCATTGGATTCTCTGATCTTTCACAATTCCTCAAAAACTATCAAAATATGCTTAGTTTCCGGAACCAAGCTTGCGAGTTCCAAAATTAACTCTGCGAGTCCCAGAACTAAGGCTGTGAGTTCTGGAACTAAGCCTGCGAACTTAAAAAAACTATAACATTTTACATACGTTCTTGGATTGACATGATTATTTTTTGAACTCGCATAATTTTTTGAGAGGAATCTGAATATGAAATACTATTTGAGTTTAGATATACCATCCATGATCAATTCAAATTTTCTTAATACTAGCATTATCTTTCCTTTATGGCTTGCATACATAAGACATTGCATCTTTTCCCAAATAATCAATAGGATTCTGTCAACAAAATAGATTAAAAAATAATTCTAAAGAATGAACAAGATATATATCCTATATTATATCTTAAGAAAACTATAAGTTCCTAGATTACATTTAAATCCACTTTCAAACATCCCTAACCTAGAAGGAAAAAATAATGGCCCAAGGAATTTATGGCCAATTTATGGTATCATCACATCCCTAACCCAAGAGAGGGACTTAGCGCAGAAGAACAAAATATTTATCAGCATCACAGAGAAGATTAGAGACAATGTCATAAGAGCTAGGTCACACTTGGAGCCGAAGGTACCACAAACGTTTCCCTCAGTGATACATTATGTATTAAAGTTGGTGACCTAGTGCTTAAAGATGAACCTCTATGCATGCCAGCGCCAAGGAATCCTGAAAAAGAGGCAGAAAGGGCTAAGGCTATAGTAGCCAGAAATATTTCATCATACGAAGGCTTACTACAAGTGCTCTAAGAATAATAAAAGAAGGCAGATCATGCCTTAAATATATATGCACCACTCCCGAGGCGTTGATCAAGGTAATGACTATGGAAGAATATGAATGCAGTCTAGAAGGCTATGAATGATGATACCTTGGGCTAAGAAGAGTGGTTAACACTCGTAAATCAAAAGCACGAGGCCCTAGCAGCAGCACAAGAGCCACAAAAGGAATTATTAGATGAGCTTGTAAAACTCATCGCACAAAAGATGGATGCTCTTGAAGGAAAACATACTACAATGTCTAGCATTATGTTGGTATTGCAAAATAAGAAAGGTGAAGTTGACCCAAGATGAACTGGAGTCTATATTGTGGATGTACCAGAGTAAGAAGAGAAAGCATTCACCGAGTTGCAAACTTTAGAGGCCGCATTAAACGAAGAGTATCCAGAGTTAATCCTTCAAACTAATATAATGGAGGATGCCTCATAAAGAAATCTTTATTCATCTACATTCTTTCTTATTCTTTCCATTCAACATTCTTTACTTTCATTTTTGGAGATAATATAATGCCCCTCCTGGGACACCGGAAAACGCACCAAACATGCCTAAAATTTCAAGGTAATTTTTTTTTTGAAATTTTGAATTAATACTAATCTATTTCATAACCCATTCTCGATACTGACTAACTTTTTAATACTATTTAAATTTACTTAATTAAATTAATATTTTAGTCTAAACCTGACTTTAATTATTTAATCATATTTTGAGCTTACCAGGGCCATAAATAATAAGTCTACATCCCCTACTTATTTAATTAATTCATCACCCCTTTTTTTTAATTCCCATTAAAACCTCATGACTTAAAAAGTGTAGGATTTAATGATAGCCCTAGGATCAAATAATCCTCAACCCTAGATAAAAAATTGATCCCTAAACTTCCTTATCCCATCTCTTTCTTTTCATTCATTCTTGTTTGTGACATTTACAGGTTGTTTGGGAGAGGAGTCATAGAGTTTACTTGATTCTTCACTATAATGTTGAGGTTCTTCTTGTTGTAGGTTTCATGGAGCTAATATATATATATATATATATATATATATATATATATATATATATATAATATATATATATATATATATATATATATATATATATAATTTGTATGTATGTATATATATATTTATGTTAATTCATATGTTTATATCTTTTTTTTTTAATTTCTTTGTCCCAGCTTTTCGAAGGAGGGTGGATTGGAGGAGGGATGGTTTTTTTTTTTGTGCAGGGCATGGGGAAGGGGCTTGCATGGGGGCGTGCATGGAGATGGAGGGAGGCGGTTTGTGTAGGAAGGTGACAGCACTGGAGTGGCCGCATGGGGTACAGGTGCAGGGACAAACGGTGGCGCTAGAGTGGGCACAAGGGATTGGTGGAGGGATAGGCGACGAGGAGCGTAGCAGCGGCCAGGGAAGGGTTTTGGTGGGGGTCCGTGGGGGTAGCGCCCCCCACGGTAGATACAGGGGTGTGGGGTGGGGGGTCGAATAACCCCCCGCCCCCCCCCCCAGTTTACCCTTCCCCTTGTTATAATTTTTTTTGTTTATTAAAATTGTCTATTAATAAAATGTTTTTAGTATATATATATATGTATATATATGCATATATGTAATTTTAACTATATATATATTTAAATATATGTGTGCATATATATAATTTTAACCCCTTTATTAAAAAGTATATATCCATATACTAAAATAAGATTAAATTCCATCTAAAGGTAATGCACAAACAAAAATATAGTTTTAAATATAAAAAACCAGCAATACTTTTCTGTTTTTTTTTTTTTTTTAAAATTTTACCAAGATAAACTGATTATATGAATTTACTCTATATTTTTTGTTGAAAGGAAGTAAACCAGTATTTTCCAATAAAATGAAAGACTTGTTTCTAAAACAAAATTTTTCAAAGGAAATTTACTAAATCAAATAAGGTTGATTACTAAGAACAAAACATTAAAACTTCTCAATATATTATTCTCAGAAAGATATAGTAAAAGAAACTAAGGACAAGATTTCCTCTCAAAATAAAAAACCCAATAAGCTAACAAACTCTTCTAATTGTCACTCGTTTACAATACTTTTTCAATAGTAGTATTTGGAAAGATTTTACAACCAACTATAGTAGAAATACAACATTCTATAAGGCATGAATGATTTACATACATCTTGTATACATATACACACTTTCTTTGGAATAAGATTCATAAATATTTACAAACAAAAGAGAGTTCTACAAAAAAAATGAGGGAGACAAAGTTTCAACACAATGACATTTCCTCTCATGGAGAGTAGTAAGATTAATCCTATTGCATACAATATTCAAGCCACACTAAAAGGAATACATAAATTTTGAAGCAATCACTTGCTTGAAATGATATACATACACCCCAAAAGGAAGGCTTACAAAGAGGCTTACTTCAATATTTTTACAAAGAACACATGCTTTAAGAAAGGCTAAAAAATTTCCAACAATAGGAGAGAGCCAATATCGACAATGCCACCAAAGTTACTTCAACAATATTCAAGGTTAAGGCTCCAACTATCATCCATATGAATTCCAACTTTTGAAGGTTAACAAGGATCCCACTTGAAGAGAACAAGGCTTGTTTAACCACCCAACCTTTAGGCATCATGACATGTCTTTCCCAAGGTTGGGATGCATGCTAGCCTTGCCCAAGCCCATGGGAAAGATGACAACAACCACAACTTGCACAAGATGGATGTGGACTAACAATGTTACAAGCACATAAAAATAGGACACATACAAACAAGACTTCAAAATTTACAAGGAGGAGAACCCATGTTCTTCCTCAAAAGTGGGGAAGAGAGGAGAAAGTTCTCCAAAGTTATAAATCAAAATTATTTGCAAAAAATAAACATCTCCATATCCTCCTTATTGCTCCTAAGTCAATCAAATCCCTCCTTATTCCTCCCCCTTTCTCCAAGTCCTTCTTAGAAGGATTGTCAAACCCCGAGGGGTTTCCTTACCAAGAATGGGGAAGGAGATTCAAGACAAATGAATCAACTTCCCCACCTCAACCATTTGAGGGGAAAATAATAAGACCCTGCAAGGCTTGTCCATCAAGCCTTGAGGATTGAGAGTGAAAATTCCCTCTCTCTTACCCCACACTCCAAAAATCCATCATGCCATATGATGGTGGGAGTAAAACAAACAAAAAAAACCAAATAACCAAGCCATGCAACCCATCTAACAACTAAGATAAATGCAACACAAGAAAAAGACATAAGAGCTTACCTCAAGGAAAGCTCTCCAAAAAGCTCTCCAACTTCAAATTTCTCCACACCTTGACTCAAGCCAATCTCCAAGCTCCAAAATCCACAAGCATCCCAAGCAAAAAGTTTTGAAAAAGTCCCTCTCTTTTCCCATGAATGGGAATTTGAAGAGGAGCAAGCAAGCATCCTCAAAAATGATGGGGTGACATGTGTCACCCCTCTCCTTCTACAAGGTCAAGGATGCCAAAACAAAAGAGAGAAAGGGTAAAATTATATTTTTTCCCTCTTCTCCCAGAATCCCCTAAATGTAAGCAAGACAAAATAAGTGATACTTTTAATAGGCACTCCAATCCACACCCCTTACATGGATGTGACCAATCAAGAGGTAAAAAAGGGAGGAAAAACTCCCTTTAGCATTGAAAATAAGCCCCCCTACCCATTAGGTAAGGTCCAAGGGCTCATTTTTATGTTAGGGGAACTCCTAAGCTAATAAGGGGTCCCCAAAAATGCCAGAATAACCTAATTTAGGGTTTTGAATTTTTGGCTCAAGGGTAGAGGGTGTGGGGACTACCAAAGGGTCCCACATGTGACCCTAAACTCTTGTGATTAAGTTACTCATTAAAAAAAATCAACAATTTAAATGAAAGTGGGATTGTTGACTCCCAAAACAAGTTTACATGATAATCAACTACCCTAAAAAAATTAATAATTCAAAGCACAATACATTACATAAATTGGGGTCACTCATAGTGCCCAAAATAATAATCTCTTATACTAAGGCTTCACATAATGAACATGGCTAGGACTCAGCCCATGGGCTGCTTGTACAAGATTGAGTAGCTATCCTGAATCCCATGTTCTCCTATAAACCTATCACCTGCAAACTCATTACACACATTAACCACACCTGTCTGATATAATATAATTCAATGACATAGTAAGATATTAATGTGTTCTAACCTAACCTAACATCCTATTGAAATCAAGATGTGACAACGTGCACAATTATACTCAATATTCCAAAAGTTAGAAAAGATGATACGTGACATATAACCATAGAATTCCACATGCAACAACTATCCATTATTATAATTATGCTCCAAACACAACATCATATCCATTAGTATCCATGACATTATAAGAAAATGTGATAGTATAGAGATTAAGCTAAATTGGCGCTATATGCCTAAATGTCCACATATGTCTAATAAGATCAAATATCTAAAAATATAATGTCCAAGATATAACCAATCACTGTCAAAACATGTCTATGAGCAAAGAAACAACAAGCTACTGAGCTATAAAAAGTGCGGGCACTATAGATACCCATTTTTTAGGTGACAATGAGATTAGTGTGAGGTAATGTTGATCAGAGGACACTTGACAAAATTCACACAAGAAGTTTGTGTGGGAAACTAGGCTAGGTTTAAGGGTGCGAATGGATAAGAAGAACCAGTGTGTGGAGGGAAAGATCAGCATTCAAGACTTAATCAATTTGGAGCATAAAGACCTTTTTTTAGAAGATGTTGTGTGAAACACCAACAATATAGAGATATGTGCACCACACATTGTCTATCTTTGGAGGATCTGATTGAATTTTTTTACACAGAGACAAGCTAAGATATAGGATTGTCACTTTAATTAACTTTAAGAGGTCTATAGATAGCACACTTGCATGTGTGGCTATGCTTGTAAACATTGCATGGATATTAATAACATGTAGCCTATTTTTTTGACTAGACAAGTAGTGAAGGGAAAGTACCCATCCTATATAAATGATGTGAAGCACTTAGTAAGATATGTAGATATACAGAGATAGAGAAGAGATATGTATAGGTATATGCACAGCGTAAGGGGTAAGCATAGAGAGATATGTGCATATGATTGGATTACTATATCAGATCCATGCACACATTGGTATAGAATTCCGTTATTGTAAGGAGCTTATGTGGTTATTAATAAATAGAAGTTATTCGTTGAATCTAAGTGTCATTTATGTGTGTAATTTAGTAGTGCATATTCTTGATTCAATCATGATTATCATTTAAGCTTGTTCTTTCTTAGATATTAATATTGCATGCCTTGTAGAATGAGGGATCAGTTATGGATCTATATGTTTCTACCTTCATCATGCTAACATCCTACTACAACAACCCTAAAGAGGGATCTAGTACCTTTGCATGGTTCGTGTGAGAACTCAGTTTAGGTTGAGTGATGTGTCAGTGCGCCTAGGGTGTTATCTGGTAAATTATAGGCTGCATAACTACATATCCCATGGTCACTCCATATGACATGTACTTTGGTCCATACAATCATGATCCATCTATTCGATATGCACCTACCTCCACCTGTCATCCTAGTCATCAGTAGGTGATCATTATCACCTTACCCCCCAATGACATACTTTTGTTATTACGCTTCTTACATGACTATTGAGGGATTAGTTTTAAGAACCTTTTGCCATGCGCTTTTTTGTTCATGTAGCACACCCAAATCATTTCCTGATGATGCATTCTTTCTTATGCAGAACATCCTTGACTGCCGAGGGTGTTTACTACATGAGCCTATTCATATATACACTGAGGGCATCATTAATCACCCCACTCTTATTTTCATCACTTTATCATATTACCATTATATTACATTTTCACATCTTCATTACGATACATTTATCCATTTTCCCATTTCTTCTATTATCACCATTACATTTCTTATGCGCTACATAATTTATTCATATCATCAATCACATTACATTCGTTATGTACATCATCATATTCTATCTACCATTACTCACATCATCATACAAAAAAAAAAATTCACATGCACCACAATATACATACTAGAACAATAACCATATAACCACACGATTTCCATTACGTCACAAATAACAAAAAATATCAATTATCAATCACATACATATCCAAAATAGGTGTCCATACAGATAGCATTAACATAATAATCATCACAAAAACATGTTTCATCACTAGGAAACATGACCCCTACATCATATCCGATCTCCATTATCACAACTCATCATCACCATCACTCTTGTGTATCATGAGAGCCCTAGAAGTCGAAGACTTTCCACTGATGTGACAATGTATTTTCCTTCCCTAACACTTCTCTACATGTGTGCGCAACATCACAATCTCTATGTTTTTCTTTAAGAACTAACACTGCAAATCTACATATCAGGTGAAAATGTCTTGAGCCAAGGGACCACCACCTACCTCCTCTTGAGTGCGATGAATCTCCTCTCATGCCTCATCCCTATCATTAAGAAACACCATGTATGTCACCGATACTATGAATACTAGCTTAAACAAATGGGCATGTTTGCCCACGATGTCGTCCACACACTCTAGTATCACCCGCATAGCACATCGCTAGGCACATTTTTTGCCAGAGTGTGGATCGATGTGTCTACTATCAACAACCAATAGGCATCCCCCACATACGCAACATAAAAACTCATGTTAGTTAACTAGGTAAACACCACAACATAAATTATTCATTAGCCGCATTAACATACACAAATAATTACGATCTGTCATTACCACCACTATAAGGTTAGGAATGCCTCTCTCACCTGCTCCTCCTACTAGTAGCTCCATAGCACCCGAAAATATTGGGTATAACAACACCCATCGATGAGCTTCCCACCATACTTGATAATCCTTAGTACTCCTCATATCGTCGCCATCTAAAACTACTATGGCTGGGTCTACCACATCTAACCTTGGTGGTACAAACTACTCCGCTATGGACCCTAGCCTAGTGTCTACCCTCCTAAGGTCTGTAAGGGCACATATCCATATATATGGCTCTAGGGACACATCCTATGCCTTCACGAACTGCTGTGAAACTATATCCACCTAGAAAGTGGTCTTGTAACCACATGGTTCTCTGAATACATTGCAGCTACGTCTCATCTTTAGGTCATCCCCCATATTCACGATACAACCTCCATGTCACTGACTTGGGCCCCATCCTTTTTATTAATGCTCTGAAGCTATCCATGTCCATCTTCCTACCATGAATATCCACCTAATGTTGCACAAATATCTGGAGCCGCATCCATTGTGCTCGTGGCCATCCACCTGGCATCACAACAGCTATGTGCTCATATTACCATACATGTAGTAGGGTGGTGACCCTTATACCCCCAACATTATCATTGTATGTAAACCGGTATAAGTCCCCATACATGTGGGCCAAAACACACCAAGCCCATGCAAATATTGTCCCATCCTCCTCTATCTGCTGACATAGTCGTGTGTATTATATAAGATATAGACATCCCCTCCATCCACCACTATAAAAGATGCCATCACCACTATAATGAAATTTTGTAAACGTGGAACTCTTGACTGTAATATCACATCCAAACTACTATGGGCCATCATGGACACCTGGGCCTAAGTAAAATATCACCTAGCCGAGTGCATCTTCCTTTCCATATCCACTATGGCCATCACTTGTAATGTCTCCCCAACCACTAGAAACCATAGTATGCGATACACATCCTCCAGCGTCATTGTATTCTCTCCCATAGCAAACCAAAATGTACATGTTTTGGTACACCATCTCTCACACAACTCAGTCAACATAGGCATATTATGGGGCACATCCCCCATCTATGCTATATGTTGTAGACTAGTACAGTCCAACACATTCTACTCATCTTCAAAAAGACCCAATCCCAGTAGTGTACTCAAATGTTGACCACTGTGGAACTCCCTCGAGTTGATATCCCTCTACATAATACAAAAAAACAACAAACACAATAGTTAGAACACTTTCCATAATAAAAAATAACTACTTAACATATTAGGAGCACATTTTATAAAAGTACCCACAAAACCTAAATTTCTTGAACCATGGTGCTCAACATCTAGACTAGGGTGCCCCAGAGCAGGACAATAGCACTAAGATTTGGGTGGTCTATTCCAAAGGGTCACAAGTGCCCTCACAATTTTTTTCTAGGTCCCAAACACCAAGCAAAATAAAAATCACAAAATCGTACAAATTAAACACAACAACCTATTCCACCCTACGTTTTATCAAAAGTAATGCACTTACTAACTCCATAGTATTGAGTGACACTACCGTGATCGATACTCTCTCAAACCAAATTGGACATAGTGGTATCGCTTGAGGCATCCTCCCTTGCTTCGAATACACTCTTACACTCGCGCCAAAAATGAATAAAGTGATAAGTTCCCTTTTCACTTTCCTATTTATAATCCCATTACAAATGCCACCTTTACTATGGCCTACATTTCACACTTATCATCACAACTAATGCATGCAACATTGTTTTGGTCATATCTTGGCTATTTTTTCTCCAATTTGCACCCTGTTTGTGGAAATATTTTCAAAATTCTACCTTCCACCGTACTATACATGCTTTGCACCTATTATACACCATCTTGAAATTTTATATTCATTACCACCACATTTTAACCACTTTTGGTTACTTTCAGCTTAAATTATGTTCTTCTCACCACTCCCTCTTTTCCCGAAAGGGGAGGCATATCATTGGGGGTTCCTATATAATCCCACTTATGTCACCATGTATCCCAAAATCATTAACCCAACATCTTACAACTTACAACATGAGGCTTCACCATCAATCTCCCCTAATGAGATAATCTAGGGGTAACAATCATGTAACATTTTCTAAAATACCTTCCCACATCATAACTTATCAATTCCCTCTAATGACCTAACTTGGGGGAAATTAGAAAAAAAACTCACCACGAGTGACCAATCTAAATCAATCAATAGACCAATCAAAATCAACGAGTTTAAATCGAATCATTCAAATCCAAGAGTAGTCTCCTAGATGAACTAACTTAGGAGTTACATTGACCATTCCATTCCCAGATGACATAAATTGGGATTCTATTCTATACTTAGCATTTGATTCCAGGTGACCTAACTTTGAATCCATGTCATTCTCTATCACATATGCTTCCTCATGACCTAACTTGGAAACAATCTCATTTTTTATTGCATTCACTTTCAGATGACCTAACTTGGAAGCCATCTCATTCTATCATGGTCACTTCCTCATGACCTAACATGGAAGCCTTTATAATGTAGCAACACTTGTGAAGTGGGGGAAAGAGTGCCTTTCCCTTAATCACTCCTATATAGATCAATTGCTTAAATAAAATTCTTCTAGACACAAAATTATCACCAATTTTTTATCTAAGTCCATCTATAGAAACTAGATCTTGTGGATGTAGTTAAAGCTTAGAGAATAACACACTTTTCACCCTAGACTCTTCCTCTAGTATCAGGAAGCCCAAATCCTCCCATCATTCCATTCATATACAAGTGTTCAAGTTAGGAATTGATCACTCCCTACCCACCTATTCAATATTTAACTATTTCCAAAATCATCTAATCATCATTTTAATTTTCCACACTTCATCAGGACATTTACACTTTTTATGTTGCATGGATCAACCCGTTGATCCATGGTTTGACACACTTCTACTACACATCTTTACAAACTTCTACAACTTGGGCTTCTCCATATTTTTCTCAGGTATGCATCTCTATCTACTTTATGTTACAAAGCTTTGTGCTCACCAACATAAAGTGGGTGAAAATGTAGTAATGAAATCACACATCTACTATTACATTTAAACTAGCAGGTATGTTAATTTATATATATATATATATATATAGATCTTGCATGATACAATTATTCACTAGTGACCTATTTGTAGGGGTTTTGTGGTCAATGAGTCAATCATCCTGGTCTTTTTTCTAGTTCAATCGTCAGTTACCTCTGTAGTTTCGACCATCTCTTACAGTGTCTCAGATATCATATTCAACTCAGTAATCATCTTTCTGTCTACATCAGGGCACCTAGGGTTACACTGGGGTGCCCTGGGGTGCCCCAGTCTATGATTTTATGTGCCCATGTCATCATGATTTGTAGTCTTAATTTATTTATTTGAGGTTGGTCCTAACGGTCACCCCATGTTTTCCCCTAGGTTATAATCAGCAGTGTCAGGGAACTAGTGTCGATATTTGAGCAAGATATCGCTATATAAACAAAGCATACCCACGACATTATGGGAGGACATCACACACATCAAAAGAAGTTATATACTAAGGTAAGGGACTACATTTTGGATTCTTATACATCTTCATCACATCTACATCACACAATAAAAAAGGGAAAGGGTTGTATTCTTTCCATTCTATCCATTATTTTGCATTTTACATCTAGTTATTGCCTTATATTACCACGTCATTGGTGGTAGGGAACCCTAGGTATAAAATTACACACACATGCATAAGAACTACATCAATTTTCATAATGTAGTGCAACGCTCAATAATATGTCCCCTAGTTTGGCGATTGAGGGCAATTTGACCCCACTAACCTTTGTTTTATAGGTCACTATTTAGTTCATATGGTGAATCCAATGCTATAGACATGAAGGATTTTGGACCTCCTTGAGACACCACCGAACACAAATCCTAAGTATTTTTAAGGTTCCCAGCACCCATAGTCTAGACAAAGTGCCTCGGGGTGCCTCAATATAGATAAATAGTAAGCTCCTACTCTTCCTAAAGTCATTTGGTCATAGCCTTCCTAGTTTGCATACCAGTTTGGCATAGTCTAACACACAGTGAGGTAATTTGTTTACAGGCTAGTAACATATCCGTTTCATTTCTATTATGTGAATTAATTCAAGTACAAAAGCAACATATCTATTCTTACACAACATGATTTTGGAACTAAGGGAGGAAATTGGGTAGTAAAAGTCCAAGAATATTACTTTGATATCAAGCTAACTAAGCTAGTTCAAGGTAAAGGCTTATGGGAGCTTATTGCTAAAGGAGTTGATGCAGAATTGTCTAAAGAAGTAGTTGATGTTTTTGTTGTCCTCTTCCTCAGTTCAACAGATGAATGGTATGTTGATATTGTACATTTTATTACTTATGGAGAGTTTCCATCCCACTTGAGTGCTAAGGAAAATATATCTATTAAGTTACGGGCTGCACAATATGTATTATGGGGGAATGCTTTGTTCAAGTGAGGCATAGATGGAAGATTCTTAAAGTGTGTAGACAAAGAGGAATAGAAGAAGTTGTTCTCAGCTTTTCATGATCAGGCTTATGGAGGGAATTTCTCTTCTACTATCACTTCCCATAAAATTCTTCTTGTTGGATACTATTGGCCTACATTGTTCAGAGATACATCAAAATGGGTAGGTAAGTGTGAGTCTTGTCAGAATTTTTTTGGGAGACCTAAGTTTGTTGCTTTGCCACTAAAACCAGTAGTGATTGATGATCCTTTTCAATAGCGGAGATTATATTTCATTGGAACTCCTAATCCACCTTCCAGTGTTGGGTATACTCATGTGCTAACTGCTACAAATTACTTCACAAAGTGGGTTGGGGCTATTCTAGTCAAAAGCACTACTTCTAAGGTGGTGTGTAATTTTAGCAAAGAGAACATATTGAGAAGGTTTGGGGTACCAAACAAGATTGTAACTGATAACACTTCCAATTTTTGTTATTTTGAGATGATGGATTTCTATTATGGTCATGGAATTTTCCTTGCTCATTCTTCAGACTACTACCCCCAAGGGAATGGACAAGCAGAATTAACAAATAAGAATTTGGTAACCATCATCCAGAATCTTGTCAATGACTCTAAGAGGAATTAGCACAAGAAAAGTTATGATGCTCTCTAGGAAGATAGAATTATACCCAAAAGAGCAATTAGGATGTCTCCATTTCAAGTGGTGTATGGTGTTAAAGCTTAAAATTACTAGCCTTGCACTTAATGAAGGCTTTTAAAGATTAAAGATTCACAAGTTCCTTGGAAGAGAGGATCATGTATTTCCAAAAGTTGGATGAAGACAAGTTGCAGGTTTTTAATAGAATCTCATCTCATCAAATAAAGGTGAAAACTTTGTTTGACAAGAAAGTTAGGCCCAGATACTTTCAAGTGGGAGACATTGTTCTTCTGTGGGACAAAAGACATAAACCTCAAGGAAGTTATTAACTCTTTAAAGTGCACCCTGTAGAGAGATTATTGTAGGTTTTCTAAGCTTGCACAATTGATCTCTCTCTTTCATAGATACAATGGAAACACCTCAGGTCTGTAGGTATACCTATTTTGAGGTGAGTCTCTGGGATTAAAAGGCATGTTCCATATTGGTGTATCCTAAATTGATTTCTGGGAGTTTGAGAGTAAAATATGATTGGAAAATAATTAAAACTAAGTTGATACACCAAATTTATATGAGGTCTTTGACTGAGTATATACACAACTGATTTGGGAAGGATTTTTGATGCATGAACCAATAGTTTTCTGCATAATATCCAAGGGACAAACACTTGATTATACTAAGGGAGAATGACAACAGTACTAACAAGTTAACATGCACATTAAAATTAAGCAGAAAGGACTGAATTTGTAGTAGGGTAAGGTAATTTGTCAGAAAATTTCTTCAAAAGACTAATGAAAGATACACAAGACTGTAAAATAACTTGGAAAGGTAGAAAATACTTCACACTCAAAGGGCAAAAATGTCAAAATTTGCTTCAATACTCCTATATCCAAAAGTTCTCCAAAATTTCTCCTCCTTGTTCTTTTCTAAGGAACACAATATATAGAAAAATAAAATTTTACCCTCTTCTTAAAAGTAGCCTAAGGCTTATACTCACCCATGCATCTTATTTTTATCCTTTATTTAATAATAGACAAAGGAATAAAAATAGATCATGCAATTACAAATAGGCATTTAATAACCTTTATTATAATTGGTTAACTGAAGTTGTCTGTTCTATTTTTAAGAAAGAAGGGTGAATAATTTTATAAAAATAAAATTGCTTATTAGGAAAGTCTCTCTCCATTAACATGCAGCTCTGTCTTCTTCTCTATTATGTTCTGTTGTGAAGGCATGAAAAAATACTCATGTGTATTGAGCAAAAATAAATTACATTAATTGCAATACTTTAAAAAATAATTCATCCAAATATCTATCCTGATTGGGACCACCTTTGTCTCTGATGTTGACACTTGTTATGTCTTCTACTGATCACATGGATAGCACAATGTAAATTATCTCTAACCTTCCCACTAGTGGGGACCACCTTTGAACTTGACCATTAGTCTTCATTGGTTTGGCCACTCTTGATTATCTGACCTTAGACTATAGTACTAACATAGTCCAATGAATTCAGCCCCCTTTGAATACACATATGGCACATTATAATAGTCGGCCACTTTGATTATTATTTCCTTATCAGCTTTTACGGGCATGTGAGAAAGTTTTTGAAAATTTTAAGTCCTTTGCAGACTTTCGAACCTTTTTGAAGATTTTATGCTTGTTTGTATTAAGTCTCAAAACTATGAGAAAGCCCACCGCTCCACCAATACTATGTGGAATCAATTTTTTGACGTTTCTCCCCGCATCTTTAACTTTCTCATCATGGAGGCTTGGGATTCCGGGAAATTTTTGGAACTTTAAAAAATTACATTTTTAAAGTTTGAAAACTTAAGTGAACCCCAACCTCCATTCCTCCTCTTCCATTGTGGTGATGACACTTTTCTTTCTTGGGCTTGTGGAAGAAAGTTTTACAATTTGAAATATTGGTAAATTGACTAAGTTCAACCGCCATTCCAACTTGATGACTTTTCCCTCGATTTTGAAGCTTGGTATAGCCATGAATTTTGAACCTATATCCTTTTGCTTTTAGTTTCCTCTTGTTCTTTTGCGAATCCATTATGATATTTCTTCATGGGTTTTTTTTTTTTAATTCTGTTACTAGGGGAACAAAATTATGCCATTTCTTTACATTCTATGTTGTCGAATTACTTTCTTAGTCAGAAGAATCCATTGTCATGAATTGAGTAGTTCTAACATTTGAGATATCAAGATCCTCTAGTGTGCTGGAACTATTCATGGTGTTCATTTGTGGAGAGCCTTCAAGCTTTAGTTATGCATGCTTAACATTGTGGAAATTGTTATATGAATCTTTTGAGTCTCTATTTGTGAGTATATAGTTTAGTTTTTCCTTAGGACCTATTTTTGGAGTATTTGACATTCATTTGTTTCTTGCATTTCATGTGACCCCTTGGTTTGACCTTGGCCATTTCAAGTTGAAAAATGTTTCTAAGTTTGGTTTCTTTAGTTCTGAACTAGATGACCCTATTTCTTACTCTAATTTTGATACCTCTTAATGGGTTCTCTGACTGGAGCCTGAAACTATAATTTTCTCTTGCATTCACCACTTAAAACTTATGACTTTGGTAATATCATCATCATATTTGATATATGTAGTGAAATTTCTTCTTTGATTGATTCTACCCCTGGAAGTATCTGTTATCCAAAATTCACCCCGCAGGGTAAATTTGATAACATGCATCAGGATGTCCAAATTCCAAGAAAAATGATTGATTCAGAGCAAAATCAGGTTTCTAGGGTCCCTTCAGGAATCTTTCTAAACTCCACAGGCTGAAGAAGGAAGGAGCAAGCTTTGAGAAAGTGCGAAAAGTTACAGAAAGGCAAATAGGATTGATCCTGGAAAAAGTGAAAAAATTGGCTAAGTCCTTCTAGAGGGAGCAGTCAGGACATTTGGGACAGAAGGGCCCGAACCGGCCGATTCGCGCGAAATCAGCACAAGGAGCCCAAAAGCAATTGGGACAAGCGGGCTAGAAATACCCCAAGTCAGCCCAAAAGCAATTGGGACAAGCGGGCCAAAAATACCCAAACCGGCCGAAATTGTCCCAAAAGGTCCAAAATCAAAATAGGACGTCCGGGACAAAAAGACCCGAAATACACAAAGAAGCTGAAGGAGCCGAAAGCCAATCAAAAGGTGCCACGTGTCTTTCGCCAAATGAGGGACAAGGAAGCCCATTTCGGGCGGATCGAAGGTTTTTATCCCAAACAACACTGGGACATCCAAGACGAATGGACGCGAAGTACGCGGAAGACCCGGTAGGCCCGAGAACCATTGAGAAATTGCCACGTGTCATCAAGGAAAAGCCGAAGGGTCAAAGGGCAAGATTTGAAGCGCTGGCCCGAGCCAATAGAAATTGGACACGTGTCCAATGGAGCATAGAAGTGCGGAGCTCAGGGAGGAGTTGGAAGGTTTGGCCAAAAGGGGTAAAAGTGAAGGAAGACCCGGCAGGTTCGTGAACCAACGAATGCATGCCACGTATCCCTAGTGGCGGGGCATGGGAAAAAATGTGGAAAATATTCCAAGAGCACCAAAATTCAAGACACAGCCCGCTGAAAAGCAGAGGAGAGATAATTATTCAGCGAATCAGAGCATGCCACGTGGCATCCAAGTGGCAGTGTGCGGGAAAATATTTCAAAATCCGTTTTCGCCTGTTCCGTGTCCTAAATCT
Organism: Taxus chinensis; assembly: GCA_019776745.2. Lineage (NCBI taxonomy): Eukaryota > Viridiplantae > Streptophyta > Pinopsida > Cupressales > Taxaceae > Taxus > Taxus chinensis. The sequence continues at coordinate 689,361,780 of CM034152.1, forward strand.
TCAGATCGACATATCTTTCGATCCAGAACTCGAATTTACACGTTCTTGATATCAATGGAAAGCTGTTGAAATTCTCTACACGTTTCCAGGGTCAATCTTGCATTTTCGTGTAGTCTAGAGGGAGAAAATTGAGAAACACCTCTGGCATGAAATAACAAGCAGAGGTAATACTTCAACAACCACTTTAATGCAGCAGACAATTCGCCGCTTCTGTTAGGCAAACCGCCGCTTTGCCAGAACCCACCGCTTCTGCCATGATGGACGAATTAAATGCAACTTAGAGGTGGTTGGGGCAGATTTTGAATTCCTCTCTTTTTTCTCTCCCATTCTTCCTATAAATTGTAAGGAGGGGTTTCTTTCTGCAGTTGGACATTTTCTGCTTTGCACCCTCCCTTCTCTCATATTCATAAGAAGATTTGTGGAGTTTTCAAACCTCCCATATAGACTGTAACACCCTTTGTTGCCTTCTGGCTATTGCAATGTATTGAATCGATCCTTGAGCAATATATATGTGTCTGTGGTTGCTTCTAAACCCTCTTACATATTTATTACTGTCATTCTTGATCTTTCATTGCATTTTTGCTATCTGTGCATGGTGTTGTGTTATATCTACATGGTCTATGTTTAATGTGGCAAAGCATATGTTCTTCATTCCTCGGTGCATCACCTCTATTAGCTTAGATTTATTTTATGCATCTTCTTACCTTGTCTCCTTGGCAGATTAGATTAGATTATGAGAAAACCCTCTGCATATTTCGTGTGCACCTGAACAGAGGAATAGGAACCAGCCTTTCTCTGGAGATTCCTTTCTCACTCTTCAAGTCCCACACTTAGAGAAAGGATTCAATGTTATGCTATCACACTGGATATTAATATGATCAACCTAGAAAACTGATCAATATCCAGGGGTGCTGTGATTTTGCACTAACAGTTTTGGCACGCCCGGTGGGACAGAGGTCTCATTTTTTATTGCAGCAAGGTTGATGTGCATCTGCTGAAATTTTCTTGCTTAAGAAGAGCTATTATTTGCATATCTGGCGACTCCAAAGGGAAGAATCAACTAAGTTTCAGCAGTCAGGCCTAAATCTTATGAGAAGAATCACAAGGTCAAGAGCTGGAGAAGAGGAAGTGTCGTTTGAATACTTGCAACTATCTCCAAGAAGAAGGCAAAGAGGAAGAAGGATTCAAGGTCTCCATCTCCACCAAACAGAACTCTCTCAACTCCTCCACCTGACAGGCCTTTCTTTCAATATACAAGGGTTTTAAGACCACTCAGAATGGCGCAACCAGTAAACCCCTATGTCAACTTCACAGGGCAGCAACCCACTTGCTCTCAATGCACAAATCCAATCCCAGTTGCAGCATTTGAAGAACATTCCATATTTACTGGAGAAAACCAGACCACTCCTGGTGATCATGTCAAGGACATTGCTAACATTTGTGTAATCCATGAGATTAATGAGATGCAAGTAGCTGTCAAATTGTTGGCGTCTTCATTCAAGGGAAAAGCATTGCAATGGTTTAGGAGCCTTGAAGCTGCTTCTATCACGAACTGGAATCAGCTGTGTATTGCACTTCTGTTATCCCGTAAAATTGACAAGGGCAATTTTACCGATAACCATACCGAAGATTTTTGTCTTGATCCCTCGATAGGGATCCCTCGCGTTCGAAACGATTTAAAATTCCTTCTTGGGAAATCTAGCTTTCGAACTTAGTCTTTTTGAGCCTTTTTGGCTGGGCGCATGGATTTGCACTGTAACACCACAATTTTGTGCGCCCCTTTAAAAAGCCTTTGGCGCATGGTTTCCCATGTCAACACGTCTTTCGGTGCGCCAAAGCATGTTAAGCCTTATTTGCGTGCGCCGAGGCGCATGCGCCTCGATGTTGACATATCATTTGTCGCGCCTCTTTTCCATGCGCCAAAAGGCGCATGTATTTTCCTTGTTACACCACGTTTTGGTGCGCCCAAGGGCGCACATAAATTCATGTCGACAACTCGTTTGATGCGCCAAAGTCGCACCCATTCTCCTGTTGTCAGTTACTTCCATGCGCCAAAGGGCGCATGCTTCCCTCTGTCGACAGTCGTTTTCGCGCGCCTTTTCAAATAGTGGGTGGCGCATTTTATGACAAAGTTTTGTTATATAACAGTGCCCGCCCTGTCATTTCATTCCATTTTGACAAGCACGTGATCGCTCTGGATTGTCAGCTCTGCCCTGTCGCCGTCATTGCTCTATGGACCCACACTCGCCACAAATTTTCGATATATATTCGAGATCATCAGATAAGCCTTGAAGAACACTTGTCTACCTCAAGCAAGAGACCCGCCAAACCAAGAGGAAAAGCTAAGCTAACAGAGGAAGAAATGAAGTATAAGTACCAAAGGGTTAGAATGCCCGAATCTCAGGCGGAATGCAATATGGATGTCAGAGATTCTGAACTGGGCCACATTGACATGGACGAATTCTAGGTGAGAACTCAGAAAGTAACAAGAAGCCCCTGGATGGATAAATTGATGGGTAGTGCTCTACATTTCGCCGGTGGGATTCCCAGTCAGCGCTATTAATAATGAGTTCATAATGGTGGTTGCCCAATCTTACAACAAGGACACCAGGTGTGTCGAAAATAGTAAGGGAGAAGTGGTCATTGACCTCACCACTCGCCATTTTGAAAAGATTCTTGGCATCCCTCATCACCGAAGCTTCGTGGCCGTTACCCCAAGAGAATGTGTCAAGACCTGGGGAGGACAATGAGGACCTATGCATGCAATTAATGAAATGAAGTCTACCTCAAAAATAAGAAGGTAGTGACCCGGTGGCCCCAGACTATCCACCGAAGTGACTTCTCCGAAGAACTCAGTGACACCATCACTTTCCTGAGCAGAGTCTTCGGGCTTTCAGACGCCCACTACTTCCATAAATGGATGCTGCGGTACCTAGAGACGATGAACAAAATTTGCCCGATCAGCGCTTCTGCTGGGGGGAAATAATAAGCAGCGCCATTTCTGAGCAGCTACAACAGTTTTGCCACAACAGGAGTGTTTCATATGAACTCCTACGTAGTGTATGCTGCAGCGTCTGAAAGGGACTATCCAGGGCTTGCACCGAAGTGGAACTTGGCCTCAGGCCAAGACATATGAATACTACCCAGAGCTAAAGCTGGAGAATAGCATCCAACACTTTTCAAAAATCAATGATGCTTTCTTCTACCATATTATATGCATGCTGCGACCAAAGTTGACTCATGCCGCACAATTAAGAATACTGTTTCTGCTGTGGAAAAGTGGGGGGCCTTGTTCACCCAATTTCCCACATTCACCTATCTGAGGGCGGTTAACTTCTTGGGCGAGCCCACTAGGTTGCCAAGGTATGCTGGACCAAAGCTGGTTCTATTGGAATTGTCAAGGCAGCTGGTCACATATCATGAGAAGTGCCAGAAGAGAAAGAGGGTGGAACTCCTTTCCCCCCTCACAGTAGGCCGATACACTTGTTCCAGCTATCACAAGGCGAAGGAGATGTTTGCCGAGCTAGAATTGCTCAATCTAAAGCATGATTTCCCAGCAAGGCCTACAGTCGACCCAAGAGGCTGCTTGCCAAGGGCTAAGCTTGATCCTATCCATGTCCCTCAAATTGAGGACATTTACATTGACGTCATCCATGAGGTGGCACTCAGGAGACAGGATCACTCCCGCTTAGCATTGGCAAAAATTATTCAGTATGGAGTGGCCATCGTCCCCAAAGGCTTCCAAACTTCGGAAGATGAAGTAGACAAGGTGTATAATAACACAGATGGGGACAATTGGCCCTTCCCGGCCATTGATAGAAGCAAGGCTCCTCAGACAATTGAGGAGAGGGTCAAAGAAACCATGCGGAGAACGGAGCTCTGGTGCCGTATGAATGGATTGATCTACCTCGGCGTAGATTTTATAACTTCTCCTTTGGGTAATGCGCCTCCAAGATCAAAGAAGCAGCTAAAAGGCAAGGGTGCAGTAGGTGAATCAAGCACCAGTCAGGAGGAAGCCCCTGAAAGTCCTCTTCCCTCGGAGCCTGAACAAGTCATAACTTTGGAAGAGGAGTTCATGGAGGACGTTCCCGAAGGCCCATCCACTCAGGATGTCGGCGTTGCTACGACTACGGAGGTTCCTTCTGTCCCTTCTTCTTCTCTTCCTCTCCTTCCCCAGGTGTCAGCAACCACTCCTTTGGTTGTGTCCTCTCCCCCTTCTTCTACCCTTTCCCCTGCCTCTTCATCCATCTTCTCCTCTCTTGCTGATTTGTCTCCTTCCATTTCTTCTCTCCTTTCCGGGCTCCCTTCCCTTCCTATGTCTTCTGCAGCCCCGGTTTCCCTTCCTCCCGTGGACACCTCCGCGGCTATTCTTTCAATGCCAACCGCCGCATGTCTCCACGTTCTTCCCCTCTTCTACTGTTGCTGCCTCCCCCTCTGTCTCTGGTCCTTCTTCAATAGGACCAGCTTGGATCTCTCAGCAACTGAGCCAGCCAAAGAGGAAAGTCCCCATCGCTCCGATGGACTTTCGGTTATTCCGGCTAAAGGAGAAAGAAGCACAATCCGGTTACACGCTTCTCAAAGAGCGCTGCAGGTGAGAGAGTCCTGGAAATAGCTTACCCCCGATCCCACCAAGAGAAAGAAGATCTGTCTCCAGCAGATTTCACAGTGACCCAAGTCACAATGGGGACGTCCTCTGAAAGTCTCCAGGGGGAAGCTCGTTCCGCGATTGATGCACTTTGTGAAAAGCTTCAAGAAGCCAAAGAAGAGAAAAGGCTGCTGAAAGAACAGAATAAATACCTGCTTCAGGCCTTACAGAAGATGGGAAGTGCACCTCCCACAACTGCCGCCGAGACTCCTGAGCTGCTCAGTCAGGACAAGATCAATGAATATTAAAGATCGGTGAGCAGGGCATGGCTGTTTCTGCTTGGAGAAGTCAGATTCTCAAAGATAGCGAAAAGGTAATCGCCGAATATATCAGCTTATCCCTGAACATTGAAAAGGCGAATAAGGAGCTCCAAGCATTAGCAGTCCTAATATCAGAAGAGTTAGAAAACGCTAGACTCCAACACGAGGCCTTCCAACAGATGTTCGACTGTTCAGTCGAAGATTTGGTCAAGTTCGGAGTATTCGGTCACCCAAGGACCCTCAACAAGACTCTGTCCACTCTGGACTATCGGATAGATCAGCTCGAGTTTGTGTTAGAAAAAATAGATAAGGTGAAGGAAGAGGCCCTGGATGCGATGTATCAAATGGAGAAAATTGTTTTATCCATGAATCCAGGGTTGCTCACTCCTTCCCTCACCTTAAGAACGGCTGATGATACTATCCGGATTTTCAAGGAGTTAGCTTCTCAAGGAACAGGGCCAGAAGTCACTTTGATTACCGAAATCCATCAATAACCTGCTGGCTTGCAGGGGACTTCATCGGGTTCCTGATTGAGGCGGAGAAAGATTATTCCAAACTTCCCGAAAAGCTTGTAGAAGAGCGGGGAAACTTGCGATAGTGAATCAGTGATCGGCCACAAGGATCCATCACAGGATCAGTTCGGGTCAATGATCAGCAAGTTCTTGGAATACCGCGCTCAGTTCCACATCTCATCTCCTGAGGCAGCATCAGAAGCAGGCGACCCCTTTTCGCCGCAGGACGATGATGATGACTAGCTTCTTCTTCTTCCTCTTCTTCTTCTTCCTCTCGCTATTCTCCGACTTTCTTTTCGCAATATCTCAAGTATGTTGGTGCCAACGATGACATCATCCATGTTGCATCATGGGATGATGTCATCCACTCAAAAATGTAAAAGTCAACATGACTTTAGATATTTTGTAAATATCTTGTAGATAAGTGGTTGGGCTCCATTTTGCCTTCTCTCTCTCTCATCTTCTATAAATACAAGAATACTTGTTGTATTCTGGGTGAACATTTTTCAGATAGAAATAGAAGTGAGGAGGAGAAAGACTTTGAGCTTTCTTGTAAACAGAGAAGAACAGTAATATAATTATTCAGACTTTGTGCTCAATAGCTGTGTTATACATTAGATCTTTCTTACGTTAGATCTGTATGTGTTTGATCTGTTAGATTCACATCTACTTTTCCGTCATTTGTTTATCAGTATTGTTTTGTTTATTTATGCAAGTAGGTTTGGCTCTGTTTACTACCAAGCCCAAAGCATAGATCTTCTGACCCTTCCACTTTGGAACTCATTTCTTTTCTTCCTTCGGATCTGTTCTTTCTCTTCTCCTTTTATTCCTTTCTCTTCGCAGCCTAGAACACTCTACTGGGATGAGATCCCAACCCCCGAAGGCAGAATCTGTGAGACTTGCATAGGTTCCTGCTAGTAGAAGTAGCAATAAACCAGTTTCGCTTTGCTGTCTCAAAGAGGGGCTAATCCCTGCAACACCGTTGGGCCCGTTTATCCATAGATCTGTCCCGCGCGACAGATTTTTCGGACCAACAGTTTTTTGGCGACTCCGCTGGGGGATCGAACAGACAGATCTGTCAGATCTATGCTGGTAGTAAGATAAAAAATCAGGAAAAATCAGCAGGTTGCTGCCAGTTTGCAAATCTGAGCTTTTTGTTGAAAATCCAAAAAATTTGCAAAAGTGCCCGAATCGAAAATTTTTCTTCTGAGAGTCATAGATCTGGGCTTTTTACATATCTTTAGTTCGCTGAGTTTTTACAGAAATCATTATTTTTCCGTAGATCTGAGTTTTGACTGTTTTCTAAAAAAGTTTGAAACCCTCTGAAAAAGTCCAAATCAGATCCGAAAATCAGCTTACTATCTTCCCCCACCATCTTATCCTCATTTTCATCTGTCATTTAATCGCAATCGGTTTCTGAAGAGGATAATTTTTAATATCCAGAAAAGTGCGTGGCTGCTGGTTTTTGTCAGAAAAACCAGAAAATCAGCAGGGTACACCCAAAAATAAAGTTTAAATCTGCGCTTGTAATATTGCAGATCTGAAAGGTACACTGGCGAGTGAACCTTTTACACGCAGCAGGAGAGCCCGAGGAGAAGCTGATCCTACTTTCGATCTGCTTCAGAGGCACAATTTCAGCGTAACACCGACATGTTTTTCAGCGCTAAGCTCAGCTAGCCGGTCATCCAGGAGTGTCTCACCTTCACAAAGAAAAGGTCTGTTACCAGAAGCATCTACATCCCTTTGTAGTGCCTTGCTGCTCAGTGGAACCACCCTTCCAGCTCGTGTGCTTTTTCCAGCTTTTCAAATGGCGGGTACCATGGGGGAAATGCTATGGGCCCTCTCGCACTGCCACATCCAGTTCACGCACTCCCTCACGGAAATCGAAAGAATTTTCCTAAATTCGACCGGGAGTGGAAATCAAAGCACGGATTCCCACATATCTGCTTTCATTATGTCATGCAGTATCTTGGACGTGACTCATGAAGATGTGTTCAGTTCGCCTTTTTCTGGAAACCCTACAAGGGCCTGCAGCTGAATGGTTTCAGCATTTGCCGGCCGGATCTATCACCAGTTGGGCAACTTTGCGGGACGCTTTTGAAGACAGGTATAAGCCCTCAGAAGATGCAGTTGGGCAACTTATTATCGGGACGAATCACTCATCTGAAGACAGGTATAAGGCAAATGAGAACCATGCGTTTCGACTTTATTATCACGAATCACTCATCGGAAGAAGGAGGCAAACGAGACCATGCGCGATTTTATCGCCCGGTTCAATGCTCTAATCAACCGTCTGTCCCTACTGCCATGCTTCCAACGCTGGAGAATCAGAAGTTGTTTCTTCATGAACGCCATGAGCTCAAAAGTCAGCTTCTTGCTCCTTCAAGAGCGAGTGGCTACTCTACCACTCGCTCAGGCCGCTGCCATCCAGATAGAAGACAATTTGATAATATCTGGCGAATTGAAAAAAGGAATCATCAAAGCCTAAGTCCTTGGGGCCCTTCACCCACCACTTCGTCTGACCCAGCATTCCAAAAAATGGCGAATGATTTGCTCGCATTGAAGAAGCAGTTGGCCCAGGCTCCTAGTTCCTCATACCGGGATGTTCCAAGAAGGAGTTTTGTTCCTAACCATGCTTCACAAAGGCCGCGTCTACCTGCGACTGCTCCACGGTTGGCGCTTGAAGCTCCTCCGGTCAATGCTTTGGCCGAAGTTGAAGAAGAAGAGCAGTATTATGAAGAACCTTCGTTTCAAGACGAAGATGATCAAGATGTCGGTGAGCCGACTGGCGACTCTACTATTGGATATATGGAGTTTGACGAGGATGAATCTGACGAAGAAGAGAGTACTCAGGGCTACGCAAGCGGGACAATCATATGCTGTTTTCACCCGCTCGCAAGGAAAAGAGGCGGAAGTTGCTGCCCACGTACAGAAGGAGAAGGTCGCGTCAAACGCACCTCCAACCATTGCTAGAAGAGGTAATCCTCTTCCTACTCAATTCCCTGTTAATTCTTTTTGCTAAGAAGTCTTTTCCGACCATCTCTCCTCCAAGTCAGCCCCCTCAAGTTCCTACTAAGATCAGTAATCCCATTCCACCACCGCGAAGTGAAGGACTCATTCCCTCACCAACGCAACCCTTGGCCGCGTTTGATATTATAGATCATGCAAAAAAGACCAAGATCCAAATGTCTGAAGCTGGAGTACCTTCAGTCAAACCCCGAACAACTTGTAAGATTGACCAAATACATTCAGAGTCAAGCTGTTTCATCCAAACAGGTTTCCCCAAAAGGAATCCTTTCCACTCCCCCTGAATCCTATATAAATGTTGCTTCAACATCCGCATCAGGCAAAATAGAACCTTTCTATCTCTCTCCTCCTAATCAACGGCCATAAGTTGAGCAACTGTATAATTGATTCCAGAGCTTCCGATAACGTCATGCCGGCAAAAGTCGCCCATGCTTTGGGCCTCACTCTTACCAAACCATTCGGCAGATGCTATTCATTGGAGACCAAGCAAGTGCCATTGATTGGCCAAATCAAAGACGCGCAATTTTCGTTTACGGCCTTCCCGGATAAAAGAGTAAAGATGACCGTCCTTGTCGCTGACATTCCGGCAGCCTTTGGAATTCTGTTGGGAAGGAGCTTTTGCAGCGAAAGTTGGTGGAGAAATTCACATGGACTGGTCCAAAGCTAGAATCCCAGTCAAAAGGCGTAATGCAAACTTTGGAGCCGGAATCCCAAAAGAAATACTTGGTCACTAGCTCTGAAGACCCCAAAGCCCAAATTCTTTTCGAATCATCAGGGTTGGGGAATTACTTCTTATCCACCGAGGCGGGATACAAAGGATGTTTTTGTTCAGGAAAAGGATTGTAATAAGATCTGGGACCTTACAATTTGATGGCAGCTGCGCGACTAGTGGATGTGGCGCTGGAGTTGTGCTGATATCTCCCGAGGAGGAGGTAATTCCTCTTTCTTTCAAATTGCAGTTTTTCAACACTAATAATACTGCTGAGTACGAATCTCTGTTACTCGGTATGCAAGCTGCAAAGGAAAGAGGAATAAAAAATCTGAAAGTCCAAGGTGATGCCGAGCTAGTTGTAAATCAGGTCAAAAGGATTTACCAAGTGAAAAAATGAAAGGCTCAGGCACTACCGTAATGCGGTATGGGACAGCATTGAGGAATTTGACGCTTTTTCAATAGAGGCCATTCCAAGGGCCCAAAATGACATGGCTGATTCGTTGGCTGTTTCAGCATCTCTCATGCTCCCGCACCCGGGTTTGAAAACGAACAAATACACCACTGAAGTGGTTTTCCGTCCAAACGTGCCAGACAACTCTCAGGCATTGGCAAGTATTCAACGATGATAATCATCTCATTGCCTTTCTAGAAAAAGCAGAAAACTTTGATGAGTTGTATTTTGAAGGATCCACCTCTACGTGCCGTGAATCAATCAACGGCCAAAATCATGAATCAAAAGAGAACGATGGCATATGTCAGCTCAAAGGAAATAAAATTCCGAAGGGCTTGGTTTCTCTGGAACGCTTGTTGACAGGCACGACCGTTTTGTAAAAAAGAAGAGGCGGGATGATCCTGGCTCATCTCCAGAGACTGAACCAGTCAATATGGGTTCAGAGGCACATCCGCAATTCGTGAACATTGGCAAATGCTGCACGCCTGGAGAAAAGCGAAAGTTTGTCAAGTTGCTGAAGAAATATATGGATGTATTGGCATGGTCCTATGCCGATTTAAAGTCCTTCAAGCCAAAGGACGTTCAGCATGATATACCGCTAAAAGAAGATGCCAAAGCCTTCCGTCAGAAGCAAAGGCATTATAATCCCAAGATTTTGGGCACTATTCAAGCCGAAATCAGAAGATGCTGGACGCAAGAATCATCTTCCCTATCCATCACAGCACTTGGGTGGCGAACATTGTGCCAGTACGCAAGAAAAACGGTGAAATACGCATCTGCGTAGATTTCTGAAACTTAAATCAAGCTTCGCTGAAAGACAACTACCCTCTTCCCATAATGGATCAAGTTCTGCAAGCGGTGACTGGATCAGAAATGCTGTCTATGCTTGATGGTTTTTCGGCTATAATCAGATTGAAGTCTCGCCTGAAGATCAATTCAAAACAGCATTCACTACTCCGTGGGGTACGTTTGCCTATAGCAGGATGCCTTTCGGCCTAACCAACGCTGGTGCCACTTTTCAGCGAAGCCATGGACTTTGCTTTCAAAGGCATGATGGGAAAGGTCATTGTAGTTTATCTAGATGACTTGACCGTGTTCTCCAAACGACGAAGTGATCATTATGATCATTTGGAACAGGTATTGGCCAGATGCCGAGAACATGGAATTTCCCTTAACCCAAAAAAGTCTGTTTTCGGGGTCACGGAAGGGAAATTGCTACGCCATGTGGTTAGCAAAGAAGGAACAAAGATTGATGCCGAAAGGGTCAAGGCTATTCAGAGCCTTACTCTGCCCACAAGCAGACCGGTGTTCATTCTTTCTTCGGAAAGGTGAATTTTCTTAGGCGTTTTGTTCCTGACTTTGCTGAGAAGACTCGCCACATTTTGAACATGATGAAGGGAACACCAACTTTCAGATGGAGTGAAGAAGGGAAAAGATCGTTTGAGGAGATAAAAACTTCTGTTGCTCATGCACCGGTCCTGGTATGTCCGGATTTCTCCAAAGACTTCATTATGTATAGTTACGCCTCCGAACATACTGTTTCTGCAATCCTGATGCAAAAGAACTCGGAGGATATTGAATCTCCAATCGCATTCATGAGTTCTCCTCTCAAGCCTCACGAGTTGAAAATGACTCAATTGGAAAAGCACGCCTTTGCCGTCGTTAAAGCGGGTGAAGAGTTTCAGGTATTACATTCTGAACTCGCATACGGTGGTGCTGGTTCCTGACACAGCGGTGAAATCAATTCTAACTCACAAGAGTTGGGAAGTGTGAGAGGGAATTGGATCGCAAAGGTCCAGGGAGTATGACCTGGATATTAACCAACCAAATTGGTAAGAGGCAAGGGCCTGTGTCAGCTAATGGCTGAAAACAAAGACTCAGATAGCCCTAGAGAGAAAGGAGATTGCACCAACGAAGCACAAAGCCCTCTGGAGGAGCCTGTTTCTCTACCTCTGGTTCTGTTTGTGGCAACTTGTGACGAATGGTACTCCGACATCGCTTTCTTCCTCACCTACGGCGAATGCCAGTGCACCTGAATGCAAAGGAGAAGTGTACTATAAAGCTCAGAGCGGCCAAGTATGTTATCTGGGATGACGGTTTATATAAGCGTGGGATAGATGGTATCTTCCTGCGATGTGTTGATAAACTCCAGCAGGTAAGACTACTGGAGAGCTTTCACGATTCAGCCTGTGGAGGTCATTTTTCCTCTTCCGTGACGGCACATAAGATCATTCGAGCCAGGTACTATTGGCCGACGCTCTTTCAAGATGCAGCTACCTGGGTAGCGAAATGCGAGCCTTGCCAGCAGTTTGTTAGTAAGCCCAAATTGGCTGCCTTTCCCCTAAGGCCGGTTATTATCAATGAGCCATTCAAGCAGTGGGGAATCGATTTTATTGGCGCACTCAATCCCCAATCGAGTGCCGGACATAGCTATGTCCTTACAGCAACTGATTACTTCACCAAGTGGGTGGAAGCCATACCAGTTAAGCATGCCACTTCTGAGGTGGTTTGCAGTTTTATCAAGGAAAATATCATTGTCAGGTTCGGCATCCCGAACAAAATCGTTGCTGATAATGCTTCTAACTTCTCCTCCCGAGAAGTTATTAGTTTTTGTTATGAATATGGAATAACTTTAGCCCATGCTTCGGATTACTACCCGCAAGGAAATGGTCAGGCGGAATCCAGCAATAAGAACCTAGTGACCATTATACGGAAGCTGGTGGAATCAAACCAGCGAATGTGGCACAAGGCTTTGTACGACGCTTTGTGGGCAGACCGTATTACTCCCAAGAGATCTCTCGGCATGTCACCTTTTCAAGTGTTATATGGCACTGATGCCGAGCTTCCCATTTCAGCGGAACTTCCTGCTCTTCGCTTGGCACAAGCTATCGAAGATGAAACTTTTCAAAGTTCTCTAGAGAAGAGAATCATGTACCTTGCGGAACTTGAAGAAAAGAGAGTAAGGGTGGTCGACAGGATCACTGAACATCAGAATCACGTGAAGAAGCTTTTCGACAAGAAGGCCAAGCAGAGGGATTTTGAAGTGGGAGATCTTGTCCTTCTCTGGGACAAGCGAAGAGAGCCAAAGGGTATGCATGGAAAGTTTGACTCCTTGTGGAGAGGGCCCTTCAAAATCAAACAACTCAATGGAGAGAATAGTTTCTATCTCTCGTATCTGGATGGAGCTGAACTCCGCTTCCCTACAGCGGGCAACATCTCAAGATCTTCAGGAAGTAGAGCTTGCTCTCTTCTTTGTACAGTTTATTTTGGTTGTGTGTTTGCTTTCGTCGCGTGTTTGCTTTCGTTTGTTGTGTGTTTCCTTTGTTCTCCCTCCGGTCCCCCTTGTTTTTGACTCCGTACCCAATGGATAGGCACATGTGATCTGGGATTCTCTACCCCTGAGTTTACTCAAGGATAGTCCCCAGGAGGAGCCAGCTGTTATCCCGTAAAATTGACAAGGGCAATTTTACCGATAACCATACCGAAGATTTTTGTCTTGATCCCTCGATAGGGATCCCTCGCGTTCGAAACGATTTAAAATTCCTTCTCGGGAAATCTAGCTTTCGAACTTAGTCTTTTTGAGCCTTTTTGGCTGGGCGCATGGATTTGCACTGTAACACCACATTTTGGTGCGCCCCTTTAAAAAGCCTTTGGCGCATGGTTTCCCATGTCAACACGTCTTTCGGTGCGCCAAAGCATGTTAAGCCTTATTTGCGTGCGCCGAGGCGCATGCGCCTCGATGTTGACATATCATTTGTCGCGCCTCTTTTCCATGCACCAAAAGGCGCATGTATTTTCCTTGTTACACCACGTTTTGGTGCGCCCAAGGGCGCACATAAATTCATGTCGACAACTCGTTTGATGCGCCAAAGTCGCACCCATTCTCCTGTTGTCAGTTACTTCAATGCGCCAAAGGGCGCATGCTTTCCTCTGTCGACAGTCGTTTTCGCGCGCCTTTTCAAATAGTGGGTGGCGCATTTATGACAAAGTTTTGTTATATATAACAGTGCCCGCCCTGTCATTTTCATTCCATTTTGACAAGCACGTGATCGCTCTGGATTTGCTAGCGTTCCCATTGAAAATCAAATGACTAATTCAAGCTTCTTGGATTGGGTTTCACTCCTCCTACGTGCAGATCATCAGATAAGCCTTGAAGAACACATGTCTACGTCTAGCAAGAGACCCATCAAACCAAGAGGGAAGGCAAAGCTAACAGAAGAAGAAATGAAATACAAATATCAGAGGGTCAGGATGCCCGAATCACAGGCAGAGTGTAATATGGATGTCAGGGATTCTGAACTAGGCCACATTGACATAGAGGAATTCTGGGTAAGGACTCAGAAAGTATCAAGGAGTCCATGGATGGATAAATTGATAGGCAGCGCCCTGCACTTCGCCGGTGGGATTCCTGTCAGTGCTGTTAATAACGAGTTTATGATGGTTGTTGCACAATCCTTACAACAAAGACACGAGATGTGTCGAGAACAGCAAAGGCGGGAAGTAGTTATAAACCTTACTGCCCGTCGCATTTTGAGTTGATGCTTGGAATCCCTCACCACCGAAACTATCGTGGCTGTTAGCCAAGCAAGAATGCCTCAAGGCTTGGGAGGACAACAAAGACCAAGTGCATGCAGTTGATGAATGAGGTCTACCTCAAGAATAAGAAGGTAGTCACCCGGTGGCCTCAAACTATCCACCGGAGTGATTTCTCAGAGGAACTCAGTGATACAATCACCTTCCTGAGCAGAGTCTTCGGTCTTTTAGATGCTCACTACTTCCATAAGTGGATGCTGCGGTACCTGGAAACAATGAATAAGAATCTGCCCGATCAGCGTTTCTGCTGGGGGGAAGATAATAAGCAGCACAATATCCGAGCAACTGCAACAGTTCGCTACAACAGGAGTGTTCCACATGAACTCCTACGTAGTGTATGCTGCTGCGTCTGAAAGGGATTATCCAGGGCTGCACCGAAGTGGAACTTGGCCTCAGGCCAAAATATATGAATACTATCAAGAGCTGAAGCTGGAGAACAGCATCCAACACTTCGCTAAGATCAATGATGTTTTCTTCTATCACATCATGTGCATGTTGCGGCCAAATTTGACTCATGGCCGGACAACCAAGAATACATAGTTTCTGCAGTCACAGAGAAGTGGGGGGCCTTGTTCACCCAGTTTCCCACGTTCACCTATCTGAGGGCGGTCAACTTTTTGGGCGAACCAACCAGGTTGCCAAGGTATGCTGGACCAAAGCTGATTTTATTGGAACTATCAAGACAGCTCGTCACATACCATGAAAAGTGCCTCAAGAGAAAGAAGGGCGGAACTCCTTTCCCCCTCACAGTAGGTCGTTACACATGCTCCAACTATCACAAGGCGAAGGAGATGTTTGCTGAGCTAGAATTGCTCAACCTAAAACATGATTTCCCGGCAAGGCCTACATTCGACCCTAGAAGCTGTCTTACCAAGGGCTAAGCTTGATCCGATTCATGTCCCTCAGATTGAGGATATCTACATTGACGTTCATCCATGAGGTAGAACTCAGAAGACTGGATCACTCTCGCTTAGCATTAACGGAAATCATCCATTACGGAGTGGCCATTGTCCCAAAAGGCTTCCAAACCACGGAAGACGAAGTAGACAAAGTGTATAATGACACAGAAGGAGATGATTGGCCCTTCCCGGACATTGACAGAAGCAAGGCTCCTCAGACAATCGAGGAGAGGGTCAAGGAGACTATGCGGAGAACAGAGCGTCTGGTGCCGCATGAATGGGTTAATCTACCTCGGTGTAGATTTTACAACTTCTCCATTGGGTAATGCACCTCCAAGGTCAAAGAAGCAGCTAAAAGGCAAAGCTGCGGAAGGTGAGCCTAGCACCATTCAGGAGGAAGCCCCTGAAAGTCCTCTTCCTTCAGAGCCTGAACAAGTAATAACCCTGGATTCGCCAGAGAAGGAATTGACATGGAGGATAGTTCCCTATACGCCCATCCACCCAGGATGTCGGCATCGCTACAACTACGGAGGTCCCTTCTATCCCTTCTTCTTCTCTTCCTCCCCTTCCTCAGATGTCGGCAACCACTCCTTTGGTTGTGTCTTCTCCCCCTTCTTCTACTCTCTCCCCTGCCTCTTCGTCCATCTTCTCCTCTCTCGCTGATTTGTCTTCCTTCCATTTCTTCCCTCATTTCTGGGCTCCCTTCCCTTCCTTTGTCTTCTACAGCTGCGGTTTCCCTTCCTCCCGTGGGCACTGTCTTCGGCTATTCTTTCAATGCCGCCGCCGCGTGTCTCCACGTTCTTCCCCTCTTCTACCATTGCTGCTTCCCCCTCTGTCTCTGGTCCTTCTTCAATAGGACCAGTTTGGATCTCTCAGCAGCTGAGCCAACCAAAGAGGAAAGTCCCCATCGCTCCGATGGACTTTTCAATCATTCCGGCTAAAAGAGCAAAGAAGCACAAACCGGTTACACGCTTCTCCAAGAGCGCTGCAGGTGAGAGGGTTATGGAAATTGCCTACCCCGATCCCACCAAAGAGAAAGAAGATCTGTCTCCGGCAGATTTCACAGTGACCCAAGTCACGATGGGGACATCCTCTGAAAGTCTCCAGGGGGAAGCTCTTTCCGCAGATTGATGCACTCTGCGAAAAGCTTTAGGAAACAAAGGAAGAGAAAGAGGCTACTGAAGGAGCAGAATAAATACCTGCTTCAAGCCCTACAGAAGATGGGAAGTGCACCTCCCACAACTGCCACCGAAACTCCTGAGCTGCTCAGTCAGGAGAAGATCAATGAATATTCAAAGATCGGCGAGCAGGGTATGGCTGTTTCTGCTTGGAGGAGCCAAATCCTTAAGGATAGTGAAAAGGTGATCGCCGAGTATATCAGTTTATCTCTGAGCATCGAGAAGGCAAATAAGGAACTCCAAACATTAGCAAGTCCAGATATCAGAAGAGCTCGAAAACGCCAGACTCCAACACGAGGCCTTCCAACAAATGTTCGACTGTTCAGTCGAAGATTTGGTCAAATTTGGAGTATTCGGTCATCCAAGGACCCTCAACAAGATCTATGTCCACTTTGGACTATCGGATAGATCAGCTCGAATTTGTGTTAGAGAAGATAGACAAGGTGAAGGAAGAGGCCCTGGATGCGATGCATCAAATGGAGAAGATTGTTCTATCTATGACTCCAGGGTTACTCACTCCTTCCCTCACCTTGAGATCAGCTGACGATACTATCAGGGTTTTCAAGGAGCTAGCTTCTCAAGGGACAGGGCCGGAAGTCACGTTTCGACATCGAATCCATCAACAACCTACTAGCCTGTAGAGACTTCATCGGGTCCCTAATCGAGGCGGGTGAAAGACTATTCCAGGGTCCCCGAAAAGCTCATGTAGATGAGCGGGAAACTTGCGAAGCAATTAGTGAAAGGCACAAGGATCCATCACAGGATCAATTTGCGCCAATGATCAACAAGTTCTTGGAATACCGCGCTCAGTTCCACATCTCATCTCCTGATCAGCATCAAAAACAGGCAACCCCTTTTAGGCCACAGGACGATGATGATGAATAGCTTCTTCTTCTTCCTTCTTCTTCTTCTTCCTCTCGCTATTCTCCGACTTTCTCTTCGAAATATCTGAAGTGTGTTGGTGCACAAATGATGACATCATCCATGTTGCATCATGGGATGATGTCATCCACTCCAAGTTGTAAAAGTCAACATGACTTTTGGATATTTTGTAAATATCTTGTGAGATAAGTGGTTGGCTCCTTTTTGTCTTCTCTCTCTCCCTCACTCTTCTATAAATACTAGGATACTTGTGGTATTCGAAGGGGGGGGAACATTTTTCAGATAGAAATAGAGGTGAAGAGAGAAAGACTTTGAGCTTTCTTGTAACAGATAAAGAATAATTAATACAATTATTCAGACTTTGTGCTCAATAGCTGTGTTATGCATTAGATCTTTCTTATGTTAGATCTGCATGTGTCTTAATCTGTTGAATTCATATCTACTTTTCCGTCATTTGTTTACCAGTATTGCTTTGTTTATTTATGCAAGTAGGTTTGGCTCTGTTTACTACCAAACTAAAAGCATAGATCTTCTGACCCTTCTGCTCTGGAATTCATTTCTTTTCTTCCTTCGGATCTGATCTTTCTCTTTTCCTTCTCTTTCATTCCTTTCTCTTCGCAGCCTAGAACACTCTACTGGGATGAGATCCCAACCCCCGAAGGCAGAATCTGTGAGACTTGCATAGGTTCCTGCTAGTAGAAGTAGCAATAAACTAGTTTCGCTTTGCTGTCTCAAAGAGGGGCTAAGCCCTGCACACTGTTGGCTCGTCTATCCATAGATCTGTCCACACGACAGATTTTCGGACCAACAGGTTGTAAAATAAGTGTGCTTCCAGCCACTTACTTAGGACTCCCTCTTAGCACTAAAAAAGTTTCTAACAAGATGTGGGATGATCTATTGGCGATATTTCAAAAAAAATGGCTGGATGGAAAGGAGCCATTCTATCTAGTGCTGGTAAGTGCCTACTCATAAAAAGCACACTTTTAAAATCTACCTATCTATATCATGTTTCTTTATAAGATCCCTTCTACCTTTAGAGAAAGAATTGAAGATTGTCTGATTCAAGCTGGCAAGCTAATTCTTATGGCCTCCAAGGGCATTATATCCAAGTGTAGAGAGTTTAAGTACTAGTCAGGCACCTGTCTTAGCTCCTTCTCCCACTCCTAGGGATCATAGGTTCAAATGTAGCTTCCAAAATCATATCCAGGAGTGCCCCAACTGGGCATCAAGAAGGCATGAAGCAACTGCAAAATTTAGGTAATGAGCTGGTCACCTCTCAATTGACAACAAACTCAAGGCTGGAGACCTTTGCTATCTGAGCCTCAAGCTCAACCTAATAGGCAGCCATAATTAACCTCAAAGGCCACCTAATCTAGCTGCAAATATGAATCAAACAAGCAGTCTTTTCTTTTCTGTCAAGATGAGCATTCCTTCCCTATGGTTCAAATGCCATTTTTGCCTCTAAGCATTAGTACCAGCACAAAACATTTCATTTCCCAGGAGTATGAATGGTGTTTTCCATGTAATGAACCCCATAATCAATCCATGTGCTATAATGGTGCTTTAACCCAAGCTTTAATGGTAACAAGTGCTGGTGTGGAGGGTGAAAGCTAGTCAAGAAAACATGGCCAACAACAAGAAACATTCCAACATACAACCTGCCCCAAATGACACCACATTGGTAAATTGGCAGGATAGAGGATTTCTGTGGTATGAATCAGGCAGTCTCTCAAGGTGTTGCAGCCAACACAAGGTCAAAAAGGAGAAATTTGGGTGAGGAACAGCCGTTAGCCCCCGGCCAATCCACAACCTTCCATAGCTCCACAAATGATTGGCAAAGCAAAACCCAGTTTCAAATGCACGAGGGCAGCCAAGAACAGCCCCTTGGCCAAATCAAATGCCAGCTGTTGCTGCCCATATTCAAGGAGCAAATGTGCAAATCAAGGGACAGCAGAGAGATCCTTCATCACCATTCAGTATCATTGATCAGATGAAGAAAACAAACGTCAATATATCTATGTGGGAATCCCTATCCATCCCAGGCCAAAGAGATCTGCTGCAAGTTGCTATGAAGGACTGGCCAATTTTAAATCAGCAGGTTCAGAGGCAAGACAAAGTGCTTACAAATGCTGCCCAGCCTGAAGGAAATCATGGAGCACAACAATGTAAAATGTTGAAGCCCCCCTCCATTTTATGTTTCATTGATCATAGGAGACAAGTTGGTACATAATTGCATGATTGACTCTGGGGCAAGTAGTTCAGTAATGCCTAAACAGATAGCTGATCAGCTAGGGTTCCAGTATGAAATAACAACTAAGGGAGTAGTGCAATTAGATGGGACAGCAGTAGCCACAGTTGGAGTTATAAAAAATTTGAGTCTTACCTTGCAATGCATGTCCCAACGTGGTTGTTTTGTAAGACGTCTCAGTCATAGACCTTCCACCACTCTTTGCCCTATGCTTGTCAAGGGACTTTACTGCCAGGATTGGGGGAGTATTTGTCATAAATGCTGATTGGTCACACATGCTGTTCAGAATGAGGTATGGAACTAAAAGCTTACAATTAGATCAGAACCTATTGCAGATTTCCACATTGAACCCTATACTCCAAGTCATATTAATACCAATTGCTCAGCATTTGATCAAGAAGATCACCTCGGCACTGATGAGGCCGACACTAAGATTGGAAGTATCCCAGATTTGACTCTTGATGAATGGGCAAGCAAGGTGCATGCTTTTGATCCTTATCAAGAAGTAGAAGAATCTGAGCTGGGGGTCTATTGTATACACGAAGAAAGTCAACCTGTTCCTCAGCATCACCAAGCCAAACCACAAGTATGACAATGAGGTATGGCAACTATTTTTTGATGGATCAAGGAGTAGGCAAGCATGCATTCGAGGTGGAGCCATACTTGTTTCACCTCAAGGAGTAAGGTATTATTCAGCTTTTAGATTTCAATTTGCATGCTCAATAACACTGCTGAATATGAAGCCTTGGTGCAAGGGATGCATTGGGCAATAAAGAGAAAAATAAAGAACTTGCAAGTTTTTGGGGACAGTGAGCTGATTGTAAATCAAGGTCAAGGGACAACATGCTGCCAAAAATGATCTACTCAGATGCTACAAGAACAGGGTGTGGGACCTCATGGAGGATTTTGAAGGGTTTCTGGCATCAAAGCCATTCCCAGAAAAGAGAATCAAGCTGCTGACAGGCTTGCAGCAGTAGGGGGCAGCCTTTGACATTGTAGAAACATTCAACAAGATAAGGTACAGCCAAACATCCACGTGATTGTGAGGCCTTCAGTGCCGGATAACAATGTCAATTGGCAAGTATTTGAGAATGACCGGTAAATCATCCACTTCTTGCAAGAAGAAGCTGAGTTCTCAGCTAAGAATCAGAGAGAAGTTGGAACAGCAATATGGTGACCAGGTGATACAGCTGAGAACTGACAAGCTTCCCAAGGGACTTGTCACCTTGGAGTCCATTTTTAAAACCCCAATGATCAGTTTAGAAAAGAGAAAGCAAATATTCAGGTCAAGAGGAAGATTCGGTATCCATCTTGGTAAAAGAGAACAAGCCATTGCAAATTGGAAAAAATGACAACTGAGCAAGAGAGATATGAGTTCATACAGCTTTGTCAAGAATTCCCTGACGTGTTTGCTTGGAGCTATGAAGACTTGAAGGGTTTCAATCCTAACTTAGCTCAGCATACCATTGAGTTGGATCCAAATACTAAGCCTCATCAGGCAGAAACAGAGACCAGTCAATCCACACATGGAGCCTCTCATGAGGAAGGAGCTGGACAAGCTGATTGAGTCAGCAATTATATTCCCTATCAAGCACTCAAGCTGGGTTGCGAACTTGGTTCCGGTCAGAAAGGAAAAGTGGAGAGATCAGGCTATGTGTTGACTTCCGAGACCTCAATAGGGCATCTCTCAAGGACCATTATCCACTCCCCTTCCATGGAGCAAATATTGCAGGGTTGTAGCTGGTCAGAAAGGTTTTCACTACTTGATGGTTACTCAGGTTTCAATCAGATTATGGTGAAGGAGGAAGACCAGTTCAAGACAGCCTTCACAACCAAATGGGGCACTTATGCTTACAAGAAGATTCCATTTGGACTGTCGAACGCCGGAGCAACATTCCAGCGAGCTATGGATATGGCATTCAAAGGCTTGATCAACAAGACAGTGCTGATATACCTAGATGATATCACTGTCTTCTCAAAAAAATGCTGCAGACCATCTCTTTCACCTCAGGACAAGTGTTTCAGAGATGTAGAAAGTTTGGAGTGTCTTTAAATCCTAAGAAGTGCATCTTTCTTGCACATGAAGGGAAACTCCTTGGCCACAATTGTCTCTAAGGAAGGATTAACAATTGATCCAGAGAGGGTTGAAGCCATAAGGGCTCTACCATTGCCAAGTCACAAGAAAGCTCTTCAGAGTTTCCTGGGAAGGATAAACTTTGTTCGGAGGTTTGTCCCAAATTTTGCAACCCTTGTCAAGCCCATTACCAAAATGTTGAGAAAAAGCATGGCTTTCAAATGGACGACAGAAGGCAAGGAGAGCTTTGAAGCAATCAAAGAAGCCATCTCCCAGCACCCACTCTCATCAACCCGGACTTTTCCAAGGATTTCATCCTCTATGCATTTGGGGGTGATGACACTATTTCTGCCATTTTGGTGCAACAGAATAAAGATAATGATGAGCAGCCGATTGCCTTCTTCAGCCAAAGCCTAAATGACTGCGAATTGAGGTATTCTTTTATTGAAAAACATGTGCTTGCAGTAATCAGGAGCTTGAAGAAATTCAAGCATTTGGTCTCAAATAACAAGGTCCAGTTGTTGGTCTCACATGCTGGGGTTAAGGACTTCCTCCTCAACAAGGATTTGAATGAGAAAAGGGCAGGATGGATCACTCGTGTCATGGAGTATGACATTAAGATCAAAATCACCAAGCTGGTAAGAGGCAAAGGTTTGTGCGAGCAACTCGCTTCCAAACAACCAGACAGCCCAGAAGATGAATAAGGACGCTGTCCTGCTATTACAAGATGATAAAAAAGAGGAAAATGATGATGTGTCCACTCCCTGTTGGACTCAGAATATGATACATTTCCTACAGACAAGGGTATGTGCCCTCTAGAAATGAGCAAAGCAAAAAGAAGACACTTCAGGTTGCAGGCAATTCCATATACCATCATTGATGGAGTTTTGTTCAAAAAGGACCTGAATGGAGTGATGCTGAGATGCATTAACAAAGGTCAGATCCAGAGGGTATTAAAAGAGTTTCATGATGGACCAGCTGGTGGCCATTTTGCACCAAGAGTGACAGCTCTGAAAATCATGAAGGCTGGTTATTATTGGCCTAAAATATTCAGTGATTGCTATGCATGGATCAAGAGGTGTAAGAATTGTGCATTTTTCACAGGAAAAGAGAAACTTGTAGCCCTCACCATTACATCCAATCTCAGTTGACCAGCCATTCATGCAATGGGGTCTGGACTTCATTGGAGTCATTAATCCCAATTCGAGCCAAGGGCACAAATGGATTTTGACAGCCACAGATTACTTCACCAGATGGACAAAAGCAGTAGCAGTCAAAGAGGCAAATGAGTCTAGCATCTTGGACTTTTACGAGGGAATAACTACCAGATTTGGTGTACCTGCTACAATAGTCTCTGATAATGCATTAGCATTTATTGGATCTAAAGTTACTGAGTGGGCTGTCAAGAACGGAATCTACCTGAGCACTTCATCAAACTATTACCCTCAAGGTAATGGCCAGGCCGAGTCTACAAACAAAAACTTGCTGAGGATCATTAGGAGGACTCTTGATGAGAATCAGAAGGCTTGGCATACCAAACTGAAATCAGCCTTATGGGCAGATAGGATAACTCCCAAAAGATCCACAGGTAACTCTCCATTTAGGCTTGTCTACGGAAAGAGAGGCAGTCTTGCCCATGTCACTTGAGTTGCCAACGTTGGAACTCATGAAAAGCAGCTGGAGTTGCTAGAGTTTGGGCCCATGGAGGTGAGATATGCAGAATTGATGGAGCTGGCAAGAAATCAGAGATCAGGCATTCCAAGCAATGGAAAAGGATCAGGCTTTGATCAAGAAGACCTTTGATAAGAAGGCCAAAGATAGATCTTTTCAAATAGGAGATCTAGTATTGAAATGGGATGTGGACAGAGAAAAACCAGGAAGGCATTCAAAATTTGATGCCATTTAGAGTGGCCCATACATGGTCACAAAAGTGCAAGAACAACAATGCTTTCCAATTGGCCTCATTGGATGGTGAAGAACTGCAGATTCCAGTAAATGGAATCTATCTCAAGCGTTGCTTCTAGAGGGAGGTTCACTACATCTGTAAATACTAGTTTAGATTTTCTTTCCCTCCAAGTGCTTGTGCACATTATTTTGCTGTAGATTAGGTTTTGTTTTCCCTAAGTGCTTTGGCACAGGTTTTGCTACTCTCCAGGTTGTTTTCTACAGTTCTGAGTGTTGCTGGAGGGGAAGTTGTAGTATCATGGCTTGTTTCAGGTTAATGCTTAACTCCATGCCCAATGGATGGCTTCAGGTAACTGACCTTTTCATCTAGCAGGAAGATGATCCCCACTGAGTCACCAAATTGTTATCCAAAATTCACCCCCCAGGGTAAATTTGATAACATGCATCAGGATGTCCAAATTCCAAGAAAAATGACTGATTCAGAGCAAAATCAGGTTTCTAGGGTCCCTTCAGGAATCTTTCTAAACTCCCCAGGCTGAAGAAGGAAGGAGCAAGCTTTGAGAAAGTGTGAAAAGTTGCAGAAAGGCAAATAGGATTGATCCTGGAAAAAGTGAAAAAACTTGGCCAAGTCCTTCTAGAGGGAGCAGTCGGGACGTTTGGGACAGAAGGGCCCGAACCGGCCGGTTCGCGCGAAATCAGCACAAGGAGCCCAAAAGCAATTGGGACCAAGCGGGCCAGAAATACCCGAACCGGCCGAACCGGCCGAAAAGAGACAAGTCAGCCCAAAAGCAATTGGGACAAGCGGGCCAGAAATACCCGAAACCGGCCCGAACCAGACCGAAATTGTCCCAAAAGGGTCCAAAATCAAAATAGGACGTCCGGGACAAAAAGACCCGAAATACGCGAAGAAGCCGAAGGAGCCGAAAGCCAATCAAAAGGTGCCACGTGTCTTTGGCCAAATGAGGGAGAAGGAAGCCCATTTCAGGCGGATCAGAGGTTTTTGTCCCAAGCAGCACTGGGACATTCCGGGACGAATGGACGCGAAGTACACGGAAGACTCGACAGGGATCCCGAGAACCATTGAGAAATTGCCATGTGTCATCAAGGAAAAAGTCGTAGGGTCAAAGGGCAAGATTTGAAGCGCTGGCCCGAGCCAATAGAAATTGGACACGTGTCCAATGGAGCATAGAAGTGCAGAGCTCGGGGGAGGAGTTGGAAGGTTTGGAAAAATCTAAGCCAAAAGGGGTAAAAGTGAAGGAAGACCCGGCAGGTTCGTGAACCAACCAATGCATGCCACGTATTCCCTAGTGGCGGGGCATAGGGAAAAGAAATGTGGAAAAATATTCCAAGAGCACCAAAAGTCAAAATTCAAGAGACAGCCCGCCGAAAAGCAGAGGAGAGAGAATTATTCAGCGAATCAGAGCATAGCCACGTGGCGTCCAAGTGGCAGTGCGCGGGAAAATATTTCAAAAATCTGTTTTCACCTGTTCCGTGTCCTAAATCTTCAGATCGACATATCTTTCGATCCAGAGCTCAGATTTGCACGTTCTAGATATCAATGGAAAGCTGTTGAAATTCTCTACACGTTTCAAGGGTCAATCTTGCATTTTGGTATAGTCCAGAGGGAGAAAATTGAGAAAACACCTCTGGCACGAAATAACAAGCAGAGGTAATACTTCAACAACCACTTTAATGCAGCAGACAATTCGCCGCTTCTGTTAGGGCAAACCGCCGCTTTGCCAGAACCCGCCGCTTCTGCCATGATGGACGAATTAAATGCAACCTAGAGGTGGTTGGGGTAGATTTCGAATTCCTCTCTTTTTTTCTCTCCCCATTCTTCCTATAAATTGTAAGGAGGGGTTTCTTTCTGTAGTTGGACATTTTTCTGCTTTGCACCCTCCCTTCTCTCCTATTCATAAGAAGATTTGTGGAGTTTTCAAACCTCCCATATAGACTGTAACACCCGTTTTTTCCCTTCTGGCTATTGCAATGTATTGAATCAATCCTTGAGCAATATATATGTGTCTATGGTTGCTTCTAAACCCTTCTAACATATTTATTACTGTCATTCTTGATCTTTCATTGCATTTTTGCTGTCTGTGCATGGTGTTGTGTTATATCTACATGGTCCTGTGTTTAATGTGGCAAAGCATATGTTCTTCATTCTTCGGTGCATGACCTCTATTAGCTTAGATTTATTTTTATGCATTTTCTTACCTTGTCTCCTTGGCAGATCTAGATTAGATTTTGAGGAAAACCCTCTGCATATTTCGTGCTGCACCTGAACAGAGGAATAGGAACCCAGCCTTTCTCTGGAGATTCCTTTCTCACTCTTCAAGTCCCACACTTGGAGAAAGGATTCAATGTTATGCAATCACACTGGATATTAATATGATCAACCTAGAAAACTTATCAATATCCAGGGGTGCTGTGATTTTGCACTAACAGTATCATTATTTGGAAATTGAGTATCCTCTAGTTAGATATAATAGGCTTGGTTTTTATCATTTATTAGTACTATATACACTCTGATATTTAGATCTTGATCCTATAACTGCTTACTAAAATTTTGAGTCATGTATCTTTTCAACCACTGAAACCTCATACCTTATAGAAGTCTACTACCTAGTTTGCAGCCAGAGTTCCATGTGATTATCTAGATTGAAGCTTTATTGCTTTATACTTGTTCCTAATAGCCGTAATAGATGTGTTTTTCAAAATTCTTTCTTCCTTAGCTGCAATCTAGAACATGTACTTTGCCTGCAAATATCTTCTCTATTCTATACTGTAACTTCTTCCATTTAAAGAAAATATCTAATTTTGAGTTACATTAATCCTTCTTTCCAGCATGTACTCATGGCTTATCTTGTCCTGTGCCATCTTTATAGGACATGATTTATTTTTTTCCTGGATCCAACCTGTATCTACACACTTTTAAGAAAATCATTAGAAATAATTAGGATTTTTAGTCTCTCTTGTGTCCATTTCCCTATTCTCTTTTCTATTTCTACTTCCTGGATGAGCTATTCAATATGATCTTTGAGAAATCTATATCTCCTCTTGCTTAGAGATCCATATGCATGAATTAGGATAGTGTAGGAATATGGATTACCCCTGAGCTCTTTATTGATGATTCCTTTACTTTTACTTTTTAGGTACCATGCTTTCAGCTATGGAGATAAAGATGAAACTAGCTGAAAAGAAGATGATCTATACAACAGAGAATATACAAGGCAATGATGGTTTCACTCATATTCCTTTGCTTTCTATTCCATACATGTGTACCTCTTTCTTCAGTAGATGTACCTTACTTTTCAGTGACATCCCACGGCTTGTGTGGGAAACATTTGACTTTCCTTATGAATAAAACATTGAATTTTGTAAATGAGTTGTATATTTCTTTCTGCATTTCAACCTATTGTATGGATTGTATTATGAACTAAAAAACTTAGTCATATATTTGAATGTCTTAAACATGAAGGAACAAAACATTGATGAGAACTTGTAACATTCAGTAATGAACCCTAATTTTTTGATATCTGTATTTCTATTTGCTGCTTTAAAATGCATCACTTCACCTACTCTATAATTCAGTGTCTTCATCAAGGACAACATAGTTTTCCTTCAGGGCCTTTGTGTTCTTTTGCTGAAGGTATCATGATATTGTAGGACTATGTGATCTATTACGTTTTGTAATAGCACACATAGTTGTAGATTTCACTTAATCATTAATTAATTCAGTAGTAACTAATAACATCATAACTTCCTTAGCTTAGGTATACTTCACCCATGTCTTTCATCGTAATGAAATTTTTTTGAGTTGCCCATTTTTACACAAGTGCAAAAATTTTCAACATTTATGGCGATCCTGCGGAGAAAGATGCATGCTAGCTTAATGACGAGTGCCTTGCTCTTTTCTATTCGGCATGGAGTCCAAAGCATATAACCAAAATCTGCCTTTCTAAAGGTCCAACCCTTCCAAAATGAATTAAATATGGGAAGGATATGGTAAACTAGATCACATGCACGAATGCATTTATTGAATTGAAAAAATGATGCAATGTGCGAGGGACGACAATTATTGAAGGAAAATCCTAATCTACCCTATTCTAACTAGC
This sequence comes from Taxus chinensis, assembly GCA_019776745.2. Classification (NCBI taxonomy): domain Eukaryota; kingdom Viridiplantae; phylum Streptophyta; class Pinopsida; order Cupressales; family Taxaceae; genus Taxus; species Taxus chinensis. Next base: position 689,389,284 of record CM034152.1, read on the forward strand.
TGCAAATCAAGGCTAAATAAAACCTAAGACATGTAGTGCAAAATAGCTTCCTTTTCTATAGATTTGAGAGGATGAATTCAAATTACAAAACAAGTAGCATGATGTAACTGAAAAAGAGATGTGTACCTTGAATTTGTTCCAGAACTTAGCCCAAAACACAAAGAATATTTCTAATTGATCTGCAAATTGTTTTGAAGGGCTTTAGAACTGATTGTTGAGTGTCTGACACTCATTTTTAGGCACTGTTACGAGCATGAATTCTTTTATTTCCATAGCATGTTGTGACAATGGAAATATACTTTATAGGACATGGGCCTCCAAACAATTGAAAAACTAATCTTCTTTTCTTGTACTAAAAAATGAACCTTATTTTCGATCACAGGTTCTTTCTGAAGTTGTTTTGAATGTTGTTCTGATAGTTGATTTTCCTCTATAAACTGTTGTATTTCATCAATCATAACATCATGAAGATGTTGAGTTGGTTTTTTCCCCTTCTTTAAACTATTTGACAATATTTTTAGAGTCTTCAAATTATTTTTCATCCTTTTATGTCTACTGATCCCACTACTACCGATATTGACATTTAAGTAGAACTTTCAAATTCTTCCATTTTATCCCTTCTTACAATGTTCTCAGAACATTTCATTTCCTCCTCAATCAAAAATTTCTGGGTCCCCAAATACTTGCAGTATCATTTAATTATGCTTGTGAAACACTGCAAGTACCCTAATAACGCAACTATTTGCATGCATGTTGCACAAAAAGGTTCTTCACACTCAATTGTTTGATCATGATCATTTTGAAAACTGATCTAAACATACTTCAGCTCGTTCAAAAAAAATTTCCACCACTGATCTTTCATCTTGATCATTCTAGTTTGACAAACAATCTGTAGGATCAAAATTTTTCTATTTTTTCTACACAAGATCTTATTTCAGTAGCATGTTGTTATAAGACATTATTCTCCACAAAATGGTTCTTCTAGGAGGGAATAATAAAGATTTTTATTTAAAAGCATCTCTTCCTCCTTTTCAAGTATAAGAGGGACCTTATCCACTAGAAGTTCTTTGAATGCTGAAACTACAAAATCAATTAGTTCTATAGGTTGTTCTTCACCTATGCAGTTTTCCCAATCTGACAAGAAATCATCAACCTCAAGCTGTAAATTTGAAACATAATTTTCTTTAATTTCAACCTCATTTTTATTCAAAACTGATTTATCCTCTTCTGATATGGCTGCAAGCTACATGATTATGGTGCCTTAATGCAAAATATAGTAAAAAAATGTAGATTATTGATCATCTTCCAACTTCTCTTGATCTGCTGGAAAAATAGATTGTACCTTTTGCGTGGTTCCTTTTTCAAATTCTAGAATAAAATCAAACTGAAACTTTTACGTCCATCCATGCAATTTCTACAAAAAATCCAGCATATCATTTTCTTCTGATAGCTGTCACTCCTGCTTGATCTTTTGGTTTCTCTATTTCCTAAACTGGAAGTATGGGTAAAGAAGGAGTGGGCTTAGTTTTAGATTCAACTGGAAAATTTTTGAAAATAGGTTAGGGAATAAGATCTACATTTGGAACAACTTCTGAATGCCAACTTGTACACTTAATTTTGACTTCATTATGTGATTGTGGAGTAGAAAAAGTAGGAATTGTAATAGCTTAATAGTTAGGAAACGAAGGAATATGCTACATTGGTTGACAAGGAGAATTTATAGGCATTGAATTTTCATAGGGAGGGTAATCAGGAACATCCCATTAACAAGGTTCCCTATCCTGACATCTATCATTCTTCATTGTTGTCAATCTCTCAGTTTGTTCCTTGATATCTAAATATTACTGCTTCAAACTATTAAACTCAATTCTAAGATTTCTTCACCTTTCATACTCAGTATCACCCTCTTCATAACTTTGACCTTGAACATCAAAACCCTCATATTGATAATCATTTTGATAAACAAGGTTTGGGTTATAAGGGTATTCATCCTGATAAGGGTTATAAAATTGATCTAAAGGAGAAGGTGGATAAAAGGACTGTTTGTTTGGCTGATAATATTGCTAAAAGTGAGGATTCATGGTTATAGGACCTCATAAAATATTGATCTTATGAAAACAGGTTTGCTATTCACAAAACAACTGATAACGACAAAATAACATATTTGAATTTCTTGAAAAATACCTGAAGACTACAACTTAAATTTTAATACTTGTTGAAAAGTGCTATACTAATCTGGAATAAGATTTACAGAGTTGCCAGATGAGTTTTGCTTCGGATCTTGCATCTTCGGAATGCATCAATAGTATTTCATTCCAAAAATGATATGCATGGTGTCTGATCTGCTTGAATGATGAAACACCTCTAATACTGAAACTTTTAGTTATGTGAGTGTCCCACCGGGTGTGCCAAAAACTGCTATCTCTCGAAAGTGCACCTTGTAGAGAGATTATTGCAAGTTTTCTAAGCTTGCACAATTAATCTCTCTCTTTCATAGATACAATGGAAACACCTTAGGTTTTTCGGTATACATATTTCGAGGTGAGTCTGTGGGATTAAAATGTTGGTTCCTTATTGGCATATCTAAACTAATTTCTGGGAGTTTGAGAGTAAAAGATGACTGGAAAATAATTAAAACTAAGGTGATATGCCAAATTTATATGAGGTCTTTTACTGAGCATATGCATAACTGATTTGGGAAGGATTTTTGATGCACAAACAAATAGTTTTTCTGTAGAATATATAAGGGAAACACACTTGATTATACTGAGGGCTAATCACAACAGTACTAATAAGTTTACAAGCACATTAAAAATAACCATAAAGGACTGAATTTGTAGCAGGGTAAGGTAATTTTTCAGGGAATTACTTCACAAGACTAATGAAAGATACACAAGACTACAAAATAACTTGGAAAGGTAGAAAATAATTCACACTCAGAGGGAAAAACTGGCAAAATTTGCTTCAGTACTCCTATATCCAAAAGTCCTCTAGAAGTTCTCCTCCTTGTGCTTTGTTAAGGAACACAATATATAACAAAATAAAATTTTACCCTCTTCTTAAAAATAGCCTAAGGATTGTACTTGCCCATGCATCTTATTTTTGTCCTTTATTTAATAATAGATAAAGGAATAAAAATAGAGCATGCAATTACAAGTAGGCATTTAATATCCTTGATTACAATTGGTCAACTGAAGTTGACTGTTCTATTTTTAAGAAATAAGGGTGAATAATTTGCTAGAAATAATATTGCTTTCTAGGCAAGTCTCTCTCCATGAACATGCAATTCTATCTTCTTCTCTATTATGTCCTGTTGTGAAGGCATGCAAAAATACTCCTGTGTATTCAACAAAAATAAATTACATTAATTGTAATACTTTGAAAAATAATTCATCCAAATATCTATCCAGATTAGGACCACCTTTGTCTTTGATGTTGACAATTTTTCTATCTTTTAGTGATCACATGGATAACACGGTGTAAATAATCTCTAACCTTCCCACTAGTGGGGACCACCTTTGAACTTGACCATTAGTCTTCATTGTTTTGGCCACTCTTGATTATCCGACCTTAGACTATAGTACTAACATAGTCCAATGAATTTTATCCCCTTTGAATACACATAAGGCACACTATAATACTTTGCCACATTGATTATTATTTCCTTGTTGGTTTTTACGAGCATGCAGGAAAGCATTTGAAAATTTTAAGTCCTTTGCAGACTTTCGGAGCTTTTTGAAGTTTTGTTCCCTGTGTGGAATTTCAGACCTTTTTGAAGTTTTTAGGAATGTTTGTATTAAGTATCAAAACTTTGAGAAAGCTCGCCGCTCCACCGATACTATGTGGAATAAATTTTTTAACTTTTCTCCCCGCGGCTTTGACTTTCTCATCGTGGAGGCTCGGGCTTGCGGGAAATTTTTTGAACTTTTAACTTTTGCATTTTTAAAATTTGAAAACTTAAGTGAACCCTGACCTCCATTTCTCTGCTTCCACTATGGTGACAAGCCCACGTGTCATTCTCGAACCTATGAATGAAACTTTTACAATTTAAAATTTTTGTAAATTGACAAAGTTCGACCATCATTCCAACCTGACGAATTTTGCCTCGATTTTGACGTCTCGTTCGTGATCCTTGATCTTTGTACTTATTGATTTTCAACCATTGATCTCCAAGGGATAATTTTTAGGGTTTCTGAACTAAATGACCATGTTTCTTACTCTAATTTTGATACCCCTTAATGGTTTCTCCAACTGGAGCCTGAAACTGTAATTTTCTCTTGGATTCACCACTTGAAACTTATGACTTTAGTAATATCATCATCATATCTGATATATGTAGTGAAGTTTCTTCTTTGATTGATTCTACCCCTGGAAGTATGATTGTTTAGAAACTGAGTATCCTCCAATTAGATGTAATAGGCTTGGTTTTTATCATTTTTTGGTACTATATACACTCTGATATTCAAATCTTGAGCCTATAACTACTTACTGAAATTTTGAGTCATGTATCTTTTCAACCACTGAAACCTCATAACTTGTAGAAGTTTACTACCTAGTTTGCAGCCAAAGTTCCATATGATTATCTAGATTGAAGATTTATTACTTTATACTTGTGCTTGATAGCCATAATAGATGTGTTTTAAAAAATCTTTCTTCCTTATTTGTAATCTAGAACATGTACTTTGCCTACAAGTATCTTCTCTATTCTATACTACAACTTCTTCCATTTGTAGAAAATATCTGAGTTTGAGTAACATTAATCATTCTTTCTGGCATATACTCATGGCTTATCTTATCTTGTGCCATGTTTATAGGACATGATTTATTTCTTTTTGGCTGCAAAAACTTGTATCTGCACACTTTTAAGAAAATAGTTAGGAATAATTAGGCTTTTTGGCATCTCTTGTGTCCATTTCCCTATTCTCTTTTCTATTTCTACTTCCTAGGTGACTTATGTAGTATGGTCTTTGAGAAATGGCTATATCTCTTGTTGCTCACAGATCCATATGCATGAATTCGGATAGTGTAGGAATATAGATTACCCCTGAGCTCTTTATTTATGATTCCTTATTTTTAGTTTTTAGGTACCATACTTTCAAATGTGGAGACAAAGATGAAACAAGCTGGAAAGAAGATGATCTACACAACAGAGAATATACAAGGCAATGATGGGTTCACTCATATTCCTTTTCTTTCTATTTCATGCATGTGTACCTCTTTCTCTAGTAGATTTACCTTACCTTTTAGTCACATCCCAGGGCTTTTGTGGGAAACATTTGACTTTCGTTATGAATAAAACATTGAATTTTGTAACTGAGTTGTATATTTTTTTTATGCGTTTTAAACCTTTTATATGGATTGTATTATGAACTATCGACACTAAAATTTTCCTCCATAATTTCTATTTCATTAATGTATGTATTAGGAATAGGATGTTGTTAAGTGTAATTAGTAGTAGTGCCCGATAGAAGATAACGGTGCTGCCAGTACGACGCCGCCAATAATGTATAGTATGGTAATAGTCAAAAGTACAATAGGAATGTTGTGTTAAAAATTAAATATTTTTCGCAAGTGGTCCGGTAATGTTAAAATGTCAAAGTTGGGGTAAGTAGAGAAGTAGGGTCTACATGATTATGAATTAGAAATATTATATTGGTAATAAGGACAAGGAGTGAGGTCATAAATATTTTGTGTATTTTATTTGTAAAAATTCTAAAAATGTAGAACCCATGTGAAATGATAAGGTTTATCTTATCTTAAAAGATAAGCTTACATGTACAGATAAGAGTTAAGGTATGGAATATGATTCGTCAGAGTGGATTTCTTATCCTATCTTAGAGATAAGATGGATAAGCCTGGAATTTCTATAAATAAAGAGGCCACCCACCTCATTTAGCATAGAAGGAAGTAGTGAGAAATATTGTATGAGTAAATGTGTAAAGGAAGCCATCATTTTAAAGGCGTGTTAAACTAGTCATTAAGAGGTGTAATTGTGAAGTTTCTCCCATAGTATTGGTGGAAGGCAAGTAAAGTCAGTAACATTTGAAGTACCTCATGGGTAAGATTGTAACAATTTCGTGTTAATATTATAATTTACTCTGATATTTCATATTTATCATCATTCCTTCTTATCATAGTCTATGGTATTCTTGTGTTATGTTTGTTGTTGTGTTTCCAGATTACATCCAGCAAACTAAAATCTATGCATTAGTTAATAATCAAAGCACGAGGAGTTCCCAGTGAAGAATTATCATAGTGCCAGATTGGTGATGACATTTTGGTTCTGTTGCCGGGACCATTCCTTGTTGCTGGATTGTCTGGAGAGATATTCCCACTTAGTTCAAAATCATTTAGAGGGTAACCTTGCTTTTGCTATGCATAGTAGTCACCATAGTAAAGTCACTTTTTGCCGTGAATAGTATTTACCTGCAATAAAGTCACTTTTTATCGTGAATAATATTTACCACAATAACTTCACTTTTTACTGTAAATAGTGTTTACCACAGTAAAGTTAGTTTTTACTGCATTAAGTCAAGTTTTACCATAGTTTACCATGGTCATTTCTATTTTCTATTATAGTGATTCCAATTATTTGTGCACATAAGTCTTGTTGATTGTACTTGTGGGTTGGTATTTCACTGTGGTTATTTTTGGAAATGGGGAAGATTCCTATTTTTTCAGCCCAATCTGATAAAAATGCTTCCTCTTTCATTCAAGAGTTTAAACGATCTTGTATTTGTAATGGCCTTATAAGAAGGGAACAATGGACTGAATTTTTTCCTACCTTTTTGGATGGTTTAGCCCTTAGGTGGTTTGAAACACTAGGTGATAATGTGAAAAACTCATGGGATTTATTAACTGAAAGTTTTCTTGAAGAATTTGGTGAACAACAGAAATATGTAGATCTCATGATCGATATCACAAAGCTATCCCAAGGAGAGAAGGAGAAGATAAGGGATTATCATGCTCGTGTTCTAGAGCTAAGGAGGAATCTCGATGCCCAGATCTGGAAGGAAGGATTAGCAGATGGGTTGATGAATGGTGTGAATAATCTCCTCTGTAAGCACTTCATTCTTGCGATGAAGCCAGAGATTAGACAACGAGTGAAGTATGACTGCCCAACTACCATTGAACAAGAAAATGAGATTGCAAGAAGGTAAGAAGAAAGCATGGAAGAGGATCCCGAAGAAATTGTTGCTAAAGTAGAGCCTACACCAGCACCTTTGGTTCAAAATCTAAAACCACTCTCGGTGAGCACAAATCTTTCTCCTAGTACATCTACTAAGTTTGAAGATCTGATCAAGAAGATGGATTAGTTAACTATTAATTTTCTTCAAGGAAAAGAATTTAGTTCTCAAGGAGGAGATAGAGGTCCAAAAAGAAATATTTCTGAAGTTCTATGTTATGGCTGTTATAAAAAGGGTCATTATAAGTATAATTGTCCAAATAGAGCTTCTACAACTGGTATAAGAGATAATGATAAAGGAAAAGCACCTGTGAATTCTTTTTATGTAGTAGATAACAACATAAATAATGAAGTAGATGTGTTTGTAACAAAAAGAAAGAAAGAAAGAAATAATCAAGATGGAAATGGTCCTAAGAAGATGAAAGGAGAAACTAGTAAGAAACATAGGAAAAGAAAGTTGGGTGTTCAGGATTTTCTAATTTCACAGGGACAAGGACCATACTCCATCTTAGAAGATCTATCCAAAAGGCTTGCAAACATTATATATGGTCAATTCTTGGCTATGTCTTCTGAGAAGAGGCGGGAGGTGCGAAGTGGACTCAATGCTCGACAAAGGAAGGAGGTTGAGGTCCCTGTTTTGGAGGCAGAGGCAAATCCCTATGCTCGACAAGCTGAGGTATTATGTAATAGTATTTCAATTCATGATGTTTTAGCTGATGGAGGTGCTATAGTTAATGTAATGACTGAGTATATAATGAATATGTTGGGTTTAAAAATTGATCGCCCCTCAACACTTATGTTAAGGTCATTAAATAAGGGAAAAACTAAACCAGAAGGTGTTGTTTCAAATGTGGGAATATCTGTTATGGGTGTTGTATGTGTGGTAGACTTTTAGGTGATGCAAAATGGTACTGTTGCATACCCAATGTTATTGGGAAGACCATGGCTAAGGAGAATTTATGTAAGAAACTACTGGAATGAAGGCTTCATTTTACTTGGACGTGGCAGAGAGAGGGTGAAGATAAATTTGATTCCTTGACATCATAATACAGAACTTTTGGATTCAAATGATGAATCTAATGATTGGACATCCTCTGATTACTCTAGTACCAGTGAAATGGATGTGCAGAAGATGAAGAAAGTGAGGTTGATGTTTCGGTCATGGATATCCTTTTAGTCACACCGACTCATGAACCCATAAAATTATCTGAAGAAGAAATTGATGATCGTCTCCGACAAATAAAGATTGGTGATGCTGTGATGGAGAGTGAGAAGGAATCCTACCTCTAGCTCTTTCAAAGGTACATACACCTATTAACTTTTGATTACAAGGAAATCCGTCAAGTAATATAGTGTTAAGCCCATAAAGCAAATGTCATATAGAATGAATCCTAATTTTTACAAGACTGTAAATGAGGAAATAGATAAGTTGCTCGATGCAGAATTCATATTTGCTCTGGAAAATTTAGAATGGGTTTTTCCCATTGTGATCTCAAAAAAAAAGAATTGGAAGCTACACATTTTTTTTTATTATAGGAAGCTCAATAAGGCAATAAAGAAAGATCATTACCCTCTTCCATTCTAAGATGAAATCTTGGACGAAGTAGCTCACCAGGAGTGTTATAGTTTTGCTGGTGGATAAAGTGGATACGACCAAGTTCATATAGCGGAGAAAGATCAGCTGAAGACCACGTTCACCACTCCTTGGGGAACATTTTCTTATAGAGTTATGCCTTTTGGGTTGTGTAATGCTCCGAAAACGTTCTAGTGTTTGATGAATAGGGTGTTTGAACCCTACACTGGGAACTTCATCAGAGTATTTCTAGATGATTTTTACATCTATGGGAGCAAGATAGATAACCTGCACTAGATGGAAACAACATTTCAAAGGTTAGATGAAGCACAAGCCTCACTAAACCCTACAAAGTGTGTCTTTGGATTTTCTAAAGGAATTTTGTTAGGGCATGTTGTATCCAAAGATAGTATTGGTACTGATCCTGATAAAGTTTCAACAATCAAAGAGTTACCATTTCTTATGAATAGAAGTAAGTTGAGATTATTCTTAGGCCATGTCGGTTACTATAGAAGGTTCATCAAGAATTTCTCAAAAATTACACAGCCACTAACCTAGTTCTTGAAGAAGAATGTCACTTATGAACCAGGAAATAAGGCACATGGAGGTTTTGAAAAAATGAAGGAATCCCTGGTGTCGTCACCTATTCTAAAGAATCTAGATTGGAGCAAGCCATTCATTGTGTAAACTAATGCCTCAGATGTAGCACTAAGAAGTACTCTGAGCCAAAAGGATGAAAATGGGAATGAACATCCAGTTTACTTTGAGACCAGACAAATGAGCAGTACTGAGGTAAATTATACTGTAACTGAAAAAGAGGCTCTAGCTATCATTTTTGCTGTAAAAAAGTTTAGAAATTACTTACTAGGGAAGAAATTTATAGTTGTAACAGATCATCAGGCTCTAAATATATTGTAAATAAGCCTAACCCATCAGGGAGGATAGCAAGATGGATAATTTTGCTACAAGAATTTGAATTTGATATTATAGATAGGCTAGGAAAGAAGCATGTCAATGCAGATGAACTCTCTCGAGCCTATGATGGTTTAGGTTCATCTTGTGATGATGATGATTTCCCAGATGCAACATTGTTATCCCTTGATACAATCCCTAGTGAATACATAGATATTTATAATTATCTGAATGAATTTAAGTTTCCTGATGGTGCCAATGCAAAGACTAAGAGGAAGATTACTCAAGTCAGTTGTCATATATTCTATTCTGCATGGAGTATTATTTTGAATAGGACCTGATGGACAATATAAGAGGGCAGTTGGACGTGATCAAGGGAAGGAGCTGATAGAAGAATTCCACAATGGTACATGTGGAGGGCACTTCTCTGGACAACTTATAGCAAGAAGGATCTTGGATGCAAGTTATCACTGGCCCACTCTTTTTAGAGATTGTTATAATTATTGTAACACATGTGATATTTTTCAAACACATGGTAACCGTAAGACTTCATCAGCTCCATTATGCCCTATTCTTGCACATGGTCCCTTTGAAAAGTGGGGAATAGACATTGTAGGTCTTGTCGACACTAAAATTTTCCTCCATAATTTATGTATTAGGAAAAGAATGTTGTTAAGTGTAATTAATAGTAGTGTCCGATAGAAGATAACGGTGCTGTTAGTACGACACCGCCAATAATGTATAGTATGGTAACAGTCAAAATTACAATAGGAATGTTGTGGTAAAAAGTAAATATTTATCGTAAGTGGTCCGGTAATGTTAAAATGTCAAAGTTCAGGTAAGTAGAGAAGTAGGGTCTACATGATTAGGAATTAGAAATATTATATTGCTAATAAGGACAAGGAATGAGGTCTTAAATATTTTGTGTATTTTATTTGTAAAATGTCTAAAAATGTGGAACCCATGTGAAATGATAAGGTTTATCTTATCTTAAAAGATAAGCTTACATGTATAGATAAGAGTTAAGGTATGGAATATGATTTATCAGAGTTGATTTCTTATCCTATCTTAGAGATAAGATGGATAAGCCTAGAAGTTCTATAAATAAAGAGGCCACACCCCCTTCTTTAGCATAGAAGGAAGTAGTGAGAAATATTGTATGAGTAAGTGTGTAAGGGAAGCCATCATTTTTTAAGGTGTGTTAAAGTACTCATTAAGAGGTGTAATTGTGAAGTTTCTCCCATAGTATTAGTGGAAGGCAAGTAAAGTCAGTAACACTTGAAGTACCTCATGGGTGAGATTGTGACAATTTCATGTTAATATTATAATTTACTCTGATATTTCAGATTTATCATTATTCCTTCTTATCATAGTCTATGGTATTCTTGTGTTATATTTGTTGTTGTGTTTTCTAGATTACATCCACCAAACTAAAAGCTATGAATTAGTAAATAATCATAGCACGAGGAGTTCCCGGTGAAGAATTATTATAGTGCCGTATTGGTGATGACATTCTTGGTTCCGTTGCCGAGATCATTCCTCGTTAGTGGATTGTCTGGAGAAATATTTCCACTTAGTCCAAAATCATTTGGAGGGTAACCTTGTTTTTGTTGTGCATATTAGTTACCTTGGTAAAGTCACTTTTTGCCATGAATAGTATTTACCAAAGTAAAGTCACTTTTAACCGTGAATAGTATTTACCGCAGTAACTTCACTTTTTACTGTGAATAGTGTTTACCATAGTAAAGTCAGTTTTTACCGCAATAAGTCAAGTTTTACCATAGTTTACCATGGTCATTTCTATTTTTTATTATAGTGATTCCAATTATTTGTGCACATAAGTCTTGTTGATTGTACTTATGGGTTGGTATTTCACTATGGTTACTTTTGGAAATGGGGAAGATTCTTGTTTTTTCAGCCCAATCTAATGAAGATGCTTCCTCTTTCATTCAAGAGTTTAAACGATCTTTTATTTGTAATGGCCTTATAAGAAGGGAACAATGGAGTGAATTTTTTTCCTACCTTTTTGTATGGTTCAACCCTTAGGTGGTTTGAAACACTAGGTGATAATGTGAAAAACTCCTGGGATTTATTAACTAAAATTTTTCTTGAAGAATTTGGTGAACAACAGAAATATGTAGATCTCATGATCAATATCACAAAGCTATACTAAGGAGAGAAGGAGAAGATAAGGGATTATCATGCTCATGTTATAGAGCTAAGGAGGAATCTCGATGCCCAGATCCAGAAGGAAGGATTAGCAGATGGGTTGATGAATGGCGTGAATAATCTCCTTTGTAAGCACTTCATTCTTGGGATGAAGCCAGAGATCAGACAACAAGTGAAGTATGACTTCCCAACTACCATTGAACAAGCAAAGGAGATTGCAAGAAGATAAGAAGAAATCATGGAAGAGGAGCCCGAAGAAATTGTTGCTAAAGTAGAGCCTACACCACCACCTTTGGTTCAGAATTTAAAACCACTCTCGGTGAGCACAAATATTTCTCCTAGTACATCTACTAAGTTTGAAGATCTGCTCAAGTAGATGGGTCAGTTAACTATTAATCTTTTTCAAGGAAAAAAATTTAGTTCTCAAGGAGGAGATAGAGGTCCAAAAAGAAATATTTCTGAAGTTGTATGTTATGGTTGTTATAAAAAGGGTCATTATAAGTATAATTGTCCATATAGAGCTTCTACATCTGGTACAAGAGATAATGATAAAGGAAAAGCACCTGTCAATTCTTTTGATGTAGTAGATAAGAGCATAAATAATGAAGTAGATGTGTTTGTAACAAAAAGAAAGAAAGAAAAAGATAATCAAGATGGAAATGATCCTAAGAAGATGAAAAGAGAAACTAGTAAGAAAAATAGGAGAAGAAAGTTGGGTGTGCAGGATTTTCTGATTTCACAGGGACAAGCACCATACTCCATCTTAGAGAATCTATCCAAAAGGCCTACAAATATTACATATGGTCAACTCTTGGCTATGTCTTTTGAGAAGAGGCAAGAGCTACGAAGTAGAATCAATGCTCGATGAAGGAAGGAGGTTGAGGTCCCTATTTTGGAGGCAGAGGTAGATCCCTACACTCCACAAGCTAAGGTATTATGTAATGGTATTTCAGTTCATGATGTCTTAGCTGATGGAAGTGCTATAGTTAATGTAATGACTGAGTCTATAATGAATATGTTGGGTTTAAAAATTGATCACCCCTCAACACTTATGTTAAGGTCATTAAATAAGGGAAAAGCTAAACCGGAAGGTGTAGTTTCAAATGTGGGAATATCTGTTATGGGTGTTGTATGTGTGGTAGACTTTCAGGTGATGAAAAATGGTATTGTTGCGTACCCAATGTTATTAGGAAGGCCATGGTTAAGGAGAATTCACGTAAGAAACTACTGGAATTAAGGCTTCATGACACTTGGATGTGGTAGAGAGAGGGTGAAGATAAACATGATCTGTCAGCATCATAAGGTAGAACCTATGGATTCAAGTGATGAAACTGATGATTGGATATCCTCTTATTACTCCAGTACCAATGAAGTGGACACCGAAGATGAAGAAAGTGAGGTTGATGTTTCAGTCATGGATATCCTTCCAGTCACACCGACTCATGACCCCATAAAATTATCTGAAGAAGAAATTGATGATCGTCTCCAACAAATAAATATTGGTGATGTTGTGATGGAGAGTGAGAAGGAATTCTACTTCCAACTCTTTTGAAGGTACATACACCTATTCAATTTTGATTACAAGGAACTCCGTCAAGTAAGTTGGGTAGAAAATTCTATTGAGCTAGTAGATGGTGCTAAGCCCATAAAGAAAATGCCATATAGAATGAATCCTAATTTTTATAAGACTATAAAAGAAGAAATAGATAAGTTACTTGATGCAGGATTCATATTTACTGTGGAAAATTCAGAATGGGTTTCTCCCATTGTGATCTCAATGAAAAATAATGGGAAGCTACGCATTTGTGTTGATTATAGGAAGCTCAATAAGGCAACAAAGAAGGATCATTACCCTCTTCTATTCTTAGATCAGATTTTGGATGAATTAGCTGGCCAGGAGTGCTATAGTTTTGCTGATGGATATAGTGGATACAACCAAGTTTGTATAGCAGAGAAAGATCAGCTGAAGACCACGTTCACCACTCCTTAGGGAACGTTTGTTTATAGAGTTATGCCTTTTGGGTTTTGAAATGCTCCAGAAATGTTCCAGAATTTGATGAATAGGATGTTTGAACCCGACATTGGGAACTTCATCAGAGTATTTCTGGATTTTTTTGCATCTATGGGAGAAATATGGACCACCTGCACAGATGGAGACAACATTTCAAAGGTTAGATGAAGCACAAGCATCACTAAACCCTACAAATTGTGTCTTTGGATGTTCTAAAGGTTTTTTGTTATGGCATGTTGTATCTAGAGATGGTATTGGTAATGATCCTGATAAAGTTTCAAAAATCAAAGAGTTACCATTTCCTATGAATAGAAGTAAGTTGAGATCGTTTTTAGGCCATGTGGGTTACTATAGAAGGTTCATCAAGAATTTCTCAAAGATTACACAGCCACTAACCCAGTTCTTGAAGAAGAATGTTACTTATGAACCAGGAAATAAGGTACATGAAGCTTTTGAACAACTGAAGGAAGCCCTAGTGTCTTCACCTGTTCTAAAGAATCCAGATTGGAGCAAGCCATTCATTGTGTACATTGATGCCTCAAATGCAACACTAGGAAGTACTCTGAGCCAAAAGGATGAAAATGGGAATGAACATGTAGTTTACTTTGGGAGTAGAAAAATGAGAAGTGCTAAGGTAAATTATACTGTAACTGAAAAAGAGGCTCTAGCTATCATTTTTGCTATAAAGAAGTTTAGGAATTACTTGCTAGGGAAAAAATTTATAGTTGTAAAAGATCATCATGCTCTAAAATATATTGTAAATAAGCCTAACCCATTAGGGAGGATAGCAAGATGGATAATTTTGCTACAAGAATTTGAATTTGATATTATAGATAGGCCAGGAAAGAAGCATGTCAATGCAGATGCACTCTCTCGAGCCTATGATGGTTTAGGTTCATCTTGTGATGACGATGATTTACCAGATGTAACATTGTTATCCCTTAACACAATCCCTAGTGAATACATAGATATTTGGAATTATTTGAATGAATTCAAGTTTATTGATGGTGCCAATGTAGAGACTAAGAGGAAGATTACTCAAGCCAGTGGTCCATATTCTATTCTACATGGAGTATTATTTCAAATAGGATCTGATGGAAAGTATAAGAGGGCAGTTGGACGTGATCAAGGGAAGGAGATGATAGAAGAATTCCACAATGGTACATGTGGAGGGCACTTCTCTGGAAAACTTATAGCAAGAAGGATCTTGGATGCAGGTCATCACTGGCCCACTCTTTTTAGAGATTGTTATAATTATTGTAAGACATGTGATATTTTTCAAACACATGGTAACCATAAGACTTCATCAGCTCCATTATGCCCTATTCTTCCACTTGGTCCCTTTGGAAAGTGGGGAATAGACATTGTAGGTCCACTTCTAACTACCCCATGCCAAAATAAGTATATTGTAGTTGCCACAGATTATTTAACCAAGTGGGTTGAAGCTAGACCATTGAAAACATCTTCCATAGATGAAGTGGCAAGGTTCATATATAAATGCATTATAACCTAATTTGGTTGTCCATTAGAAATTGTAGCAGATCAAGGAAGACACTTTATTAATGAGGTGGTAAAAGCCCTAGTCAATAAGTTTTCTATTAAGCACAGGAAGACAACAACATATAAGCCAAGCACAAATGGACAGGTGAAACAAACAAATTTTGTGTTGTGTCAAATTCTAGAAAAAGATGCAGCCTTACATGTACATAAGTAGGATGAAAGGATTCATGCAGCATTGTGGGCATATAGGGCAACATCAAAGTCAACAACAGTATACTCCCCATTTAAGTTGGCTTATGGGATTGATCCAGTTCTTCCTATTGAGTTTGATATTCCCACTATGAGAGTTGTGAAAAATGAAAGGATGGATGAAAGTGATTCAGTAAAAGAAATTTTGGTACATCTTCATTTGCTAGAGGAAATGAGGGAAATAACGAAGGATACAAGCTATAAGAAGAAAATGAAGTAGAAGGAATACTTTGATCAAAAGATCCGTTGGTCTCCATTTCATGCGAATGACTTGGTTCTAGTATATGATTCCAGATACAAAAAAAGAAGACAAAGAAAATCTCTTCCAAAATGGATGGGGCCCTACAAAATAGCAGCTTTGCATGAAAAAGGTACGTTCTGACTAGAGGAATTGGATGGCACTCCCATTATGAAATGGGTCAACCATGATAAGTTGAAGATTTTCCAAGCACCAAAATAGTCTACTCCGAGGACAGAGTAGAAACTAGGAAGAGGGAAGATGTCGACACTAAAAATTTTCCTCCGTAATTTTTGTATTAGGAATAGGATGTTGTTAAGTGTAATTAGTAGTAGTGTCTGATAGAAGATAATTGCGCTGCCAGTATGACGATGCCAATAATGTATACTATGGTAATAGTCAAAAGTACAATAGGAATGTTGTGGTAAAAAGTAAATATTTGTCGTAAGTGGTCCGGTAATGTTAAAATGTCAATGTTGGGGTAAGTAAAGAAGTAAGGTCTACATGATTAGGAATTAGAAATATTATATTGGTAATAAGGACAAGGAGTGAGGTCATAAATATTTTGTGTATTTTATTTGTAAAAAGTCTAAAAATGTGGAACCCATGTGAAATGATAAGGTTTATCTTATCTTAAAAGATAAGCTTACATGTACATATAAGAGTTCAGGTATGGAATATGATTCGTTAGAGTGGATTTCTTATCCTATCTTAGAGATAAGATGGATAAGCCTGGAAGTTCTATAAATAAAGAGGCTACACCCCCTCATTTAGCATAGAAGGAAGTAATGAGAAATATTGTATGAGTAAGTGTGTAAAGGAAGCCATCATTTTGAAGGTGTGTTAAAGTACTCATTAGGAGGTGTAATTGTGAATTTTCTCCCATAGTATTGGAGGAAGGTAAGTAAAGTCAGTAACACTTGAAGTACCTCTTGGGTGAGATTGTAAAAATTTCATGTTAATATTATAATTTACTCTTATATTTCAGATTTATCTTTATTCCTTCTTATCATAGTCTATGGTATTCTTGTCTTATATTTTTTGTTTTGTTTCCAGATTACATCCACCAAACTAAAAGTTGTGCATTAATAAATAATCATAGCACGAGAAGTTCGCAGTGAAGAATTATCATAGTGTCGGATTGGTGTTGATAGTGCACTTCCAACTACCCCACGCCAAAATAAGTATATTGTAGTTGCCATAGATTATTTAACCAAGTGGGTTGAAGCTAGACCATTGAAAACAACTTCCATGGATGAAGTGGCAAGGTTCATATATGAATGCATTGTCTCCAGATTTGGTTGTCCATTAGAAATTGTAGCAGATCAAGGAAGCCACTTCATTATTAAAGTGGTAGAATCCCTAGTCAATAAGTTTTCTATTAAGCACAAGAAGACAACAACATACAAGCCAAGCACAAATGGACAGGTGGAACAAACAAATTTTGTGTTGTGTAAAATTCTAGCAAAAGATGCAACCTTGTAGGTACATAAGTGGGATAAAAGGATTCATGCAACATTGTGGGCATATATGGCAACATCAAAGTCAGCAACAAGATACTCCCCATTTCAGTTGGCGTATGGCATTGATCAAGTTCTTCCTATTGAGTTTGATATTCCCACTGTGAAAGTTATAAAAAATGAAAGGATGGATGAAAGTGATTCAGTAAAAGAAAGGTTGGTACATCTTCATTGGCTAGAGGAAATGAGGGAAATAGCGAAGGATACAAGCTATAAGAAGAAAATGAAGCAAAAGGAATACTTTGATCAAAAGATCCGTTGGTCTCCATTTCATGTGAATGACTTTGTTCTTGTATATGTTTCCAGATACAAAAAAAGAAGACAGAGAAAATTTCTTCCAAAATGGATGGGGCCCTACAAAATAATAGTTGTGTACGAAAATGGTACGTACCGGCTAGAGAAATTGGATGGCACTCGCATTACAAAATGGGTCAACCATGAAAAGTTGAATATTTTCCAAGCACTAGAATAGTCTACTCCGAGGACGGAGTAGAAGCTAGGAAGGGGAAAGATGTCAACATTAAAATTTTCCTCCATAATTTCTATTTCATTAATGTATGTATTAGGAATAGGATGTTGTTAAGTGTAATTAGTAGTAGCATCCGATAGAACATAACGGCACTACCAGTACGATGCCGTCAATAATGTATATTACGGTAATAGTCAAAAGTACAATAGGAATGTTGTGGTAAAAAGTAAATATTTGTCGTAAGTGGTCCGTTAATGTTAAAATGTCAAAGTTGGGGTAAGTAGAGAAGTAGGGTCTACATCATTAGGAATTAGAAATATTATATTGGTAATAAGGACAAGGAGTGAGGTCATAAATATTTTGTGTATTTTATTTGTAAAAAGTCTAAAAATTTGGAACCCATGTGAAATGATAAGGTTTATCTTATCTTAAAAGATAAGCTTACATGTACAGATAAGAGTTAAGGTATGGAATATGATTTGTCGGAGTGGATTTCTTATCCTATCTTAGAGATAAGATGGATAAGCCTGGAAGTTCTATAAATAAAGAGGCCACCCTCCTCATTTAGCATTGAATGAAGTAGTGAGAAATATTGTATGAGTAAGTGTGTAAAGGAATCCATCATTTCAAAGTTGTGTTAAAGAAGTCATTAAGAGGTGTAATTGTGAAGTTTCACCCATAGTATTGGTGGAAGGCAAGTAAAGTCAGTAACATTTGAAGTACCTCATGGGTGAGATTGTAACAATTTCATGTTAATATTATAATTTACTCTGATATTTCAGATTTATCATCATTCTTTCTTATCATAGTCTATGGTATTCTTGTGTTATGTTTGTTGTTGTGTTTCCAGATTACATCCAGCAAACTAAAAGTTGTGCATTAGTTAATCATCATAGCACGAGGAGTTCCTGGTGAAGAATTATCATAGTGCCGGATTGGTGATGATAGAACTAAAAAACCAAGTCATATAATTGAATGTATTAAACATAAAGGATAGAAAATTTGATAAGAACTTATAACATTCAGTAATGAACCATTATTTTCCAATATCTATATTTCTGTTTGCTGCTTCAAAACTCAGCACTTCACCTACTCTATAATTCAATGTCTTGATCAAGACAACACAGCTATTCGGCAGGGCCTTTGTGTTCTTTTGCTGAAGGTATCATAAAATTGTAGACTATGTGATATGTTACGTTTTGTAACAGCACACATAGTTGCATGTTTCACTTAATCATTAATTAATTTAGCAGTAACTAATAACATCAGAACTTCCTTAGGTTAGGTATACTTCACCCATGACTTTCATCGTAATGAAAAAATTTTGAGGTTCCCATTTTGCACAAGTGCTAAAATTATCAAAATAAGCCATGGTAAGTTTGATTCTCTTTGGCTTGGTCCTTTCAAAATTAGGCACTTTGCTGGAGAAAAATCTTTTTATTTAGATTATATGGATGGATCTAATCTCCCACTTCCTTAAAGTGGGCAATATTTGAAGTTTTTCAAGTCCTAGGTGACTAGGTAGTCCTTTTGTATATTGTGTACAATGTTTTGGTGTTTGGTCATTCCTTTGTGTTTTGTTTTTGGTTTTTTCTTTTTGGTTTGTTTCCTTTTTCCATTACATGTGTGTTGTATTTTGTATTTTTTTTCCCTCATAATCTATTTGCCCAATGGATAAGGCACTGGTCTGCTTCCCCTGAGTTATTATATGGTTCATTCTCTTGTGTCATTTCTCTGTCCAAGCCAAGTCATCCCTAGAAAGAGCCAACTATTGTCACCCTCAAAATTCCCCTCATTTTTCAAGTCTAGTTTTGAAAATTTTGAGTAGGTGCCTGTTATCCCAATTTTTTCCCATGGCAAAATTGATCAAACACGACCCCACACAGGAGAAAATCAAAACGAGCAGTTCAGTCATGCAAGTCCAAATTCCAAATCCAACAATGAATGGCTAGGGTCAGTGAAGGAGGTCAATGGCCACAAGAAGATTAGAGCATGTAGGAAAAGATTGAAGGAAGGGCTCAAAGTTGTCAGACTTTTCCGCATATGAGTCGACTCGGGGCTGAACAAAAAACTCATGCCATCTCACCATGTGCATCAAAATGGAGACCTCAAATGAGTGCAACTCGCCATGTGGTCCTAGTCAAAAAGGGGACAGAGACAGATGTTAATTTAGCTAAGGAAAGAAGAGAAAGTTGAAGCATCTTTGTGTTTTGATGGCACAACTCCAAGAGTAGGACCCAAGGGAGAGTCCCCAAATGAACACAGGATTTCCATGTGTCCCAGTCCCAAAAAGAAGACAAAACAAGCCCGAATCAGCTAAGTATGGAAGGGCCAGCGGATGGCATCATGTGTCTAATCCAGACACCTTTAAGGGTCAAACCCAAAGGTGGTTCCCCAAACAAGCGCCAACTCTCCATGTGTCTAAGGTCCCACAGAAGTCAAAAAGGGGAAAAAATAACCATTGAATTGGCTAAGGAAAGGATAACCGACATATTACCCCATGTGTGCCTACGGTGCTCTTTCAGGGGGGAAATCTAAAAGCAAGTCCCGAACGTGGGCCAGATCTCCATGTGTCCAATCGGCACACCTCGGAAGGTTAGGTCTAAATAGATTCTCTAAATGAGTGCCAACCCTCCACATGTCTTAGGTCATAAATAAATCCTTCGCCAAATAGAGGGGCTTACTCAAAACATAGAAACTATAGAATAGGCTTGCAAGGGGACACGTGGCCATGTTTCAAGTAGTGGCAGGAAGGTAGACCCTTTTTTTGTTTTGATGCTTTAAAAAGTCAAAGTGGGAAGGTGGTCCATTAGAGTGATTTGAGAATTTTGGTTTTATTTCCAAAAGGGTGTAAAGTTATAAAGTGACCCGCGGCCCCACTCATGTCAAGGGATAAAGTCAAATGTTGAGCCAGCATCAAAAAATCAAAGTGGGGAGCTGGGTTAGTGGAGCATTTTGATATTTTGAGCCTTTGTTGAAAAGAGTTAAAGTTGTAAAGTGAGCCACGACTCTGTCCCCACTTAGGTAACACCACGTGTCAAGCCCGTATCAAAAGCGGATGCATGTGCCAAAATGTTCCAAAATCCAAAATCTCTACAATGTCACAAAATACAGAAGGTGTCCTCAGGCTTGCTTTAGTTTAAATCTCTCCCATGTGGATGTCTCAAATTCAAAGTTTGCAAAGGCAGGATGAATGCCTATGATTCAATGCGTCTGGTTTTGCTACCAAGCATGGAAACAGCCGAGGCATTAGAGAAGTCAAGACGTCATTTTCTTGAATCATTTTTCATCATTTTTGTAACTGAATATAACTTTTCTTGGAAGCTATTTAATGGCTTCTCCATGCCATTGTTAGGGTTAGATCCTGGTACTTTGTAGATGATATAGATTTGAAGGTAATCAATACATAAGTTTTTCATTTTCTTCCTCTGTTATTCCTTCTTTACTTGTTCGATTTTCTGAATCATCCATTTCTTATGATAAGAAACTTTTTGTTCGTGTTTATATGATTTCTGGAACCTTATGTCTGTGGAATTATATCTATTATTAAAGTGAATGATTCTATTTTGCATCTCCCTGGATCAATGCGTATAAGGTTATACTCTACCATCTATATTTCCTGAAAGTATTGTTATGTTCTTCATCTCTCATCTACTTAGTTCTTCTATTATTTCTTATTGACGATCTTTAGGCATAAAACATTTCAAACTATCAGGAATCCACACTTTGAAAGTTGTACATTTGTATATAAGTTTTGTTTCTTGCTTCTAATAAGGGAACCTCTCTCATTAAAGAGGAGGGACTTGCTATCCCCTGACTGTGGTTTGTTAAATTGCCATTTAAAAACCAAACAAGTCTTGTATGATTTGTTTATAGAAAATCCCCCTTCTCTTCATTTTTAAGGAAATCTTGCTACAAAGATAAACTCTTGTGCATAGCCCAAAATCCCTAAAAATAATTTAGGTATGTAGCTGGTTGTGGTTATATGAAGATCATGAAGTGTTACTTGAGATTAGGTTGATAAAGAAGAGATAATTTGTAGTTGTGTAGTTGAATGTCAGTATGTTGAATCTGGCACAACAGTTATAATCTTATTTGTATATTGTACTATGATGACATTGATAAAGTATTAAGTCATGTGTTTTGAATGTCAATAAAGAAGAAGCTCTAAGTATAACTTGTATTCATTTCTTGTATGAATTCCATGATAAACAATATTTTATTATGATCAAACATTCTTGACTATAGTCTATGACAGTTTATGTATATGAATGAATGTTCATTATTTGAAGTAGAAAAGGAAAATTTTTTATCACAAGTTTGATTCACCCCCCCTCTCATTCCCTGTCAATTCTTAAAATTGGTATCAGAGTGGGCCCTTGGAACTGATCTTAACAAGCTTGAAGGGAAATATCTGGTGACAAGAATGGGAGATCTTTATTGGATAAGGAATGGAGTTGAATCCTGTGAAGAACTATTGCAAAAATTGTGTGTAGATCTCATGAGGAAATTATCAAGTGTGTGTAGATTCAACTCAAGGAATATCTAGCAAAGAAAAAAGAACTGAAAAAAGAGAATGAAGAACTACAGAGAGAGTTAAGCATCATAACAAGTAAGTTATCATCCTTTCAAGAGAGCTCAGAAAAATTAGATAAGATAATAGGAAAACAAAAGGCATATGGTGAGAGAACAAGACTAGGTTTCATAGAAGATTCATATTGTTTAGAGAATAATTAAAGTGAATCAAGAAAAAGTTCAAATAATAAAACGCAGTCAAGAAATGGAAATAGTCTAAGTTATTCATCTCATGCAAGATCACTTGTTAGGTAGCCTACTCCATTTAAGCATGGTATATTTCATGGTAATTTCTATAAGTGTGGTGCTTATGGCCACATGGCTAATGCATGTAATCCTAATGTGGGAAAGAGTGAAGATTCTAAAGAAGAAACAAAAGAACAAGGATAAAAGGAAGAGAAAAAAGTTGGACAAAGATATGGATCTAAGTGTTATCACTGTCATGAAAAAGGACATTTGGAAAAGTATTGCACAAATGAGCCATCAAATACAAGAAGGTATGTAATAAAATTCAATGGCTATTACTATATTTGTAATGAATTTGTACATAGGGATTTTGAGTGCAAAGGAAGGTAGTAAGGCATAACAGGTTAGCTGAGGAAAGAAACTCAAAGACCAAAGCAACAAAACTAGACATACAAGAAGTGAGAAACTATTTAAGGTGCTACAAAATATTCCAAGAGTATGATTTATTAAAATAGGAATTCTATGATGAAAAATGAAGAATAAAAAAAAGAACAATCATTCAAGAAGCAAAAAGAGATCTTGAGACCTTGTTAGGTATCTCATAAAGCTCCTCCATGGTGTTTGGGTGCAAAAGAATCCATGCAATGAGGGGAGCTGGGTAAGTCAGTATATGTGTGTCTTCATCATAATGTAAGGTTGTATGTATGTGATCTTGAAATCATAAAGAGTGTATTCTCAGTCTTAGTACCATTGAATGATAATTAACATCTTAAGATCTATTGAAGTGTGATGTATTTAGTTGAATCTTCAAGAATGAAATCATCAGTCCTTAAAGTTATGCTATATGATTTCATCCTCATCAATAAATAAGTGTTGAAGGTAAAGCAATCATTTTAAGTGTTTTCTAGTATGTGCTTGAGGTTTAGTTGAGTCTCCAAAGGTTTTGATTTTGTTCCAGTTATCAAATGAGTGCTAAGTCAATATGACCAATCCTTTATCATCAAGACAATTGTTCTATGTTTGTGTTGTAAGAAAAACCTTATGAATTTTTTTGTGACCTCTTACTCTTGGAAAGATCTTCTCTCGGTCAAAATCAATGTGGTGAGTGATCTGTAATGAAAATACCATGAATCTCTTTGTTATGAAGAGATTTCAACTTGATGGATTTTTTTTCAAAAGATATTCTAAAGTCCGTATAATTACTTGAGTTGTGTAAGGTAGTCTTAGAATCTTATGTATACCTCAAAGGATCTTCAAAACATGGCATTGAGGTATTATGGAAGATCAAAGGAATGTTTCTCTCCAAGATTTTTATCACATATCTTTATGTTCTTAAATGTGTGTTCATTAGTGGAAATATAAAGGATTCCGTAAGGGCTCAAATGTTGAAAAAGGTTTGATAAGTATCCTAATAAAGGATTTTCAAAGGTATCGAAGTAGTATGCAGTATGAAGAGTCAAGAGTTTTACAGAGTCGTTAAGGTCTTAAATCTTGAATAAGTGGATACAGTTAGGGTTCTTACTTGAATTGGTGTGAAATGTCTTGCAAGATTTGGGAAGGTCTCAAATTTTTTCTTTAGTTTTTATTCCCTAAATATGGGATCCAAAGTCATGACAGGTTGAGCACTGATATGAATTTGATGGCAAACCAAACCAGAGTTTGTGCATAAAGTGCATAGTGTTATTGAGATAAAGTGACTGTAAAAGGCTGAAAATGATAATCTACAGGAAAAATCTTGAATAAGGTTAGAAAAGTGGTCTCTAAGGAGTCTTAAGACTTATAGATGCAAAATCTCATGTTTTATTCGAATGAATCTTCATCAAAGGGAATATTAACGAGTGTACACTAGTTGTGATCCAAGAAGCATGACAACTACAGGGTTGAAAAGGTTAATAAGTTATACAATAAGGATTCAGAGAATGTATGAATCTAGAAGAGACTCTCACAAGTTAAGGGGGACATTTATCAATATATATATATAAGTTGAAACTTATCTTCAAGTAATGCTCATCAATAGTTAGGTCTAAGATAGAAAACTGTAATGTTCACAATTTAAGTGATTAAGGTCTTCACAATATATAAAAAGTGATCTTAGACTATATAAGCTATAGGGATTGGAGTCACACTAAAGAAGTTGTCACAAGCCTGAAGGAGAAATCATACATCTTAGTGATCTTAATAACATGATAAAGTCTTCAATTACAGTGATTAAATGTTGTAAGAAAGATGTATCAAATAATAAAAATTATGAGTGTTGTGTCAAACAAAACATGTTAAGATCATCCTTCATGAATGAAGGGTTACAGGTGGTTCCTCCCACATTTGAAATAAATTGACAAAGGCTTGTCATGTGGAGTTTTTGGTGATAATATTCATGGGCTAAATCAGATAAAATCTCAGTAAAATGAAGGTATGTATAGTCAGAAAAAGGTTTCCAAAATTCAAGTGTATTGAGGATCATCAAACCTATGTAAAATTGTATTCATAATTTTGATCACTCAGCTGATCATGAACACAAGCTCTGATGGTATGTTACAAACCTGATCAAGTAAGTGTCAAGAATGCATAGGAGGGGTTTGATATATGCTTCAAAAATCTATATCATGAAGACAAAGAAATATTTGTAACTACACAAGTGATCTTAAGGACTGAAGTATAAGAGATTATAATGGTGCTTCAAGTAAGTAAATCTATAAAAGAAGCTCTCAAGTATAATAATAGTGTACAAAGCCTCTAAGAAATATGTAGATCCTACTGAAGAAAGTGAATCCATTTATACTCAAATTCAAACATGTAGGTGTGTTCAAGAGGTTGGTTCTACATCAAAATTGTTTGTCTAGTTGTTCAAAATATCCTCAAGTTTGTGTCATGAAATTTTCTGAAAATTGTGTATCTTGATCAAACAAGTGTTTCCTTACTATACAGAAAAGGCGTCCCTAAGTATAATATGCAACAAAGTGTACTAAATGTATCTAAATAACTTACTGTGATATCTAAGAGGGTTTGTAGTGATATTAGTGAGTTACAGGAAAGAGGTGTATTATGAGGCAGAATAGGTATATTCTCATATTATATTGCGTATGGAAAGGCATCTTAGTAATGATTGGTGTTAAATAATGAAATCTACATGTCTGCAAGGGCTCCATATAAGCTACAGTAAGCTAAATAGAAAAATATAGAGTTCCATTATAGGATGATGATTACATGGTTTTCTGATAAAAGGATCTAAGTCTCAACACTTGATCTTAAACATCGTTATGAAGGGGTCTATGATTAGGTAATCATGAAGATTTCTCAAAAAAGTGACTAAAATCTCTTAAATCCCTATCTAAAGGTTTTTAATCAAATGAAAAGATGCAAATGAGCAATAAAACAATGTTCTCAATCATGATGATGGTTGGTCATTAAGGCCAAGAAGAAGTCTAGCATTCAAACAATGTTTGATGAATATTGATGAGTTGAAGTGTGCTTCATACTACAAGGTATCTCAAAGAAAGAAAAGAATGAAAATATGAGTCAAGATAAAATTTTGTCAATACTACAAGACGTCCTTATATGTGTCAAAGCAAGGGGTCTATTTTTCTCATGTTTGAACAGGGCCAAAGGAACACCATATGGTAAAAGAGTTAAAGTAAAGGCAATACAGTCTAAGGGTGAGCTTCTTGGTCAAGTAAGTCATTGTATGAGCCTTGTTTCTATTATGAATTGTCCTTGGTTATCATTGTTTTATGTAAATTCGATGCTTGCCTTTGTAATAGATGTCAAAGGGGGAGGGTGAGTGATAAGAAACATGAAAATGAGGGAAATCAGAGAGTGTGTGTGTGTGTGTGTGCGTGTGTGTGTGTGTGTGTGTGTGTGTGTGTGTGTGTGTGTGTGTGTGTGTGTGTGTGTGATCAATGTTTCTAGGTAGTTTCCATTAATTAAAAAGGGGGGGAGTTTGTTAGAAGAATGTGTCAGTTGTGTTGTCATTTATGTCAAATCCATTGATATCAAGTGGCTAGGTGATCTATGAATGTTGGCTAGGTGATCTAGGGGTCTCCACAGGTGCATGAGTATCTCAAAGGTGTTATGAAGGTCAAACTAGTCCACTTCATCCATTCAAGTTAAGTCATTCCATTCGAAGTCAATTGATGCCTTCTAGGTGCATGTGAGTCATGCATGTCTCTCTGATGCAAAGAGAAGTGGTGAATTTTTAGGATTTTGTGTATAATAGGTGAATGAAGTCATATTTATACTCAGGAAGTCAAGAAACAAGACTTGGAGAAAAAATGTTACATCTAGCCAAAAATTCTCTTTGGGAACTTAGTTGTTCTGGCATGCAACTGAGATAGGTCAGACAATTTCAAACCTACAACTTTCAAAAAAAATCATGGGATATGATGGAGGAATGTTTTTTTGGTACTTCATGCAAAATTTTATGTCATTTTGAGTTCATTTAAGCAAGTTATGTGAGTTATTGTAAAACCGGTCTTTTGAAAAGTGCATATTGAGGCTTATGGCTTATTAGCCTTCAATAAAAAAATTATAGAGACTCCTTCGAATAAAAAAAATAAGTATCTTTTTGATAAAATTTTCCTATAAATCATGTGTAAAAATAATTTTCTCAAAAGGAGGTGTATTTGAAAAGATACGAGCATTTGTCTGAAGCAGCTTTTTGACCTCCTGGACTGTTTTCTGAGCTAATAGGAGAAAAGGGTAAAATGTGTTCTCCAATGACTAATTTGGCCTTTGTAATATTTATTAGAGATGTGTTGATGTTGTTTACATACTTCATGGGTCTTGGTTTGGTATTTGAAGAAACCAACAAGGGTCAAACCGCATCCTCTATCACATTCAATGAATGCACAACTGAATTAATGATTTTATAGCTATTTATCAATTATAAAAGTGAACTTAGAAACATGCTCAAGAGGCTATAATAGTGAATATTTCATATTTAAGGTTTTTATATTGTTTTGAGGATAAAATAAGTATAAAGGAAAGTGTTTGCAGTGGATGTGGCTTGAAAATGCATGTTGAAGCATGTTCTTGATGAGTTAAGTGAAAACAATGGTTATAGTGATCATGTAGAGAGATTTTTATAATGTCAAGGTAACAAGTTTAAGGTATCTCTCATGAAAAATTAGACAAAGTAAAAGAATCTTTGTTAATTTTCCTCTTGTGTAATCACAGTCTTGATGACACTACAGTAATCACCATGAAGTTTTCATATCAAGATGGTTATTTGGTATTTGAATGCTAGTGTTATAGGGATTTCAAGGAGACCTCATACCTCTCCATGAAAATATTTGAGTTCTCTTTATCCTTGATTAATCAATTTTAAACTCAAAATGTTTCTCAGTCATCTTTGTTAGATTATTGTGCACTTTTTTGTGGTTTGGGAGTGATTGGGAACTATTCTAACTTTTTACTTGATTGGGGAAGATGGAGAATTCATCCACAAAGGCACATCAAGTGATATATTCGAATTCCATATAGAAATAGGTGGTAAATTCCTTTCTAAATCATCTCGGGGCTTCACTATTTCAAAAACCTTGCTCCAGAGTTTTACAAGATGAAACCACTACGTACTCATCATTTATCCAATTAAAACTTATAAAACTTCAAAGAAACCTCTATGGAGAGGTCACAAAGGCTCTACAAAAGGAAATAAAGCAATCCTAGTCTGCTAGTCATGTAGATGCCAAAATTTTGGCTTTCGGATCAAGTTCAGATATTTTTTGTTAATTAAGTTCTATTTCTTCATGTATCTACCTCTAACAAGATTAAATGGATGTTGAAAATCCTATACAATTTCTGACATATTCTTACCTTGTGAAAACCATACACAATCTCCTAAATTCCTCTCACAAGTATGTGCAGAGTTGGAATTTAAGGTCTTTAAGGGAAAATTCTTCATTGAAAAAGGACTAAACCCTCTTATAAAATTTTTAAGGGCTTAGAAATCTTGAAAGATCATTACATAGCCTAAAGCACATACAATTGGTCAAATTTCTAAGTTCTCATCTCCTTGGGAAGTTGAACCATTTTGAAAATATCTAGTGTAAATTGAATGATTTAGGAGAAGCCGAGAAGGTCGTTTGTTGTTTGAGTAGAAAAATGTTTGTTACTCTTATAAGTTTGAATGAGTAGATGAAGAGTTTATCTTCGTCAAGTGACAGTGGTAAGAGAAAATGAAGAAAATTCCAAAACATTAAAGAAGCTTAAAAAATTTCTTCATGTGAGAAGTTTTTGAGCTATGTAAAAGGCTGATATATCTCAAATAATGAAAATTAGTTTGAGATATGGAAGATGAAAAGGTTAGGTGTAAGATTAAGATTAAGATTAAGATTAGTAGAGTATAAAAGGAAGAGACTTTATTATTATATGAGTTGTTGATAGAAAATCCCCCTTCTCTTCTATTTGAAGAAAACCTTGTTGCAAAACAAAACTCTTGGGTATAGCCGAAAATCCTTGAAATTTTTTAAGGTTTGCATCTGATTGTGTTTGTATGAAGATGATGAAGTGTTAGTGACAATAGGTTGATGAAGAAGAGATAATCTATAGTTGTGTAGTTGATTGTTAGTATGTTGAAGTTGGCACAACAGTTATAATCCTTTTTTTATATTGTAGTCAGATGACATTGATCAAGTGTTAAGTCATGTGTTTTGAATGTCAATAAAGAAGAAGCTTTGAGCATAACTTGTATTCATTTCTTGTATCCATTCTATGCCAAAAAATATTTATTTATGATCAAACATTCTTGACTATAGTCTATGCTAGTGTATGTATATGAATGAATGTTCATTTTTTGAAGTAGAAAAGGAAAAAAATTTATCATAGGGACTAATTCACCCCCCCTCTTAGTCCCTGTCAATTCTAACTCTTTCAAGGGAAACATATTACAATGCTATATGATTAAGTACCTTTCTTATATTCATATATGGGATGAGCTTAGTGATCCATATTTGCAAGCAGATTAGAAATAACCTCCAGAAACACACACAAACTCGTTTGTAAACAAACCAAAAACTTTAAAATAGTTCTCTTCTCATTCTGGAATCCACACTAATATTTTATGGATCATTAAAATTTTAGGTTTTATTTCACATTATCTCTAAAAAATTCTAAACTTCCAAAACACCCTAAATTACTCGAGGTGAAATCCTGTAAAATTTCAGAGAAATTAATTTTTACTATTGTAAAACACCTCAGATGGGCCTCAAATGTGAGGTGTACAAAATATTCCTACTGCATAATTGAAGGATCACACAAAACTTTAGGGTAAGAATTCTATAAGTTCAACTAGAAAAAATGCTACCTAAAATCCCCAAGTCCTCTAAACAAAAGACTAAAAATGTTCCTTGGACAACTTTAGATCTTTTCTTAGAAGAAGGAAGCTGAGCCCCAAAAATAATTCTGAAATGGCAATAACCTTTATGATAAAGTTATGGTCATGACATAGATGATCTAAAATTGATGATCTACCACATATGTGGAAAATTTCAAGATAGTTTCCAACGGTCAAGATACAACAAAGTTATGGCTCTTTGGAAGTTATGCTCCCACATCATTATTGATGTGGATCTAGGGTAACAATAAGGTTGAAATACCTCCAAAACATCAGTGGTATGGGAACTATTTGCAAAAACAACCATAAGCTTTAATGTTCAGATTATATATTTCTCATTCCGGAAATACCTCCTCCACAACATGCACATATCTCTTACATTGATTACAATCTTCCTATTCTATTTCACATAAAATATGGCTCTAAAAACCAGATTAATGGTTTTGCCGATGTAATCAATGGTGGAGGGTATACAACAAGAGAAATTTGATTGACTAGGTTAGAATCGCATGGTTTTAAATTCCTTTAATCAACACGAACTATTTTGAAGCTTCTGGTTTTTTGCAAATAGTTTGTGTGTGTTTTGGATGCTCATTTAAAGCCTATTTCAATTGGATGCCACATCTAATGTTTTCATGGGCTATATGACTTTTACATGCATTCAATCAAGTTAGTGAGAAGATCTAATACAACAACAACCTTCACCAATGTTACTACTAATACAAGGATCCTTTTAAGAAGCCTAGAATATTGGCCAAATCTTTCAAATTTGATCAAATTAGAATGAATGCGGGAGCATGAATTCTGCAAAGAGCCAGTAAATTGTTGAAGATCCAACTGTAAGGAAAATCGTCTTGAAATTTTCTAGGGTGGTAGACCTTAATTAATAATATAGACTATGCCTAACTTTCCACAAAGGTTGTTTCCATTTTGACATATTTTCAGATTAAGGATTCCTTCATTAGTATGTCTAAAATTAGCCATCTGAACTTAATCTCTTTCGTATAAAATACCACATATACCATTTATCCTAATTAATTTAATGATTTATCAATATCTCATCATTAATCTGTTCAATTCATTATTATATCTCATCATCCCACTTTTATCCTTATTATCATTTTATAGGAATTTAATATTTGTACACTTGCCTACTCTACACATACCCTAAACATATCCTCTTCATGTAATCACATCCCTAATAATATCATAGTAATCTAATCTAAACCAAATCTAATCATATCACCTATCTTTAAATGTAGAGGCTTCTATTTCTAGAAGCCTCTCTAAACTTCTTCTACTCTCCATTGAATTTAAATTCAATTGATGTTTCTCACAAAATATAGAATTCTCCATTCTAGAAATTTCTATCTTCTACTCAATTCCCAACCATTGATCTTCGTCCCACTTGGATCAATCCTTACTATCCATACTCCCTACCACAAACTATAAATTGAGCTCTCCTCCTCTATGAGAGAGAGAGAGAGATACAAAATCTTATAAGTCCATTAATAATATCTTATTTTATCCTCTTCAATCATCCACTCTATCATTCAATATATCATCCATTAATCATCATCAATCAATCGAAGCAAATCAATCGGATGTGTTTCCCAAGTGTCTCCAAAAAATTTGAAGCAATCAACACCATCCGTGAGAAAATCCAACAAAATAAAGGAGGAACGTTGCCTTCTATCGGTAAGTGTAGGTATTGATTCTCCCTTGCTTTCAATCTATTTCCTCACTGTAAAGTATTGTTGGAAGGATTAACATAGGAGAAAAATTTGTTTGTTTTCTTATCATAAATAACTAATATTTTCTAAAAAATACATTTTTGGCACCCACCATGGGGCTTACCTCCCTTTTTCATCATTTCTAATCTTATTTCATCCCTAGAACAGACTGTTAAAAATTCAAGAAATTTCACTTTCATTTACACCTTCAAATTTTGAAATTTTGTACTCAAATTATGTTCCAAGACGCTAATGGTGCCTATGATGCATACTTTAGGGCCTTTTCTTTAGCCTTTAATATTTGTGACTTCATTTTTACCCATTTTTGGCCCGTTTCAATATTTTTCCATACATTAGTGTGCATTTGATGTGTATTGGTTCCTTTTCTCCACATTGACGCATTCTCCCTATGTTAGCACATTTTCCCTAATTTGGAAATTTTTCCCTAATTTGACACCTTTCCTCTACTTTTGCACCTTTTCCATAGTTTGGCGTCTATGACTTAATAATCAACACCTTTGTTAAATCACAATTTTTACTTCAAACTAACAGTCTAACATTGTTCCAAATATTTTTTGTGGTTGTTTATAGGTTTTAAGATTTTATTATCATAGAATAACCATAGAGATAAGGGGATATTCCATCCATTTTGATATTTATCTTGTTTCATCTAACCTTTTTGATATTGTAATGTTTTTTGTTAATCAAATATTAGTAATCCTTCTATATTGCATTCTGATTAGTCGAAGATATTGGGTTTTTCAATCAAACTACTAACCGGTGTTTTTTAGAGCCTCCTCTTGAAGACCCCAATCACATAATCTTTATCATTTAAATTAATTTTCTTGCATCATATTTCTTGTCTTGTTTATTTATCCCAAAGGAAAAATTGTGTATGCTCTAGTATCATATCCTACGATGATCTTGAAGATCAAAAGTGGCTATCCTTCCCCCCTTTTATTTTATAGTGGCAACGCGACGTGGAAGTGACATCTATGCATTTTCCATAGTCCTAGGAGTCTTGTGACAGTGGGCTTTAGCTCCACATACGTAGACGCAGTGTAGTGTGGACATCTTCTAGCTTTAGTTTATCTATTGACTCTATACTCATATTTCCTTATTGGAGATGGATTGCGGCCCCTCGTTTATATCATGTTATGATATTTGATCATTTAAGGACATGTATGATGATTTGAGCACGTAGTGCCAATTTAGTTTTGACTAGAATGATAGTTCATTTCAGTATATGTTTTGAATACTAGAATGTTTTGATGTTGTTGATCTTATTGGCTATATGATGGACATATGGTTGTGTCACACATTTTAAAATCTTCAATTATTTGGTTACTTGATGTTATCATATTTTAATGGATGAATGTCATTATTTGTTAATGGGATGGCTAACAAATGTTGAGTCAATAAAAAATTGTGTATGTTTTTCGTTAACAATTCCTTACTAATATTGTGTTAACATAGTTAGCATGATTATATATTGATTGATTTACTTAGTATTTAATTTATAATTAAAATACATATTTTAAAAATGTTGTGAGTGTGCATATTACAGGGCAAATGAGAAAGTGGGTTTCAGGGCTACTACTCAATTATGCACAAGCAGTCGACTGGGCCGAGTCTTAGTCAAGTTAATTGTTTGAAGCATTGCTTGGTTGCATGTTATATCTGGGAACTATGAGTGACCCTTAAAGTGTAATATTGTGTTTATATAAATTTATTTTTGTTTAAGTTGTTTAATGTTATAGAATCTAGATTGGGGGACACAATGGTCCCCACTTGTATTGAGGGCATTTTTTTAGTACTTGTTTGATTAATGAGGATAGGGGTCACATGATCACCCTTGGGTGGGCACCACAACCTCAACCTTTTTGACCAAAATACAAAACCTGAAATTGGGCTATTTATGGCATGTTTGAAGACCCCCTTTGGTTTTGGGGGTTCCCTTAGCATTAAAATAAGCCCTTGTACCCTACCTATAGGTAGTGGGGCTTCATTTCATGGTAAAATGGGAATTTTCACTCCCACTTGACCTATCATAGGTAACCATTATTGCAAGAATGGTTGGGTGGAGTGTTTTCTTAAAAGTTGAATCTTGTTGGTGTCGATTGAGAAACAGGGACGGAAGCCTGTGTATATTTTATTGATCTCAATCAGTAAAAAAATACATTGAATAGGCTGCAATATTTATAGATATTGCACAGCCATATACAACCAGAAGAATGAGTTGCACAGGTGCAACCAAAAACCAGAATGAATAAGCTTCCAAATCACCCGGGAAGCAACAATTAAATAAAAGACAAATATATTGTTTATAACAATATAACAATGTGCAAACAGACAAATATGGTTGTTTAACCATATAACAATTTATCCATTAATTATTTAATTAATAATATTAATTAAATAATCCTACTATGCATAATTAATAATAGGATAATATAATTTATCCTAACATTCCCCCCCTTAATTGTGCATTGTCTAGAGAGATGAGGAGAGAAATGCTCTGAACAACTCGAACTTGTCACGTGCAAGTGACTTTGTGAAAATATCTGCTCGTTGTTCAGCTGTTGGACAAAATTGAAGCTGGATGTTGTGCTTCAACACATGTTCGCGTATGAAATGAACTTGAACTTCAATGTGCTTTGTTCTCTCGTGAAAAACTGGACTGCGAACAAGTTTGAGAACACCTTCATTGTCAACATACATGGTGGTCGGTTTGTCCTGTGGTATTCCAAGTCCTTCCAGTATGCGACGTAGCCAAATCGCTTCACAGACAGCTTCTCCTGCAGAACGATACTCGGCTTCTGTGGAAGAGTGAGAAACAAAGTGTTGTTTCTTACTTCCCCATGATATTGGTCCAGATCCCATAAAGAATACAAATCCAGAAGTGGATTTTCTATCATCAATGTTACCTGCATGATCTGAATCCGAATATCCAGTCAAGAAGAAGTTTTCGTTCTTCTTGTATTCTAGACCAAGATCCACTGATCCTTTGAGATATCTCAAGATGCGCTTTGCTGCTTTCCAATGACAAACTTTGGGTTCCTGCATGAACCTGGATAGATAGCTCACTGCAAAGCTGATATCTGGTCTAGTGTAGGTCAGGTAAATGAGACTCCCAATCAGCTGCCGATAGAGAGTGGCACTTACCTTAGGAGATGGATCTGAACGAGATAACTGTAATCTGTTCTCCATAGGTGTAGCAATTGGTGTGCAATCCATCATCCTAAACTTCTCGAGCGTTGTCTTGGTATATTTCATCTGAGAAACAAATATGTGATTCTCTTTCTGCCATACTTCCAGTCCAAGACAATAATGCATAAGCCCGAGATCTGTCATGTCGAATGATCGCTTAAGATCTTTCTTTGTTTCATCAATCATCTTCACTGAACTGCCAGTGATGACTAGATCATCGACATAAACTACAATAATCACCATCTCCCCCCCTTGCTTTTTGAGGTAGAGATTGGGATCGTATGGATTTCTGACAAATCCATGTTGTACGAGATGCTCATCAATCTTGATGTACCATGCCCGGGGTGCCTGTTTGAGGCCATACAGAGATTTCCTGAGTCTGCATACCTTTTCTTCTTGACCAGGTACTACATATCCCTCAGGTTGAGTCATGTAGACTTCTTCTTGCAAATATCCATTCAGGAAGGCACTTTTTACGTCCATCTGGTGAACTTTCCATCCAAACTGAGCAGCTAGAGCAAAGATCATCCTGATCGTTTTGATCTTAGCTGTGGGAGAAAATGTCTCCTCATAGTCAATGCCTTCTTTCTGTGCGTACCCCTTTGCTACAAGTCTTGCTTTACACTTGTCTACTGTCCCATCTGCTTTGTACTTAGTTTTGAATATCCATCTGCAACCAATGGGTTTCTTCCCTGGTGGAAGATCGACAAGCTGCCAAGTGTTATTCTTCATCACTGATTGATATTCAGAATCCATGGCATCTTTCCAAGCTTTTGACTGTAGGGCTTCCTGGACTGTAGATGGCTCGTCTGTTTCAATAACTCTACTCATCAAAGCAAAGTTAACTTCTTCTCTTGCTTTACTGCGAGTCCGTGGTCCAGGGGTGGATGTATCCGGTGGAGCATCCAGTCTTGCATCTCGTAATGTGCTTGTACACTATTTAGGCATACGTTGAGCTGTTCCCATGGGTTGTGGTCCTATCTGATCAACACCATCATCCCCATCATCACTTTCATCTTCTGAGGGAACATTTGCTTCAGTTTTTACAGCTGGTGAAAAATCTACATCTTGCGAGTCCGGAGGAGGAGTCTCTACTTCCTTCTTCTCGAAAAACTCAACATCTCTGCTTGTGTAGACTTTTCTGGTCTTAGGATCCATCAGTCTATACCCAAGAGTCTCTTCACTGTATCCAATGAAGATGAGATTTTGTGACTTCATGTCCAATTTCTTTCTGTTCTGTTTGGGTATGTGCATGCTGGCTTTGCACCCGAATACTCTGAGGTGTGTAATGGATGGTTTCCTTTTTGACCATGATTCTTGTGGTGTAATTCCATCAAGAGCAGTTGTGGGTGCTCTGTTTAGCAAATACACCGCTGTTTTTGCTGCTTCTGCCCAAAATGTCTTTGCAAGTTCAGAATCATCGATCATGCATCGCACCATTTCCATGATAGTACGATTTCTTCTCTCGACAACACCATTTTGCTGCAGTGTGTGTGGAGGAGGCATTTGTCGACGAATCCCGTGAGTTTGTAGATAGTCTCTGAACTCATCACTGGTGAATTCCCCCCCTCGATCTGAGCGGAGAGTTCTGATGTGACGACCAGTTTCTTTCTCAACTGCCACTTTGAACTTTTTTGAACGTTTCAAAGGCCTCACTTTTCTTGCGAAGACAAAAAATCCACATTTTGTGTGAATAGTTGTCAACACAGAGCATGAAGTACTGGAACCCTGAATGACTTGGCTGCATTGGACCGCACAGATCGGTATGAACCAGGTCAAGTTTTCCATGAGCTCAAAAAGTACTTGTTTGAAATGAAACTCTGTGTTGTTTTCCTGCTAAGCAGTGAGGACACTTGTCTGTATCCTTCTGAAGAGATGGTAGCCCATGTACCATATTACACCGGCGAAGTGTGTCGAGATATTTGAAACTTACATGACCAAATCTCCTATGCCACAACTGAGCTGAGGTGGAGTTTTTAGCCACGAGTGCTTGATCATTTTTGTGAATGAAATCAAGTTGAAACATTCTTCCCACATTTGAGGCTTTTGCAATTATTTTCGAGCCTCTGGATTTATCTCGAATCAAACACATTTTCTTGCCGGATAGACTATCAAAGTCAATTTTCAGGTTGTGATCTAGGAGTTGACTGACCGAAAGAAGGTTCTTTGTCAACCCAGGGACATATAGAACATCTGATAGTTTGCATTTGTGTGAACCAAGGGGTAGAGAAATGTTTCCAATCCCCTGTACTGTATATGAAGAATCATCTCCCAATGAAACATGATTTTTCGAAGGCGTGTCCCTCATTGAAATAAACCAGTCTCTGTGGCCGGTCATGTGTCGAGTGGCTCCCGAATCAACATACCAGACGTCACTAGATGACGTGGATGGTTCACTTGATCGAGCAGTGAACAAGAAGTCTTCATTGTCTGATTGATCTTGTTGCTCAGCAATATTACCTTGCTGGTGGGGTCTTCTTTTCCAGTTCCCCTTTTTCTGCCCGTGATAGTTGTTTGAATGTCCCTTGTAAGTTTGTTGTTGTTGAAGTCCAGTATTGCTTGATGAACCTTTCTTATATGTATTAAACCAACATTCTTGCAAGTCATGTCCTCTTTTGCAAATGGGACATCGCTTCTTCTGTTGATTGTCCCCATGATACTGATTCTGATGTGGGGACTTCTGATAGGATTTAGGTTTTCCTTTACCTTTTCCTTTCCATTTTTGATGTGAAGACAGTGCCTGCTCCTCTTCATCATCCTTGTTGTGCATTGCTTCCTCTTGTTGCAGTAGGTTTACTAACTTGTCAAAACTAATTGTCGTATCTGACAAGTTTAGAGTTGTGACAAAAATTCGGTAAGAAGAAGGGAGAGCTCTCAGAACAATGGGAACGAGAGACTCATCTTTGACCTCTTCTCCTAGGGCTAGAAGTGAAGCCCTCAACTCTGCAACTCTTCTTAGGAAGGCTTCAATTTTCTCATTCTGTTTGAATTTCAACGTATGTAACTGACTCTGCAAATTGAGTATGACATTCTTATTCTTGGCCTCATATATTGTGCTCAGCTTATCCCAAGCTTCTTTTGCTGTTGTGGCATCTCGAATGTGGACTTGCACATCGTCGGATACTCCAAACAAAATGATGAGCTTTGCTTTCTGATCTGCTCTATCAAATTGTCGTTGTTGTGTTGCATCCGTTGGTGATCTGGTTAGAGTACCAGTCACAACAGGCCAGATTTCTTCAAACTCAAGTTGTGTTTTGATTTTTTTTCTTCCAAGCAGCATAGTTGCTTCCTCTGAGCAATTGTGAATCCGGAAGAAAAAATTTGGGGGCATTGGTGCCCATTTTGCAGAGATCACTGACAGGGTTTGGCTCTTATCACTCCAGGTATAAGGTCTCCCAATCTATATACCGTCAGTCCGATATACCGAACCTTTCTATATACGCGCCCTTCCGATATACCCGTCGGTACGTGGAAGAAGCTCGCCCTTTCTATATACCCGGCGGTACGTGAAAGAATTCGATACGTGGTACCAAGACAGTACTGATGGGGTCTGTGCGATTATTGACACCGGCTCAAAGAAATATCCTCATACGCGCGCGTAACTTCGCTATATACTCGGATAATTTCTCAGTCCGGATTTATGTCTTGCAATCGTTCACAGACGGATGGGATGGTTCATAGTGTGTGCACTGTGACCTTATTACTCCCCGTCGATTTATAGGGACGATGCCCAGACGACGTTGTTGCAGCTATATTAGGCGTTAAGTGCAGTAGTAGTCGCGACGGCTTTACCCGTAAGCGCTTCCCAGAGGCACTGTATATACCGAACGCTGCGAATGAGATCTAGGATCTCGTGAGTGTTACAGAACCAAATTTACTATTTTTGATTACAATTCTGCCAGTTTCTGAGCAGTTACAAAGTTTTGCAGTTGACTATGGCAACCTGCAAATTAGTACAATGTACAATACAATTTGAATGACAGGCAAAACATTTCAGTTTCGGGGTCCTGGTGACCTCCTGAGCCCTAAATGCTAAAAATTGCAAAAAAAAGCTGAAAATGCAATTTTTAGGTGGGTCTCCTTTTGCAAAAAATGTTTGGAATGAGAAAACAGACCAAATGGGAGAAATTTTTTTTTTTTACCGTAAATTAGGGATTCTCCGCTAAATTTAGTTAGTTATAACTAAATTCAAAAAAAATCTGCTAAATTTAGCAGCTCCGCTAAAAATTCCACCAAATTCAAAATGTGAAGTTGGGGGTGGGATTTGAACCATGTACCTCCCACTTCTAAGGCTTTCCCTCTATCCAACTTGGCCACTTAAGGGCGCTTGATGTAGAGATGAGCAAACTTGTATTTAAAGTATGTGAAAAAATGGCTTACCTTAGAAAATGCGCCCTAGATGAAGGATCCACGTGGCAGCAACTGGTGAGAGCGGATTTAGGGTTCGTATGGATCAAAAATGGATCAAAAAACGCCTCCTTTTGATGTATTTTTTTTTGTTTGCCTTTGTATGGCCGCTTCTCCTTGCTCTGGCCGCATTTTCTTGCTTTGGGCGCCTATAGTTATTGATTTTGAATGATTTTTTTTTCTTTCATGTGTGCAGGTCCCTTCTGTGTCTATTGCAGGCTTTGGCTGCGTTTTTT
Organism: Taxus chinensis; assembly: GCA_019776745.2. NCBI lineage: Eukaryota > Viridiplantae > Streptophyta > Pinopsida > Cupressales > Taxaceae > Taxus > Taxus chinensis. Next base: position 689,428,788 of record CM034152.1, read on the forward strand.
TTGATTGCTGGGCCATTTTTTTACTTGGGGCGCATCTCTTTTTTGCTGTAATTGCTTTAGACTGTGTTTTTTTCCTTTTTTTTCACGCCTGGTATTGCCTAGGCGCGTTTTTTTGACTGAATGTGCTCTCAAAAACGTTTTTTCTCCTTTGTGCAGGCGCTGGGGGCAGCAAAGGGCGTGGTTTAGCTCCAAAAAACGTTTTTTCTTATGCTGGCCGCGCATGGGACAGCAAAGGGCGCATATGCTCTCAAAAAACGTTTTTTTTTTCTTGTACAGGTTGCTGGAGCAAGAAAAACGCCCTCTTCTCTTTTTTTTATTTTCTTTGCTCTGTGTATTCTCTGCAGGTGCACAGACAGTCCTCCAAACAAGCAACACAATCTCCAAATACAGTAAAACAAAACCTGATTGGAAATTTTTTTTTTTTTTTAAAAATCAATACCTTAGCAATTTTTGCCTGGTGCTGAGTGCACCAGTGCAAAAAAAATAAATTTGCGTTCCAAACACCTGGAACGAACTGGGGAATGTGGAAAGGTAGAGATGACGCTGGGAGGTTGCAGGAGGCTGCACAGGCTCTCTATTGCTGCATACTCTTCTCCAATCTTCTCTATTTCTGCTGCATTTTTTTTCCACTCCTTCACAAGGCCAAAATTTCGCTCTGGTACCAAATGTCGATTGAGAAACAGGGACGGAAGCCTGTGTATATTTTATTGATCTCAATCAGTAAAAAAATACATTGAATAGGCTGCAATATTTATAGATATTGCACAGCCATATACAACCAGAAGAATGAGTTGCACAGGTGCAACCAAAAACCAGAATGAATAAGCTTCCAAATCACCCGGGAAGCAACAATTAAATAAAAGACAAATATATTGTTTATAACAATATAACAATGTGCAAACAGACAAATATGGTTGTTTAACCATATAACAATTTATCCATTAATTATTTAATTAATAATATTAATTAAATAATCCTACTATGCATAATTAATAATAGGATAATATAATTTATCCTAACAGTTGGCTTATTATCCTTTTAAGGAATTTGGGGGAAATACTCCTACAGTGTGATTGTTTTATTTCTCTTTTAAATATTAGAATCTTGAGGGAGGAAAGAGAGGGGTGATACATGTCACCCTCTCATTTGAGAGGATATCTCCCTTTTTTTTCTTCATAGACATCCCCATGTAGAAGGAAACGTTTTTCACCTTGTCATTTTTGCACTTTTGATTTTTTGTTTTGGGAGATTGGAGTTGGAGATTTTTCGTGGAAGAGGATTGGACAAGATTAGAGTTTTAGAAATCTTTTTGGGCTAGGATCCTTGATCCTTCTTGGTTGTTTTAATAAGTAGATGTTAGTTGGAACTTTTTGTTGTTTGAAACTATGTTGTTGTATGTAGAGCATGTTATGCTAGCTTTGAATTCCTTATTGTTTTCTCCATCCATCATATGGCTTGATGGATGGAGTTGTGTGGGGAAGAGGGAGATAATTTCCCTCTTAACCCTCATGGCTTGATGGGAAATCCATGTTGGTTTCTTATATTTTAACCCCTCATATGGTTTGAGGTGGGGAAGTTGGTTCATATGGTTTGAACCCCTTTCCCATTCTTGGAAAGGAAACCTAAGAGATTTGAAAATCCTCCCAAGGAGGAAATTTGGTGAGTGGGAGGAGAAATAAGAAGGGGTGTTTATTTTGGAGGAATAAGGAGGATTTTGGAGATCTTATATATGTGTGCTTCCGATGGTTGCATCACACACCTTGTTTCTTTTGGATTTCTAGTCCACTCTTCCCCATTTTAGGGAAAACATGGAGTTTTCTCACCTTGTGATGTGGCTTCTATTGGGTATTTTGTGTGTGTGTGTGGTTTTAATTTTTTTGTGGTTGTTTATGTTTTCCCCTACCCTTCTTGTACGACTTTGAAGAATGTTTTTTCTCTCTCTAATGGGCTTGGGAGAGGCTAGCTTGTTCTCCAAACTTTGGAAAGGCATGTAATGATGCTTATAGGTTAGGTGGTAAATCAGGTCTTTCTCCTCGTGTGTTGAAAACCTCTTGAAATGGAAAGCCTGCAAAATTCGAGCTTGAAGATTGTTAGAGAAATTGGAGACTTAGTCATGTTATGTTAACTTCTACATTTGGTGAAACAATTTAGTTATTGGTTGTAAATTTTATAATTGTAAAAGTTATGTTGAAATAACTTATATGTCTTCTCTTATCTGTACAAGAAGATTGAATCCTTTCACTTGTATTTTAAATTTTGGCTTTGTTATACTTATGGGATATCTTATTGGAATGATTTGTAACTATGTATTGAAAGTTTATCAAACTATATTTTTACTTATGCAGTTATGTGTAAATATTATGATTTAAATTGTAAGAAGAATGTTGTACTTTGAGTTGGGTCATCTCAAAAAACTAAAAATAAAAATGTTAAGTTTGTGATCTTAAAATTCCTTGTCTAAATCTGTGAAATTAAAATTCTCTATATTTTTTTGGCACTCTTTTTCTTAGATTTCAAAAAGTAGTTCTGAATTGTTATTCTTGTATAATAAATTAAAAAGGAAAAAAATGGTTCTTACTTTTCCATTAAATCTCTTCCACAAGAATGTATCCGTTAAAAACTTTCCTATTCTTATAACGAGTGCACATTTATGCCATTTGACTCTATACACTCATATAATTTCGTAGTCTTAATTGACTTTAAAACAAGAGATGAAAAGATTTTGAAGTGTGTAATTTGAAATTTGAAATATGCAAGTTTGAAATCGTGTGCATTTCAGCAAATAACAGTAGTTGCTACAGATCCATATTTGTTCATTTATGACAAAGAAGTTTCAGGGTTTGCAGGTTATAAATATTACATAAATTGTACGCCATTATCAATTATTTGCTTAATAAAACAAGTTTAATAATTAAAAAAATTAGGGTTGCAGAGTTAGGACATATTTTTTATTTGTGTCTAAGGGTATTTTATATATATATTCCTTAAGAGTTATAAGTTTTTTGGTTGCACAAAAAAAATTATATAAAATCATATGGCTTGAAAAGTTTTATATATGTTGTTTTTCTCTCCAGCAAAATGAAATGATTGTAAATAAATAATATAAATACAAAAATATGGTATCTATGGTTTTTTAATCCATATATTTAACAACAAAATATAGGTTAACAAAAAAAATAACAAAAATAATGAAACAGGCCCATGTCAGAACAAACCCATTAAACTATGTTCAAAACCCAAAGAAGAGCATGACGCCACAATATAAACAAAGATTCATACCTGTCATATTTATTACATTAAAAAAAACTGCAATAAACTCCGTTCATCCATGGCTGCCGCCCTGAAGATCTGATAGTTGGAACAAAAAATAAATAATAAATAAATAACCAAAAAACCCCTCACCAGGACTGGCCACCTCCATCCAGAATAAATAAATAAATAAATAAAAAGAGAGACCTGTAATAAGTCTTCCCTTGCTAAAATCCTAAGATCTTTACAGAAGAATATTCATTTAAATAATATTGATCAAATATATCTGCATGCGGGAATCTAGAAATTTCTGATAAAGACACTCAAAATAATTAAGGTGTCAGTGTAACACTAAATAAATTAATGGAAAATAAGAATCCACACTCAACAAAATAAATAATTAAAATAAATTAGAATGGACACTGTTAAAAAAAATAATGGCAGGACAAAAAAAAAATGTCAGGACAAAAAAAAATTAAAACCCATTCTAATCTCCACGGAAGCTCCCGAAATTTTCCTGCTAAAAAAAATAAAAATAAATGATGTCTTAAGGGAAGGGGATGAAAAGATATGGAATAAAATTAGGGATTTAAAAACATTTATCTAAATCTACGGTGAAGAGCAAAAAGATCCTAAGGCTCTCCAACCACCCAAAATTCCCCACTTGCCATTAGGGCACTTTAAATAATAGTAAAGTAGTGACCTTTTTTAATAAAAAAATTATAGTACGGTAAGTATGACTCTTAGTGAGTTAATTAATTATAATTTGGTGTTAATGCTATATATGTTACATGTTATACATTTTGATTTAGGTTATTTGAGGCCGTTTTTAGGCAATGGAGGATTGTTTGACTAACTTCATTTAATGTAAATAGATCAATGGCAATTTGATTAGTATATAGAATATAGAGCGGGTGGAAATGGTGAATCAGTTCTAATGACATCACGTCAATGAAAATATGGTTTATAACCTTAGTTAGATTAACAATTTGGGAACATTTGACCTAACAATTTCATTATACTTGAAACCTTGGATTACTACGATTAAATCTAGGAAAACCTAATGGCACAAAAATCACAAATATAAATCTTGCTAATGTCCTTTAATGGCAGAGATAGGACCATCATATTTTTGTTTTCTCATTCTATAACACTGAATGAAATTTATAGAGTTGGATCAGGGTAAGAATATGGAATAATTATTGCTCTCGCGATATGAATAATAGTGATTTGGTATAACACCCTTGGTATTGGAGGTCACAATAAACGTAACTCACCCTATCACATGAATGCATAATTGTTCCTCTGGTTACCTTGAATACATTTTAGTTAAGTGATGTATTTTTGTATAAAAATGGTCAGAACACGTTTAATTATTATCTGGTCCAAAAAAAATAATTTCCGATTATTAGGATAGTGGTTTTGGTCATGGAGAACATGGGCATTACAGTTGGTATCAGAGCGGGGGTTCCAACACTAAGTGTACTAGGTAGGATTAGGTAGTAGATTAATAAATTTTATTTGGTTTGGTTTCCCACTTAACG